>LS997568.1:0-14018 GCA_000469685.2 Haemonchus contortus | reverse complement strand
ATAAGAGAATTTTTCTTACAATCAAAATTTAACTCTTATCAACAAAAAAAAAGAAACTAAGATAGTTTCCATTATGTAAAATATGAGAGTCAGAAAATATTATACATTATCACTATCAAAAATATCATAATACCAAAATTATTATTATTATAATTAATATAAACTTTGCCTGCAAATGAATTAACAATTAAAAATAAAGAATAATAAAATGAAATTATAAAATATACAAATACAAAAAAAAACAAAATTTTATTTAATATTATACTGTTAGTGATAATAATAAATTCTGACAAAAACGATAAAGAAGGCGGTATACCTCTGTTTGATAAAAAAATTATAGCAAACATAATACTAAAAATTATACTAGAATTTATAAATCTATTTATAAAATAAATTATACGTGTAGATCTAGTATGATAAAATTCTCCAATAACATAAAATATTAATGTTGATGTATAACCGTGAGCCAATATTATTATTAAAGCCCTATTTTTTCTGCTTATTATTATAAAAATTAAAGACAATAATAAAAATCTTATATGTGTAACTGACGAATAAGCCGCTAAAGATTTTGAATCACTTTGAAATACACAAATAAAAGAAGATAAAATTATACCCAATAACGCAATAATAATTCATACATTATTATAAACAAAATTTATAGATTTTATTACACGTAAAAACCCTGCAGTCCCTAATTTCAACAACAAACCAGCCAATAATATACTAGCAGTAGTGGGGGCTTCTACATGTGCTTTAGGTAACCACAAATGAAGAAAATAAACAGGAAATTTTATTATGAATCTTAAAGTTAAAATAAAAAACATTTCTCATCTTATCAAAAAATCAAAATAACAAAAACTTAATATCAAATTTCTTTTAAAATAAATAAACAAAAAAGGAAAAGAACAAAAACTAGCATAAAATATTAAATAATAAGCCGAATTAATTTTTTCAATTTGCTGACCAAATCCTAAAATTATTACTAAAATTGGAAACATTGACATCTCAAAAAACACATATAATATTATTATATTAGTAGAAACAAAAAAAAACAAACAAATAAAAATTAACACACCCCTTAAAATTAATAAATTTTTATTATTTTCCCTAATTATTACTATACCGTAAATAAATATTATTATAAAAATTAATAGTACATAAACGTTAGAATCAACAAAAAAAAATAAACCTATTCACGACATTTCATTTAGTATTTTTATTATTAATATTATTATAAACAGATAAAAAAAATATGGCACAAAAAAAAATATTGCACTAAAAATTAAAAATTTAATTATAGTTTTTTTAATTTTATAATTACAAATTACACGTTTTAATTTAAACTAAAAAAACAATAAGATCATCAATAAACAAACACAAATAAAAATAATCACACCACATCAACAAAATGTCAATACAAAATAGCAAATTCTAAACCTAAATGATGATTATAATTAAAATGATATTTTATTAACCGTAATAAATTAAAAAGCAAAAACAAACCCCCACACAACACATGAATACCGTGAAAACCTGTAGATAAATAAAAAATTCTTCCAAAAATACCGTCTGAAATAGAAAACCTCGCTTCTTTATACTCTATTAATTGAATTAAAGTAAAATAAAGAGCCAATAAACATGTTAATACTATTCTGTTAGTACATCTTTTATTTCTTAGCAATCTGTGATGCGCTCAAGTAACCGACACCCCACTTCTTAATAAAATAATAGTATTAAGTAACGGTACACCAAAAGGATTTACTAAATTTAATCCTATAGGAGATCATCTTTCCCCTAATTCATGTACCGGTACTAAAGCCGCATCAAAAAATACCCAAAAAATTCTAAAAAAGAACATAAATTCTCTAAAAATAAACAAAATTACTCCAAATTTAAACCCATCCATTACAAAAAAATTGTGATAACCCCTTAACCCTTCTATTGAAATATCTTTACCTCAAGCAAACGAAATAAATAAAACTACTATTAATCTATAAACAAAAGGCAATCACAACCCATATTTAAAAAAAATAACAAAAGAACTAGTTAATCTTAATGAACTAAAAAACATATAATACGCATAACTTGACAAACTTAAAATATGAAAATTATGAAACATAGCATTTTATTTTTTTTTAAAACCTAAATTTAACGTATTATTTATACTACAAATGCTTATTCAAAAATTTTTTTACTAAAAAAAAATATTATTATCATTATAATAATAATTATAAAATATAAAAAAGAAAAAATAGATCTTATTAACACATAAGGATTTTCAACAACGCATTGTCCTAACCAACTTAACACTAACGCAATTAAAATAAATAAAAACACTAATATTTTATTTATTTTATTTAAACATGAAGTATAATTATTAATAAAAACAAAAAAATAAAAAATAACAATTCTTATTAACAACGCAATAACCCCTAAAATTTTATTGGGAATAGCTCGTAAAATTGCATAAGCAAATAAAAAATATCATTCTGGCACAATATGGACCGGACTAACCATAGGGTTAGCTTCAATAAACATTTCCGGATCACCTAGAACAAAAGGATAAAATAACGAAAATATAAAAAATACAATTCAAAAAATCAAATTATATAAATCTTTATTTCAATACTCTGGACCAAAATTTAATTTATCATAATCCCCATGACAATAAACAATAGATGTTCTCCCAGTACTGTGCAACATAATTATATGAATTATTATTAATACTAATAAACCCCAAGGTAACAAAAAATGTAAAACAAAAAAAAATTTTAAAGTAGCAGATGTTACACCAAACCCTCTTCAAACTCATATTACCAATGTTGACCCCCAAATAGGAATTACACTTAAAAGTCTAGTAATAACTACAGCAGCTCAAAATCTTATCTGGGCTCACACTAAAACGTAACCCATAAAAGCCTCTATTATAATTAATAAATACAGTGTCAAACCCGACACTCAAACTTTTTTTAACCGATAACTTATTATAAATATACCTTTGAAAATATGTAAATATAAAAAAATAAAAAACAACCTAGCACCATTGAAATGAAAAATACGAAAAATCCAACCATAATTTACCTCATATATAATATATTGAACTGCATTAAATGCTATTAATCTATCTGCTGTATAATAAAAAGCCAAAAATGTTCCAGTAAAAATTTGAAATACTAAAATTATACCCAACATACTTCCAAAATTTCAACCTAAAGTCAATCTTTTTCTTGCTGGTAAAGTTACTACTAATGAATTAACAAAATTCAACACATTTCTTTTATTTTTAATTATTTTTATTATCTTAATTTCTTCAAAATTATATTTTCATTAAACTAAAAAAATTAACTTAATAAACCTATAATTAACTGTAATAACTGTAATTATCCCCTTTTATTTCAAAAACAAATATTCTAACTAAAATAAATTACAAAAATGTTAAAACTTTTTGAGCCGTAATCAAACATAGAATTTTCTATTTTACATTTTATTTTATCAAACGAACTTTACCTCATCAAGATAATGTAATTATTTTTACTAATAAAATTTAATTATTATTTAAATTACTATAATTGTTATCAAAGGCATAATAACTAAATAAATAAATTTATTATATTCGTTATTATTAATATTTTTTACACTTAAATTAATTATTCAAAAACTCATCGACAAAATAGTTATAAATATAAAAAACAACAAAATTATAATATAAATATTAATATTTAACACAACATTTATTAACGCATAAATTTTTACAAAAAAATTTACTGTCAACGGTAAATTTATAAAAACTAAAACTGTCTCTCAACTAAAATATTTTCTTTTTTCATTTTTTCTATAATTATTAATCAAATATAACATAAAAATTAAATAATATAAAAACACATAAATTGAATTAACAAACATAAAAATTCACCTTATTAAAATTCAATTAAAAGACTCAGTTGAAGACAAAATTATTAAATTTTTAAATGACTTTGTCACTAACATTTGAATTATACACAGTAACACCCCCATTAACAAAAACATCAATATATAATTAATTAATATTTGTAACAAAACAAAAAAAAATGGTAACTTTTGAAACGTTAAAAATCACATTAAATTTATACCATTAACATTATTAGTAACTCTAAAAATTCAAAAATGCAAAGGCGCAACCCCAATTTTTATTATTAAAATTATTAATTGTATATAATAAAAAGTTAATAATAAAAACATTAAACCTAAACTTTCTTGTATAATAAAATAATTTATTATTGCACTATATCTTTCTATTTTTTTATTAATAGCTACAAACATCAAAGTTATTAACAAAAAAACTCTCCATCACATTATTACATTATTTACTAATGTACATATTAAACATAAAAACAAAACAAAAACACTTATTAACAAAAACAAAAACGAACAGGTAACCCTACAACAAATTTAGAAGACTTGTATTAATTTCGTTAGTTAATTTTTATCTTTTGCGCTTAAAACAAATGCACTTCTTTTGCTACATTAACTTTATTTAATAAGATGTGAAAACACATTTTTAGATTAAAAATCTAACACTTTTATTTAAGTTAACATCTTTTTATTCTATTATTCATTTAAATATAAATAAATTAAACGAGAAAAAATATATCTTTGAATAAAAAACACAAAACATTCTATTATAATAGCAAAAATTGTTAATCACACATATTTTTCCCCTACCACATTTTCTATTATTACATACAATATTATCCTAATTAAATGACCAACCGCAATATTAACAGTTAAACGTACTGTCAACGCCAAAGGGCGAGAAAATTCTCTTACTAATTCAACCATCAACATTCTTGTAGTTTTTAAAAATCTATCTCCACTCTTACTTATATAAATAGAAAATTTTTCTCTAGACATAAAAGACAACAAAGTTCTTATTCACGCTATTATCGCGTATACAAAAGTAAATTCTACTATACCACAAGGACAAAACGAATAACAAAAATAACCACCAAAACAACAAATTAACAACACAACAAAAGTAAAAACCGAAATTAACGATCTTAAAGGTAAAACTACAGAATAACTAAATACTTCTTTTAAACCCAAAAAAAATTTTTTTACTAAAACATTAATTATTCTATTATTAAAATATAACATATATTGTAAAAAAAATATAAATATAAACACATCTAACAAAAAAACTTGATTAATTTTACACCATCATTATATAAAAAAAACTCAAAAAAATTAAAGATAAAGGTAAAAATTTAAATCAAAATATTATTATTATTATATCATAACGAAATCGTGGATAAGCTCTTCGAATATAAATAAACAAAGAAAAAATTACAAACCTCATAACTAAAGAAAAATTAAAAAATATTATTGACATAAACACCGCAAAAAAAATCAAACTCCCATACTCCCTTAAAAACAACAAAACAAAAGCTACCCTCCCATATTCCACATTAAACCCCCTAACTAACTCTCTTTCACCTTCAGCAAAATCAAAAGGAGCACGATTTAATTCAGCAATAACTATCACTAAAAAAGGTAATCAAATAATAAATAATACAATTAAATATTGTCTTATAAATCTAAAAAATTTATTATGTACCAATACCGATAGTACATATAAAGAAAAAGCAATTTCATAAGAAATTCTTTGTCTACTAGCACGTAAAGCACCAATTATTCCATATTTTGACTTTCTTACTACCCCCCTAATTATAGTAGTATAAACTGCAAACCCAATTAAGCACAAAAAAAACAAAATTACATATTCAAAACTTACAAAACTATAAAAAAACGGCAACACACATCACTCCAAATACATTACTACAAACGACAAACCGGGAATTAACAAAAATATCACATCTGACGACAAAACCGGCAACAATTGTTCTTTCTTTAACAATTTAACCCCATCTAATAAAGCTTGCAACACCGCCATAAACCTTACTTTTGTTGGACCTAAACGATTTTGTCTACTACCCAACAAATGACGTTCATACAACGTAATAAAAGCTACAGCTTGTAAAATAAATACCATAAACAACAATAATATTAATACTATTACAATTATTAAGAATTCAAACTTTAAATTTACAATTTAACATTTTTATTAAACTAAATTCTTCAAATTAAGAAATCACCTTTTGATTAACAGTCAACAATTCTAAAATTAAACTAATTCTTATTTTAACTATTAATTTTACACTAAAACTACAAGATTTTATCTTCAAATTTATTTTCAAAATAAATTCATATTAGTTTATTATTAAATTCAGGTTCCCCTAAATTTACTTTACTACAACTTACTCCCCTTTAGGCAATTGATGGATGATTTGAACCATTTTTAAATACTCTTCAAAAAAACATTAAATTTTTTTTACTGTCTTTTACATTTTCACAATAAATTCACATTTATTATCCACATTTTTTTATAATGTAGGTCAAATTAAACTTTTATATACACTAAATATATATCTATTTTTATATTATATTTAAAATTTCATTATATGTCTTAAACACACAATAAACGATCATACATAAGCCTTTAATAATAGTAGTTAATGAGGGTTCTCACTTATTACTCAACCTCCAAAGATAATTTAAATAATCTGCCAAAATTTTTACAGTTTATACTTTACTTTACTTCTGCTTTAATAAAATTTAATTACTTAGGTACTAATCTAATTTATTATTTAAACTTTTAAATTATAAATTTTAATTTTAAAAATTTAAAATTTTACCTATAAATTTTTAATTTTTTTAAAACTCATAATTTTTATAATTTAAACAAAATAAAGTTAAAATTATGCAAGTCTAGCCGATTATTCTGGAACAAACATTTTACAAACAATATATTACCGGGGTAAATTTTTATTGCCCACTAAATAAATTAAAATTAAATAATATTATTTTATCATTTTTTTAACCACAATTAAATTTTAATTTTTTAAGTTAATCTTAACAAGATATTTTCCTATTTATTGAAAATAAATTATACTATTATATACTATTATCTCCTTTTCAACACTTATAGATAAAATTTTTAATTTTGAAAATTAATAGTTTACAATTTAACTTAAATCTACAAAATACACATTTATCGTTACCATAATATTTTATATTTCCTACTATTATTACTATACCTAAAATTCTAGAAACAACTGAAAAACATATAAAATAAAAAAATATCATATTACTAACAATACTAATAAATTTTACAAATAAACTTATTATTAAAAACTCTAACGCAATTAAAATAAAAATAAAACGATAAAACTTAAAAAACAACATTAATAATCTAACAAACATAAAAATAATTTCTATTTAAATTTTACGCAAAGCACCTGAAAAATTTAAATAATATCTAACAAATCTTATAAATAACAACAACGTCAACAAAATAAAAATTAACATTAACCAATACACACTATAATAAAATTCATTTATACCAACTACTGATTGATCTAAATCTTTTTTTAATACAACTATTATTATCCCAATTATCAATAACACTAATCCCAATAAATTAACAAAATACATTTTTTTATACTTTACTCTTGACAAACTTGAAAAATATACCAAAATAACAAAAATTCCTCTCAAAAACAATAAACACACAAAATACACAAACCATACATTTCCCCTAAACGACAACACCGGCATTCTTAACAACAAAGTAAGAATCAAAAAAAACCTTCTTTTTATAGGGTCCACACTTAAATAACTTAACACCGATATTAACATTGCTACCATAATTATAACAATTAAAACAAAATTTTTTACCTTTTTATTGTAAATAAAATATTCTTATTAAACTAAAAATTTTATTACTTATTTTAAAAAATTAAAACATTTACTAATTTATCAATGAAATTTTCTTAATGACCCAAACATTATATTTTTATTAAACTACCCATTGTTTTTTACGCACAATTTTTAAATATTTATTTTTTATTAACAACAATTAAAATTATAAAGTTATTTTATAAATTAAAATTATATTAAAATTATAATAATATTATTACCCCATACTTTACTAACAAATTAATAAAATTAATATAATTTATTAACAAATTAATAAAATTAATATAATTATATAATATTTATTAACATTACCAATCATAGTTACATATTAATAATATAATCAATATAATTATATAATATTTATTAACGTTACCAATCATAATTACATATTAATAAATATATATATAGAGTATTTTATATAATAAAATACTTATCATTTTTATATAGGTTAAGATTAAATATACATATTTAATAGGTTAAGTATTATTATATTTATATAAATAAGAGAATACTCTCATATTCCATTTTTTTAGACAATATAATATTTTATAAATATTATATTTTAATATAATTATATAATATATATAAAATAAAATAAAAATGTTATTGAAAAACTTTTATAAAAACTTTATATTAATTTTTTTTATTTATTTATATTTAAAATATTAGCCCACTTTTACCTTTAATTTTAGAATCTAAATTTTATGAATGCAAATCATATATTTTATAATTTAAATTAAGATCCCACAAAACTAAATAAATTAAAAAAATTAAAAAAATCACATTATTGTACTTAAAATTACCTATATATTTTATAAAAACGTTACTAAAAGTTCTAAATGCAAAAAAATTAACAAAATTTAATTTATTTAAATTTAAATCAAAAAATTTTATATTTTTAACTTTATAAATCACGTTTTTAGCTAAATAATCGACAAAAAATTTATATATTAATTCTTTAAATATTATTTTGTATACAAAATAACTAACTAAACAAATAATTATAATATACAACAACGGTACATAAAAATCTACATACAATAGTAAAGTGGGAAAAACAAATATGTTATAATTTATTCATCACAATAAAAAAACAGAAAATATAATTAACATCAAACTTAAAAAATTTATTACCATTCTTGAACTATAATTATAAATCACTTTTTTAAACCTTAAAAATAAACTTTTTCACAATCGATATCTATACCCAAAAGTTAGAAAAATAGAAACAAAAATTATAATACTAAAAATTATAACTTCTCTATTACTAAAAAACATTTCTAAAACTAAATCTTTTCTCACTATTCCACTAGAAAATATTAACCCACACAAACAAAATAAAGTTACTAACAACTGCAATTGCACAAACAAAGGTAATATACCGTTATATCCATAATTTCGCCCATCTTGTTGACCAAACGATGAATGAATTACATAGCCTACCTGCATAAACAAACAACTTTTAAACAAAGCATGACTTATTAAATGAACTAATGAAACAAATCTTAATCCTAAACCTAAAGTCATTATAGAAAAACCCATTTGTGATAAAGTGCTAAGTGCTACTACTTTTTTTATATCTTCTTCCACTAAAGCAGTTACACTAGAAAAAAACATTGTAACACCCCCTACAATCAAAATCACATTTATAAACACATTATTAAACGAGAAATATCTAAAATTTATTAACAAAATCAAACCTGCAGTTACTAACGTTCTTCTATGCACTAAAGATCTCACAGGTGTGGGAGCTCTTATAGCTTTTGGTAACCAACTTCTAAACGGAAATTGAGCGCTTTTTGTAAAAGATGTTAATAACAACAAAGTTATTATTCTTAAACTAAAAAACTCAAAACTAATAAAATAAAACCCAACAAAAACACACCCTCTAAAAAATGTAAACAAAAAAAAATCGCCTAAACGGTTAGTTAAAGCTGTGTTTATTGCCCCAGAATTTCTATCTCAATTATTATAAAATAAAACTAAAAAAAAACTTGAAATACCTAACAAATCTCATCTTATTAATATAGCTAAAACATTATTGCTAAAATTTAACATAAATATTCTACCCACAAAAATTAATAATACAAAATAATAATAGTTAAAATTTAATTCATTATTTAAATAGTAAGTTCTAAAAATTAATACAGTTAACGTAACCACTGCTAAAATTAACGAAAATAACACCCTATTAAAATAAATATTTATTTTAAACGACAAAAATTCCCACTCTAATATTATAAAATTAATTTTTATTAACGGTACTATCACAATTATTAATAATATTAATAACATCCTTATTATAATCAAAAAAATTAAAATATTAATATTTATACAATTCACACTAATTTCCCTATACGTCATTCTAAATAAAAACCTACAAAAATAAAAAACATTAACATAACAAATCTAATTAAAGAATTTAAATCTCTTATTAATAAACCCAGAAACATTACAATTTCTAAATCAAAAATTACAAACATTAATATTATAATAAAAAAATGAATTCTAAACGAATTTTGAATTTTTCCAACCCTTATAAATCCTCTTTCAAAAGTATTAATTTTAATTAATTCTACCTTTTTTACACTAATAAAAAAATTTAAAATATACAAAACAAACAATAAAAAAAAAGTAATAAAAACTACCATTAACAATTGTACCAATAACATATAAATGTTAAAACTTAAAGTTTTTATTTTTTTCCTTTCGTACTAAAAATTTTATTTTTTAATAATTAACAAGATAAACAATTCTATTTTACAATGAATTAAACTAATATCACGTTAAATTAAATAATAGAAGAACAGTCTAAATAATTAAAATTTCTCCTTTTCTAATTAATTTAAATACAACATCGATGTAAAACTTATTTTACCATAACATCTGGATTAAATATGATTTTCTGTTAACTCTGGAGTAATTTTTTATATTATAATTAGATAAAAATTATTATATAATATTTTACCCTAAAAAAATTACAAAAAATTATACATATTTTGTAAAAAAATTTCCAAAGACTTATCTTTGTTTAATTACATATATAAACTTTTTATACACATAAAAATTCACTAACAAAACATAAAAATCATTAACCAATAACTTCATTCATACTGGAACTTATTAAAAGCACAAATTATTTTGCTACCTTAATGTCCTCACGCTAAGACTGCCATTTAATTTTTCATAGGGCAGAAGCCAACTTTACTTAAAAGTCTAAGTCTTTAAAAAACATTTGATTAAATTTAAAGTTTTTATGTTAAATTATTATCATTAATCACATTTTTTAATTTACTAATTTAAAAATTTTTTATTTTACCACATAAAGTAAAATTTTAATTTATTATTTTTTATATTGACACAAATAGTTATAAAACTTGTTACATTAATACTTTAACTTATAAATTTGTAAAACTATAATTTATTATTATAATTTTCTAATAACAATTTTATTACAAATATTATAAAAATCGACTTTTCAACCCTAAAAATTTTTATTTTTATTGTGAAACAATAAAATATTAAATATTTCAACTTTTTATTTTTGTTTTTTATTTTTATAAAATTTTCTTTTAATAATATGCAATATTAATTTTTAATTTATTATATAATTATAGCTTTTTATCTTTTGTACCACAAACAATTATTTTATTTAAACTACAAAGCTTCTATAAATTTATTAAACACCAATTTTTAAAATTTTCTATTAAAGTCACCTCTAAAGCAATAGGTATAAATCTATGATTAGCTCCACAAATTTCCGAACATTGACCATAAAACACCCCAATCAGCGGAAATCTGTAACACAAAGTACTTAAAATACCTCTTATTGCATCCAACTTAATAGATAACGACGACAACGCTCACGAATGAATCACATCTGCAGAAGTAATACAAAAACGAATATTTGTATCACAAGGAATAACACAACGATTATCTACTTCCAATAAACGAGGTTCACCCAAATTTAATTGATCCAAAGATTTTATATAAGAATCAAATTCTAAACCAGGAATGTCTCTAAATTCATAACTTCAATATCATTGATGTCCTGTAACTTTAACAGTCAAATTACTGTCTAAATTTATCAATCCATAATAATATAATAATCTTAAAGAAGGAACCATTTGCATCAATAAAATTAATGTAGGAAAAATTCTACACAACAACTCACCAAATTGATATTCAATTTTCTTACTCTTAAAGTAATAATTATTCATTATTAAATATAACAACAAAATTACTACAAAAACCAAAACTCCTAACAATAAACTACAGTTAAAATTATGAAATCAATCTATATAACTTGAAAACAATCTGTTTCTAAAATTTAAATTTAACCCTTGAAAATAATTATTTATTAATTTTATTAACCTTTTAATTGGAAATTAAATATACTATTTATACTATAAAATTTATTATTTAACAACTTTACCGTAAAGTTTTTTCCTATTTATTGACAATAAATTATACTTTATATTATACTAAAACTTTAATTTTTATTTATCTCATCACCTAACAGATTAACCTTTGAGGTATGAACCCAACAGACTTATATTTATCCTACTCTATTTTTATTATTTTAAATTTTGTTAACCTTTTAATTTGCAATTAAATATACTTTTTATAATAACAAAATAATTTTTTAAAACCGAGCTACTAAAATAAATTTCACTTTGATAACTATGACCAAAAACATATCTTCTTAAACTATACTCGGGCCTTCTATTAATAAATTTTTCAATTAAAACTATACGATTTCTAAAAAACGACTCAATTAACACATACAAAAACATAAATAAAGCAAACACACTAACTATTGAACCATAAGAAGACATTACATTTCAAACAGAATAAACATCAGGATAATCTATATATTTACGCGGAAAACCATGTAAACCCGCAAAATGTAGAGGAAAAAAAGTTAAATTTACCCCAAAAAACATTAAAAAAAATACTACACTTATTATTAATTTATCATAAACATAACCCGTTATAAATCTCCATCACAAATTAATACCTAAAAAAATCCCAAAAACAGCACCCAATCTTAAAACATAATGAAAATGACTAACCACATAATAAGTATCGTGTAAAATAATATCTAATCTTGAATTAGATAAAATAACACCAGTTAATCCTCCAATCGTAAATAAAAAAATAAAACCCAAAACCCACAACAACACCGGTTGAAAATTTATTTTTATTCCAAACAAAGTAGCTAACCACCTAAATACTTTTACCCCTGTAGGAACAGCAATTACTATAGTAGCCGCAGTAAAATATGCACGCGAATCTAAATCTATGCCCACTGTATACATGTGGTGAGCCCACACTACACAACCAATTAATCCAATACTTAAAATAGCATATACTATACCCAACGAACCAAATACTTCCTTTTTTCCTGTTAAATATAACGATGATTGTCTTACAATCCCAAAAGCAGGTAAAATTAAAATATACACCTCAGGATGACCGAAAAATCAAAACAAATGTTGATAAATTAACGGATTACCCCCTGTCGAAGGGTCAAAAAATGAAGTATTTAAATTACGATCAGTTAACAATATAGTAATAGCACCCGCTAAAACTGGCAAAGACAAAATTAACAAAAAAACCGTAACAAACACAGTTCACACAAACAAACTCATATGTTCTAAAGAAATAGACCTACTTCGCAAATTTTTAGTTGTACACATAAAATTAATACCCCCTAAAATTGATCTTAAACCCGCACAATGAAGACTAAAAATTGCTAAATCCACACTACTCCCGGGATGACCTAAAGTTCTTAACGGGGGATAAACTGTTCAACTTGTTCCCGCCCCCATATCAACAAAACAAGAATCTAAAATTAAAAACATAGCAGTAGGTAACAATCAAAATCTTAAATTATTTAAACGAGGAAAACTTATATCAGGTGCCCCTAATATTAAAGGCAACATTCAATTACCAAACCCACCAATTATAGTAGGCATTACTATAAAAAAAATCATCAAAATTGCGTGAGCCGTAATAATTGAATTATACAATTGACCATTATTCAACAAAATTCCAGGTTTTGCCAACTCTAAACGAATAATTAAAGACAATCTAGTTCCCACTATTCCGGATCACAAACCAAACAAAAAATACAAAGTCCCAATATCTTTATGATTAGATCTTTCTAATCACACAGACAAACCTCCTTGATATTTCATATATATATTATTTTTTAT
>LS997567.1:45579194-46012677 GCA_000469685.2 Haemonchus contortus | reverse complement strand
AAGCCTAAGCCTAAGCCTAAGCCTAAGCCTAAGCCTAAGCCTAAGCCTAAGCCTAAGCCTAAGCCTAAGCCTAAGCCTAAGCCTAAGCCTAAGCCTAAGCCTAAGCCTGAGCCTAAGCCTAAGCCTAAGCCTAAGCCTAAGCCTAAGCCTAAGCCTAAGCCTAAGCCTAAGCCTAAGCCTAAGCCTAAGCCTAAGCCTAAGCCTAAGCCTAAGCCTAAGCCTAAGCCTAAGCCTAAGCCTAAGCCTAAGCTAAGCCTAAGCCTAAGCCTAAGCCTAAGCCTATGCCTAAGCCTAAGCCTAAGCCTAAGCCTAAGCCTAAGCCTAAGCCTAAGCCTAAGCCTAAGCCTAAGCCTAAGCCTAAGCCTAAGCCTAAGCCTAAGCCTAAGCCTAAGCCTAAGCCTAAGCCTAAGCCTAAGCCTAAGCCTAAGCCTAAAGCCTAAGCCTAAGCCTAAGCCTAAGCCTAAGCCTAAGCCTAAGCCTAAGCCTAAGCCTAAGCCTAAGCCTAAGCCTAAGCCTAAGCCTAAGCCTAAGCCTAAGCCTAAGCCTAAGCCCTAAGCCTAAAAGCCTAAGCCTAAGCCTAAGCCTAAGCCTAAGCTAAGCCTAAGCCTAAGCCTAAGCCTAAAGCCTAAGCCTAAGCCTAAGCCTAAGCCTAAGCCTAAGCCTAAGCTAAGCCTAAGCCTAAGCCTAAGCCTAAAGCCTAAGCCTAAGCCTAAGCCTAAGCCTAAGCCTAAAGCCTAAGCTAAGCCTAAGCCTAAGCCTAAGCCTAAGCCTAAGCCTAAGCCTAAGCCTAAGCCCTAAGCCTAAGCCTAAGCCCTAGCCTAAGCCTAAGCCTAAGCCTAAGCCTAAGCCTAAGCCTAAGCCTAAGCCTAAGCCCTAAGCCTAAGCCTAAGCCTAAGCTAAGCCTAAGCCAAGCCTAAGCCTAAGCCTAAGCCTAAGCCTAAGCCTAAGCCTAAGCCTAAGCCTAAGCCTAAGCCTAAGCCTAAGCCTAAGCCTAAGCCTAAGCCTAAGCCTAAGCCTAAGCCTAAGCCTAAAGCCTAAGCCTAAAGCCTAAAGCCTAAGCCTAAGCCTAAGGCCTAAGCCTAAGCCTAAAGCCTAAGCCTAAGCCTAAGCCTAAGCCTAAGCCTAAGCCTAAGCCTAAGCCTAAGCCTAAGCCTAAAGCCCTAAGCCTAAGCCTAAGCCTAAGCCTAAGCCTAAGCCTAAGCCTAAGCCTAAGCCTAAGCCTAAGCCTAAGCCTAAGCCTAAGCCTTAAGCCTAAGCCTAAGCCTAAAGCCTAAGCCTAAGCCTAAGCCTAAGCCTAAAGCCTAAGCCTAAGCCTAAGCCTAAGCTAAAGCCTAAGCCCTAAGCCTAAGCCTAAGCCTAAGCCTAAGCCCTATGAGCCTAAGCCTAAGCCAAGCCTAAGCCTAAGCCCTAAGCCTAAGCCTAAGCCTAAGCCTAAGCCTAAGCCTAAGCCTAAAGCCTAAGCCTAAGCCTAGCCTAAGCCTAAGCCTAAGCCTAAGCCTAAGCCTAAGCCTAAGCCTAAGCCTAAGCCTAAGCCTAAGCCTAAAGCCTAAGCCTAAGCCTAAGCCTAAGCCTAAGCCTAAGCCTAAGCCTAAGCCTAAGCCTAAGCCTAAGCCTAAGCCTAAGCCTAAGCCTAAGCCTAAGCCTAAGCCTAAGCCTAAGCCTAAGCCTAAGCCTAAGCCTAAGCCTAAGCCTAAGCCTAAGCCTAAGCCTAAGCCTAAGCCTAAGCCTAAGCCTAAGCCTAAGCCTACTAAGCCTAAGCCTAAGCCTAAGCCTAAGCCTAAGCCTAAGCCTAAGCCTAAGCCTAAGCCTAAGCCTAAGCCTAAGCCTAAGCCTAAGCCTAAGCCTAAGCCTAAGCCTAAGCCTAAGCCTAAGCCTAAGCCTAAGCCTAAGCCTAAAGCCTAAGCCTAAGCTAAGCCTAAGCCTAAGCCTAAGCCTAAGCCTAAGCCTAAGCCTAAGCCTAAGCCTAAGCCTAAGCCTAAGCCTAAGCCTAAGCCTAAGCCTAAGCCTAAGCCTAAGCCTAAGCCTAAGCCTAAGCCTAAGCCTAAGCCTAAGCCTAAGCCTAAGCCTAAGCCTAAGCCTAAGCCTAAGCCTAAGCCTAAGCCTAAGCCTAAGCCTAAGCCTAAGCCTAAGCCTAAGCCTAAGCCTAAGCCTAAGCCTAAGCCTAAGCCTAAGCCTAAGCCTAAGCCTAAGCCTAAGCCTAAGCCTAAGCCTAAGCCTAAGCCTAAGCCTAAGCCTAAGCCTAAGCCTAAGCCTAAGCCTAAGCCTAAGCCTAAGCCTAAGCCTAAGCCTAAGCCTAAGCCTAAGCCTAAGCCTAAGCCTAAGCCTAAGCCTAAGCCTAAGCCTAAGCCTAAGCCTAAGCCTAAGCCTAAGCCTAAGCCTAAGCCTAAGCCTAAGCCTAAGCCTAAGCCTAAGCCTAAGCCTAAGCCTAAGCCTAAGCCTAAGCCTAAGCCTAAGGCCCATAGTGGAAAGCGGTGCATCAATATTCTGCCCTTGGAAGAAGAAAGACGTGGATTTACTGGAAAAAGTTCAGGACAGTTATACGCGGAAGTTATGCATTAGGACAGGGGAGGCCGTTTTTTCAGACGTGCCTCACCCAGCCTCTAGGAACCAAAAGTTTAAGCTTCATAGCCTAAAATCACGAAGGAAGGTATATGATGTCTGTATGGTATTTAAGTTATTGACAGGGATTGCTAGAGTTGATGAGTCCAGGTTCTTCACTCGAAATGTTTCAAGGACCAGAGGCAGCTCCGTGAAAATTTCATACGCAACGCCTCGAACCAACTTGAAGCTCCACAGTTTCAACTGTAGAGCAGGCTCTACATTCATATCTTTGAAATCGCAGGTAGTACTTCTCTCCCCTGCATATATGCACTTTAAGCGACTTGTAAAGAAAGAATTACTGAGTTTTATATAGTTGTATGAGGTTTTACAGCGTGTTGTTATTTCTCACGTCTACCTTATGTAGCGCATAAACAAATAAACAAATAAACAAAATGTGGCCCAGTTGGCCGGAGCATGCACGACGCAGGCCGCAGAATTCCCTAGCCTCTTCCTAACATCCATGGCGAGCACATAACCACCTCATCAAACCTACGTCACGGTTCAAACCTACGTCACGGTGCGACGTCAGACGCGAACGGGCTCCTTATTTCAGACGAACCCTATTTCACGGCTCCATCTGACACCAGCAGTGTTGAATAAGCTGTCCAAGTGGGTCGGTAGCGCTGGCCTGGGTGATATCGCTCGTTGGCGGGGGTAACATTGATCCGATCTGACCGATTACCTATTTTTTCGTTTCCACGTTCCTGCCGGCCGAAGTCTGCAATGACTTGCGTTCCACTTTGCTTCGGTCTCATTCAAAATTGAAGCGCCCCGCACACCCAAGTTCACACATTTCCATTTTCACTTTCCCAGTCCTTCGGTACCAAATAAGAATATCAAAACGATTCATGATAATTTACCCAAACAAAACAAACACAAAAATCGTATCACATTCTACTGCTCTTAACGGTACGAACCTCGTAAAACCATACACCTCTATGAACTGACCACCTACAATGCGTATTATTTACAATAGTTTTAATTATTCTACATCGCCTTGGGAATTTTACGGTACAGTCAAACAATACGATGCATTCAATCAATGTGAGAGGCTGCTTTCCATAAAAAGATACGATTACGAAAGAGACAAGATGTAATTGAAAAGCGATAAAACAATCAGTGAACAGAACATAAAACTGGCAAACTTTATGGTAGTCCACAATTACAGCAAGCTCTGTGACAAGATAGCTATTTACAAATCTACATAATCGCAGCATAAAAATGAAAGTTGAGCCGTTGATGAACAAAAAATATACTGCCAAAAGATCGCTTGAAAACAGCAACTTGAGAGAGCGGAAACAAGATTGTATAGAAATATCCGACGATTGACGAGATAATTATACAAACTGCTTTACTTCATCCAAATAAATCAAGCCCCAGGAGTAACGGAGAAGACAGAATGTTGATCTCAGTGATAACGGTAGGTAGTCACTACTTTCATAATCACTACGTCATTGGAAAAGGAGGAGGGGTCAAAACAGTTAAAACGAAGTTTGCAACGACCAATTCGCTACATCGGTAACGGTCTTCTTGAATGATTCGCCAACTTGAAATGTTTGCAATCAACGAGTTAACTGATATATAGCTCGCATTGAAGTAACTCTATCTATCTTCCCTAGTGAAGCATTGAAGGCTGACTGATGTATCGGCATCGCGCGGGGGGCCCAGAAATTTCACGCAGCACACCGCTGCTTAGGCTTTGGCTTAGAAAGGTGTAGTTTGTCCTAAAAACGGCGGGGAAATCTGGGGGTGCTGATGTCGGGCTCAAGTCTTTCAGCGTTGTAAGAAGTTTGATGACGGTTTTATGCTGCATGATGTTCATTGCTCTATGTGATGTTATTTCAAGTGTGTTTGGAAGTGATATGCGATACATGCCTTCATATTAAATTAAACGGAAATAAAATATTTCCTTTATCATGTTGATATCGTAAAGCATATGGTTGGTTGCATAGGCACCTAGGACTTGATAATTTTCCCAAAACTAATAACTCTTTCAGATCCCCTTCCAACACCTCAAATCTACTACTGATTCCATAACACATGACTATGATGGCTCAATCGCTTCTTACAGCCTAACGTATTTGTTTATGTGTTCCGACCAGCTGCTCCTACTTTTTCCTCAGTAGCCACCGCTGTTCTGACTTGTTTTCCTCTACGATCCGGCCCAATAAACAAATCAGCACCTCATGTAACAATTACTCGTTCAAATACGCGAAAGCGATATTAATCGCTACCATTGATCGCAAGTACTGACCCCAAATAGTCACCTATCGTTATAATTTACCGTAGAGGCACTTTCCCAAACATCCTTTCATGCTTCCGTTCACTCCTCCATTTCGCTACCATAAGCTTACTCATGGAAAGTTTTGTGGACAAACAGAAACAGAAAAGGATGAAAAGAGTGACACCTGAGAAGCTAGATCCCGGTTGTTTTCGCGGCCGAGTACATATGGTTACAAATAAAGCGGCTCCGAAGAAACTAAGGACCTAGCTACTTTGAGCAAGTTTCCTGGGCTCCTGAACCATATCTAAGAGAAAGATGCCAACTAGGCTTATCGTATTTACCTAAGATGCATAAGTGAAAAATTCGCGAGTTTTACGGGTGAAGGTGTACCGCGCACTCGTGTTCGGAGATAATGGGTAGGTAAAAGGCTGTCCAGAGGTTGCAAAAGGGTAAAGGCAATTGTGTTCATGTTGCGAACCCTGAATAACGAGTGTGCTCGAGTTGGAGGCTCGCAAAGCGACCAGACCATACATGTGCCATTCCGAATATGTGTGTGCCTAGAAAACAGAGTTCATACTCATGCAAGAGAGTGATTAATCTACTCTAAGTAGGTGTTCCGTTTATTTTGGACCCCTAAGAACTGGTCGCGAACAGCACAGGCGTCTAACATTACTTCAGCCAGTCATCGTATAGCCGCTGAGCTGTAATAACCCATCCGCATGCAGATGAATGCATGTTGTGTAGGGCAGTTTTCCCCAGAAATCTCATGGGTCAGTTGTGTTTCTAAACTCGCGAATACATACATATGCTACGCGCATTGCCCTCTCCCAGGACTTTCGCTGATGGATGTGCAAACGTTGCGTCATCTTCAGCACATTTATATTAACCGACGACTATCCGCGCGCGCAGCGTTCGCGCTTTTTGACTGGAGCGCTGAAGTAAATGCGCTTCCGATTGGTGTGCCACTGACTCAAATTTTGAAGCGGTCGTGGCGATTTGGGTGACTCTAGCTTGTATCATTGGAGAGTGGGATTGAAGTAGAGAAGATAAGTTAGGAGCTCTCCTACCTTCCATTTTCTCTCTATTTTGCTTTTTTTTTCGTCCGTGTAATCTGAATGTTTAAAATGTTATCGCTCTAAACTAAGGTCCTGCTTAACGACCAGTTGATGGTATTAATCTCCGCTAATTTTAATCCAGGCCCAATGCTTAACGCCGGAGTCGTCGAAAACACTCCGGATTTGGCCATCTGCCTTTGTAAATAAACAAAATTTCACAAGCGGTCGCTTATTTCTCATCGTGTCCAAGAGTCAGGAAACTGTGGAAATGTAATCTAGATAAGTCACGCCGCTGACTTATCATTCTTTAACGCCGAAGGCTAATGGGCAGAGAAGGATGGGGTACCGATTTTTCGGCCTGTACTGGTGCAAGGAAACGACTCCAAGTTAAGGGGATGGAGTAAAGTGTAAAGTAGTTAGTGTAACTGTAAATTTTCAAAACAAGCAGTTAATTAGCGAATTGAAAAACTTCAGTTATGGTAAACAGCACCACAAAATGCCAGGACCGGCGGTGGGACCTCGAGCTGCCTATTTTCCAACCGTTTTAGGTGGTAGTTGTAGGTTATCTATTAAGATTTATCTCTTCCAGTTCATTCCAAAATATCCTTTAGTTTTCTTATCTGTAATCGCCGAAGACTGAAAGTTCACATTAGCACCTTAACCAAAAATCAGTAACGCTACCCCGACCAGAAGGCGCGCCCATGATACGCGCGCGGAGCATCGTAGATAAGATCAAATGGCGGTCTATGGGGGTGCCGGAATTTTTCCCCGATTTCCCACGTTCGCTTTGCGGTAAGCGGCGAATCTTCCTTAGTTGTCTCGCGGCTCCCAACTGCAACTACCCTACTCATCCCGCCTTCCCGCGCCAACCGATAGGGGGCGCAATATTTTTCGTTGACAACCCTTCTTTTATGATCAGTTTCGCTTGTTTTTTTGTTTCTTTTTTGTTTTTATGTTTGTTAGACTTGGTGGTGTTGGATTCCCACTACGTTATCGACGGTCAAGACCGCATTGGAATTGAAGGGAGCGGCCAGCAAATTCGACTAATTAAAGGACCCCCTAACTTACAAATCGCGCTATCAAATCTTCCATCGCAATACTGCGAAATGCGGCGAGTGCGATGTCGTGTTCGGGGGAAGATACCGGACCCCAATATGGTGTTCTGATTTAACCTTCACAGAATGGCCATTCGCGCACTACTCTACAAACCATCGCTCTAAGTGTTTACCACATCCCACACAATTCGGATCCGTCTACTCACCAATGAATAGGGACGCCTTTCCCGGATTTTGCGCAATGTCTTCAACGCGGATAGTGAATGAAAGTAGTCTTCGAGAATTTTAAGATCCTTTTAGCCCTTTTCTGTCGAGGAAAGAACAATTGTTAAAGGTTTGGTTCACGAGAAATGGCAACTGAGTTTTTCCCTTAGGAATACTCAGTGGCCCCCAAGGGTAACCTCTCGCGCCCAGAAGCCCGACAGTTAGGGCATATTGGAAGCCCTGTTGCTGGCTTGAGTGTCTTTCCCGCCTCTCGATCGATGTCACGTCAGACGAGTGTCGAGGCAGTATAGATTGCAATTATTCGTTCTAGGACCCACACACAATCAGCTGATCGTCGAGTGATGAGGCAGTGTTTTGCTCCCATTCTTTTTCCCTCTGTTAATCTTTTGCTGTCGCGAACCCTCATTTAATTTCCTGCCCCCAGAAGGCTGAAAAAGGTGAGCTACTTTTGCTGTTACCAGAGCTTTTTTGTTTACTTATGCTTATAAGTGAGTGAATTTTTGCTTACCGTAGTCAGCTACTTGCACCAGGACCCACACGAACGCAATGACCCAATTGTATAGCTCGTCCAGACGCCCCATCCTTCCTCATTTTTCTGGTCTTATTCTCGTCCATCTCCCTTTTAAACGATATTTGGAAGCCATTTTCAATTTAGAAATACCATTTTTGCAGTTTCCTCGCCTTCATCGCACTATTTTCCATACTATCTCCCAATTTTCGTCATAATTCCGATAACCCAAAATTATCGTGAACTGTGCCTTTAAAGGCACGATTCACGATGAACATGGTTGCTGAGTACTTCCCCTAGGAATACTCAGTGGCATCCAATGGTGATAGAAAGGAACCTCTCGCGCCCAAAATCTCAAATTTCAAGGCATAGTGGAAGTCCTGTTCCTGGCTCGCACGGCCTTCCGACCTCTCGATCCATATCACGTCAAACGAGTGTCGAGCCGATACAGATCGCAAATTTTCGCTCTAGGACCCACACACAGTCAGCTGATCGCCGCAGTGCGATGATCCCCTCCTATCCTTTTGTTCTCCTTTATTTTTTTTTTGCAGCTGCCATCCCTAATTCAATTTTCTACACCGAGAAGCTGAAAAAAAGGCTATTTTTGCTGCTAGGAGGATTTTTTCTCAACCTATGCTTATGAATGAATGAATTTAGGGTGACGGAACTTCTCCCCGGTTGTGGCATTCTCCCTTGCGGCATGCTGCAAATGCCACTGCAATTACCGCACTCACCCCGCCTCCCCGCCAATCGATAGGACGCAAGAATTTTCGTTGATTACCTTCCTTTTTTGTTACGTTTGATCGTTTTTCTCTGTTTCTTTTTTATTTTTATGTTCATTAGACTTGATTAATTATAATTACTCCTATATTAGCGACGATCAAGACCGCATCGGAATTGAAGGGAGCGGCGAGCCAATTCAAATAATTGAAGGACTCCCTACCTCACAAATTGCGCGCTCCAATCTTCCATCGCAGTCCTGCGAACGCGGCGGGTGCAGCGTGCGCGACGCCGTTTTCAGGGAGAAGTTTACGGACCCATGAATTTTCGCTTACCGTAGTCAGTTACCGTAGTTCGCCAGGACTCACATCTACACACTGACACACATTGTTTAGCTCGTCCAAACGCCCCATTCTTCTTCACTTTTCTGGTAACACTTTCGTTCAGCCCCCTTTTCAACGAGATTTCGAAGCCTTTTTTACTTTGGAAACAGCGATTCGCGCAGTTTCTTCGCCTTCATCGCACTGTTTTCCATCGTGTCTTCCATTTTTCGTCATAATCTGGATTACCCAAAATTATCGTGAGCTGCGCCTTTAGATTAAGGCCAAATTAATGGCCACAGTACGATCAGGAGATCATAGTGAGTGTGATGAACAACAAGCAAAGTGCCTCTATCATTCTATGGAACTTCTTCGCAAAAAGGAGCGTGCGTTGTGACATTTAGCACCTATACTTACTACATTTCCACTTTAGGTGACTGTAACTTGACAGCTTCTGCGACCAACTTATAAAGCGGCAATTGGAAGACATAACCCTTCGGGTACTCTGCGACGATGATATGACTTTTCCTCTGATGGGGCTAGACTTTCAGAGTTCACCTAGCTGGCTCTGTATCCATCCACCACAAAGTACAGGTTATGCCTTTATTTCTCGATAACTATCTGCAGTGTGGTACGTGTCAGAGAATCTCGGCAGTGATCTAGGCATATTGAAGCATAAGTATATTCGATATTTTTGGCTCGTTGTTTACATACCATAAAGTATGTATATGACAATTACTAACTTTTTTCGTTGTAAAGGGCATTCAAAGGGTCTTGTCCCTGCTATAAGCTCATAGCAGATCTGAGATCAGTATTTTTTATGAGGTTACCGACCAGTTTTTTGATGTTGTCTAAGCGGCTGTCATATACTAGTTTGTTCAACATAATTTTTGTGATATTGCTAAGGAATTCTGTGCTTAGGATTACTCGATTATGAGAATCCTGTTTCGCGAATGTCCTTGGCTCAGAATAATGCGATAGAGATGCAGCTTGCAAATATCTGTAAACCATTGAAGCTCACAAACCTTTCAGGCTCCTAGATTCCATAGCGCTCACGTTTGTAATCGGTTTTAATCCTGAAAGTTTTCTGGAAGCTGGTAATCTCCAACTAGCTGTATGACTTCATGCAAATTACTGTCAATGCCGTCATTCCTCACTCGTCTAGTAGAATAAATGAAACAAGAATTGACATGGAAATCGCTCAAGTCGACTGAACTCTTCGAGAGTTTCTGCTTTGTACTTAAAACTATTTATGGTATAAGAGGAAAGCTACTGGGATTTTGCATGTGAAGAACCAGAGAATAATCACCAGCACTCTATCATCATTCGCCGACAATCAATTGCCTAATGAATGGCCGTACATTATCCTTTTTTCTATAGCTTTTTGTATGCTTTGAACAAAGTGGAAAGAGCGTCAGTTGTGTTTGAGAACAGGCTGACGATCTCTTCAACAGTTGTACTGATTTCTTTAACTTTTTCTGAAGTGGTTTCAGTGTTTGAAACACGAATGTATAGATTTTTTCCCCCATACTCTAAAATGTTATATGTTCTGTTCATGCTCTGATTAGCAGTGCTTTTCGGAAAGAAAGTTGAATTCTCAACGCCTCAATGTCTGAACTCCTTTCGAATCGCTCCGTTTCACCGTCAGAAAAGTATTATATTTAGTGATTGAAAGGCATATTACAGATGTAGTTGCGTCCTGAATTCTAACCTCATTGGTTTGAATGAATTGGTTCGAGTAAAACCTGGAATCTCATTTCGCATGGGTACAAACCAACCTACATAGCTCTCCATCCATTCGGGGCATCAGACTGACTGGGAGGACAAAACCATTGACTTGTGTATCGGATGACCAGGTCACCCTATAGATCCCACACACACACGCACACCACACACAACACACACATTCACCACACATTCAGACGCCAATCCGATTCTAAATGGAGGTGGATGCTAGTGCGCATTTCGCAAGCTCTAATTATTCTTGATTGCTGTTTTGCAGAGTCACATTTGTCTTCTTTGACAGTCGCTTGTTTAGGCTTTCTTGGTGTTTAGTATCTGGAGTGTGAGCTCCTTTACCCTATGATAAAACTTTGGTCTTATAAGTAAGATAGCTTCAATTTTGCAATCATTGAAATAGGTTGGCATTAAAGTCATGCACTAAAAAGAGAGTCATTTTAGGTTCATTTCGGAAATTTTCCGTGTTGGTCAAATATTAGAAGTATAGTCACCAGAGTGATCAACAGCCCTACATACCTACTTACTTACCGTACCATTGTCTTCAGTAAAGTGAAGAGGAAGCTGTAATTCGAAGAAAGAATTCCTGTCATTTTCATATCATATTAGGTTACGAACTTTTTTTCACAAGACATGTTTCAGAAGGCTGAGCACATAGTAATCAAAGAGGGTAACATTCCGGAGTACGACAGATGAACACCCTGGAAGAGTTTTTGACGGGGTCAAAGTGAAAGTGCCCAAGTTATGGTTTTGAACGTATTTCACCAATCGCGTCGGCCAATTTCTGGTATTCACAGGTAAATGCGATATCTTGTATGCATTCTGCAACTCATAAGGGATGATTCCCTTAACGCTCACAATGCGAGACGATGCTTGCGTTACTCCGAAGGCTTGTAATTCCCTGCAGTGAAGCAGTTCAACCATTCGGTGACCGTTGATCGGTAATAAGTGATTCCAGCGAAAGGTTGATAATTAGAGCCGCTTCACTTGCTTTCTCCTCAGCGTACTTAATAGAAGGAACGGTACGATTCTGGTGTTGTCCAATCATTAGAATTGCGAAAGCCCACGTGCGTGCGCCCTTGTTTACCCGCGTGTTTTGCCCGGTAATGAAATAGAACATTTCACCAGTGTCCTCATTTTTCGTAGAACTAATGCGAAATAAAAACGCTTTGTGTTTTTTGTTACACATTCTCTTGCCAGCCTATGTATGTGTATAATTATTTATTTATACTTGAATTCATATTCATATTCACATTTATATTTATTAAATATTATTTACATATAATATATTGTATACATATATAGAGTCTCAAGGTACTGACCGTGGACTGGGAAAGTTGACAGTTGATTCTCTCTGTTGATGCACAACTAATGTAGCTAAGTGTCCATCTCAACTGAAGTAGCAGTTACTCAGTAAACCCAACATGAACGTAACGAAAATTCGAAATTTATATGTCGCTCTTGCTCTGCTGTCTTTGTGTTACCTAATCTGCTACTGTGTAACCTGTAAAAGTTTAACAATAATCATCCTTTACGGAATTGGCAGAATACTGGATGACTATCAAACACATCTACTCTTTAAAAAGACTCATTGTAGTATCACGATAGTACAGCTAGGTCTTTAACATATGTACGTTCCTTGATTTGAAGAAAGACTCGACACCATCGACATCATCGAGACAGAATCAGTAATTCAAGTCTTCGGTTACCGAGGGTTCCTACCTAATGCTCAACGGTGCTTCGAGAGTTTTACAACAATTTCACCAGGATTTCGCCACTCTACGAGGAAGTCACGTCAACGTAGAGAGAGGGGTTTGACAGGGTGATACTATCTCGCCCAAAGTTCCGAATGCCGCTCTAGAGAGTATCATACGTCGTGTGGAATGGGAAGGCGTAGGAGTTTAGGCAGAATTAAACACGCGGCGTGGAGGATATACGGGAATATTGGAGAGTGATGAAGAAAACGGGAACCATCCTGCTCTGCACTCACCCCCTCGACGTTGAGGCTCTTCCTGCTTTGAAACGGCTCGAGGACTCTACTCTTTGCAAGGGCGATGCTCGAAATATCCTGATACACGCAAGTGCGCACGGAAAGACGAGTTTCGCACTACGACAAAGAACGAAGATCAGCTATGCCTTTGCTCTGCCAAGGAATCAAAGATCACTTGGGCCGGACACCTCATGCAATATTGGCTGACCGTTATAGTTCTTGACTAGATCCCCTCGACGTCAAACTGTTTAGAACAATCGATCACAACAAGCGAACATGTGGGCGGAAGTCAGTGCATCGACCAGACTTCTCCACAGAAGCTCCGAACGAAGGAATGCTGTGCTTCGAGTCAAGTAAGACGAGGGCTACCCTCCAGACTATTCTCGCTCTCGATGGGGACAAGTGAAGATGTTCCTGGCGCCGCATAAGGAAATCACCGACCAACGGTACAACTGGTGATACAGGTGATATGTCGCATTCAGAGCATGCATAAAATGAGCTCCTTCACAATTAGAGTACAATTTGATGCTTTTCACTTCCTAATGAAGAATTAACTCCTGAATTGAACTCTGTTGAGAACAATCTCTTCAACAGTTTTTTTGCGTAGTTTTCCACGCCTAATATCTAAAGTTACTGGAAGAAGAAACATGCTTCAGCCCGATTTTCACTTATAGAGGCCAAAAGCTCATATCATGACTTCAGTGAGAATCCTTGTCGGTAGTGCATTGGTTTAAAAATTAATGAAAACCCATTCTTCCTCATATCATTAACACTAGAGTTGTACAAAATTGATAAGAGCTGAACTTCTTTCTGTTCAAACCCATGCCGAGTTCTCTTAGCCTCGGAAAAACTTCGGTAATTTCAAGAGTTTGTCGCTCACACCCTCTTCCACTGCAACATGCAAGCTGTTTGTTTCTTGAAACTTCAGTTTTCACCGACATTATCATTAGTATTACTATATTAGTTATTATATTGCCAGTCGGGTCGGCTGCCCTCCTTCTCATGAAAGGGTTGTGATGATCGGGAACATCACGCTTCTTTCTGGAAAAAATGATACTATACGGAACACGCAATTCGATAGAGAAGCAAAAGGGCATGCAAACGATATCAAAATGTGCCGAAGTCTATGCCTCTGATTGGAAATCTCGACTTGTCGCTGTTCCTTTTAAAAATGATGACTCGTGAAATGCTTTAACTGGTAGGCAACCGAAATTTGAATGGTACTCACAAATGTTGTCGAGTCATAATAGTACCCTAATCAAACGTCTTTATAAATGTAGCTATTTTTCTCTACGGATAGTGAGTGATAATCCAAGATTATTTGCGGTCCGATAAGTTTTGCCATGAAATGATATCAAAGGAGAGAAAATGTGATCGTTCGTTGAATCGCAAACTTCGCTGGGTAGCGGTGGTAAACAAGAAGCGAGCCAAATTTCTAATCGGTCCCTATCGGTGCACTTACCCTTCTTGTGGAATGAAACATAGCAAAGAATCAAAGCTAGATCGTTAATAACAGAGTTATGGATTTCCGCTCAGACATTTATTCCGCAGAAACCCCGCCCCAGTGGGCGGAGTCCGGCTTTACTACCTACCATAGGTGTTCGCATACTGCCGCCTGTCCTCCTACCAAGTTTGAACGCCCCAGAGCTAAATTGAAAATATTCGCGCACACACCACCTCCTACGGGCGGGGTCCCTTCCTGCCAGCCGCCATTAGTGTTTTCTTTCTGCCTCCAATACTCCTACTAAATTTAAACGCTATAGGTCCACTGAGACAGGACTTATTATTTTCCGCCTAAACATTTCGCGCAAACCCCGCCCTTTGTGGGTGAAGCCTGGTCCTACCACCCACCATATGTGTTCCCATCCTGCCGCCTGTGCTCCTACCAAATTTGAACGTTCTAGGTCCACGGGGACAGGAGTTATGAATTTCCGTGCAAACGGACAGGCAGACAGACGGATCGATGGACAGACAGACGCGAGCGCTTTATGTACACTGCGTTTCATAAGTATAGGGCCACCCTAAATTTTCGTGATTCCAAATTTGCTGTGCTTGTTGAGGAAATGCTGTTATCATCAGTGAGGAATCCTGATCAGTACTGGAAGAAGAATTGTTCAGGCCGACCACGGCTGCTTTCTGCCGGATATGAAAGAGCAATTGGACGTGTTTTGTCAAATTCAACGAAGAGCCTGAACAGGGTCTGCGCTGAAATGCGGCTTTGTGTGAGCAGAACCACTGGCTGGAGGGTAACCCAACTTAGCCAAAGCATCACCAGAAAGTTGATGAGGTGGGCCCTAAGACTGTCGGAGCGACACAAAGTCGCACGCCTCCAATTCGCCGTGAAAAATGCCTCATTTGATTGGACGAAGGCACGGCTATCACGACACATCGCAGTCTTTGACTCCATATCTTTATTTTACGTTTTAGGTAATCTGGAGCGACGAAAAGAAGATTAATCTAGACGGACCTGAGAGTAGAAGAGGGTATTGGAGGGATCTGCGCAGAGCACCCTTGGTTTTGGAGCGACGTAATTTCGGTGAAAAATTTCTTATGGTTTGCGGCGCCTTTTGTGCGGCTGGACAGCTTGGACTTGCTTTTGTTTCATGTCGTATGAATTCCGTATAATACCAGAGAGTGCTGGAAGAGCGACTTTTACCATTTCTTCGACAATACCGTCGTCGTTCATTGATTTTTATGCACGATAACGGGCTGTCCATGTCAGTCGATCCACTTCGGATTGGATTGCAAGTAGTAATATCACAGTTTTCGAGTGGCCTGCATGTTCTCCAGACTTGAATCCATTGGAGCATGTCTGGGCCTTCATTGTCGAGAGGATCTACTACGAAGCAAAGCAGTACTACACAGTCAAAAAGCTCAAACTGTACACCCTCGACGCTTGGACAAATGTGGATCCCAATTCGATAGTTAGCTTGGGTGAGAGCATGCCAAGACGCATTGGTGAAGTCCTTGCGACTAATGTAGGACCAACCCATTATTGAGTAGTTGTAACATCCACTCTGTTGTAATAAATTTTTCCGTTGAAGAATGTGTAGTCATACTGATGAAAAGGTGAGAATACATTCCAAGGAAATTATTTCAACAATTCTAGAGTGAAATTTCATCACAAAACCTATTCCAAGGTTTCCCGTTATGAGGAATCTATTGGTTATGGGAGCATCTTCCTAAAGTTTGCTGCAAGCTTGGAACTGCA
The DNA here is from genome assembly GCA_000469685.2 of Haemonchus contortus. NCBI lineage: Eukaryota > Metazoa > Nematoda > Chromadorea > Rhabditida > Trichostrongylidae > Haemonchus > Haemonchus contortus. The sequence goes on along the minus strand of LS997567.1, from coordinate 45,997,031 downwards.
AAAATTTAGGGTGGTCCTATATTTATGAAACGCAGTGTATAGTAAGGATTATTATCGTGACTCATTGGCCTTTGTAGTAGTGCCTGTCATTTGTCATTTTCTTCATACACTGTTCGCTCGGACAGGAAAAAACCTAGGTAGGAACACTCTCCTTTTCCGAGGATCAAGGCAGATTCTGGAAATACCTCCAGCTGTCCACGCCCGTCTAATAGTTAAGTAGGTATTGTAAATGCGTAGTTCATCTAGAATTTTGGTTCTTTGTTCGTTTTCATTTCCAGTCACTCAACTTCATTGTTGCTGTCGTAGATTCCCATGGCGGAACCTGTCGCAGGACTTTTTTATTGCATCCTTTACCTAAGCTGTCAATATATTATTCGCTCTCCGTTCTAGCTAGTTTTCGGTGGTTATTTTCATCAAAAATAGCAAATATACAAATTTCCTGACTACAGAATACTATGAGGAGAGAGATGCTCTTGATGTCGAAGTGTCTGCAAGAAGAGTATAAAGAGCAAAGAAAAACTCGAGTAACTAGCCCGCAACATGGCGAAAAATGATCAAAAACTTTACCCTTAGCTCGAGCTAAGCGTATCGCGGGAAGACATCTTTTGGGAGGAAGGCGTCATATGGCATTTTGCAGGAATCCTGTAAGACATGAAGTAGGATATTCGATGACCACAACTGGGCAAACCTGGGAGCAGAGGTAGAATTATAGAGAAAATGATTCGAGGGATAGCTTGGAGGTCCATTTGCGGACAACCACGCACTTCAACAGCCTTTCGCAGATAATTGCTAAGGCTAATTCATGAAAGTGCAACATACATGACGTGGTCTGTTCCCTTCGTCACGCCCCTTCCTATCCCGTCGCTCACATCCTGCCGCCACGTCGGAGCATCGCATATCGCGCTTTTCGTTGTATCTTGTTGGCAACTTGTGTTCGTGTCGCTTTCTGCAATCCTCTCCTCGTGGTCAAATATATCAATCCACATTTGACGGGCGTTGCAGAGATATGACAGCGCCTCGGATCGGAATAAATTTGCGTTCATGATTTCGAGAGCTGGCCGGCTGGTGATGGTGCCAAGATTTCATGTTCACGCAATACCTATCGTTCTCAGGTCGCGACGTTTATAGGCATTCCTTCTTTTGAAAACCTGGCTAGGAGGCTGGGCCCGATAATTCTACTTATCGAAGGCCGAAAAAATTATAGAAACGATTCTGTGGAATTTTTCACTCGCTCCCAAAAAATATCCTTTGTTCTTTCTATCTAAACAACCTTTTTAAAAGAAATTGAGCAAGCAAAAGTCTTTTATTCGGGAGGCTTTTCCTCTTTACGACTTTATTTTCAATATCATTTCTTAGTGACGGTTTGGAAGTTTATTTGTTGTTCGTTCTCTCCATTGAGACGGTGCACATTTGATGTTATGGTCTACAGTTGATGCTTTTGTAGTGCCTAGCACTCCCGTCTCGGTCATATTTTTAGAATATTCAAATAAAATAAAAACCACTGACGGCTCATCATCCATAACCGACTTGTTTTCTTGTTTAAGATTTGATTGCATAGTTGCGATATTCGGCTAACAAAATTGTCAGTTATTTTTTGTTTGTCTCAAGTAAATTTGTTATGGAACGTTCTTAATTAGTCATCGGAACGTTTCTGCAAAAGAGGTCAATAAGTCACATGGCCCAAATCTTCTCGTCTCATAAAATATTCCATGAAGTTTTCCAGCCAGTATGGTGGCGTTTTCCTACTTACTTATTCCTTGAACTCGATACGACATAAGTAGCATTTTCACCTTATGATTGTTATGAGAAATGCCTATATCGCAGACACCGCAGTCAACCCTTGCTATCGCTCATATGTAGGGTATTATACCCAACTAACAACCACCCATCTGTGCCCGTCTAGTCAAAAAGCCTGCCCTGATCCTCTGCCTGAAAACTGAAGAGTGCACAACGACATGCTCTAGCAGGGCATATCGTGGTGCACTCTTAGGTTTTTTCCAAGGCACATTCCGTCTTACATAATGCCCCCTCAATCACTCATTCTATGACGGATTCATGCCACGCCAAACAGCTGTGGGTAATGCACATATCGCAGCTCTTAAAGGTTGAATAACGCAGATAAAGAGGTAAGGGTACACAAATACGGCACTCAATCTTGTGTTTATGGAGGAAATTGGCAGAGTTTGGTTGGTGTTCATTTTTTGTACTAAGTAATAGTTTTTCCGATCGCCCTCTTTCCTTTCTAGGCGCATGACCGAATATTTGCCTCTTTCTACGCCTCGCAGGCATTTTCCGAGTTATTAGGTTATCCGCGAGATACGAGGACCCATAATCGGGCAATTATAGGACTTCGTCGGGGAGCTCAATCATTGAACTTCTTGGGCGGTACAAATGGGGTGTTTAAATAGGAGGGATTTTAATTCACTCTAATTTAAGTCTTTTCATGAATTCCCGCATTTCTCCTTGCTGAAGATAAACTAAGCTGCTTCTCTTTCAGCTGTATGTACCACCTTTTTTATGTCGACTTGTACATTGCACGGCTTATGTCCATGACCTTACGATTCTCATCAAAGCAAGTACCTTGTCAACGGCCAGCAATTAACACGCCTAATTAAAGATTCCAGTACCGTAGCCATCAAGGTTGATGTCAGTGGCACAATGATCACAGCGTCTTCAGAGACACTAAATCCCTAAGATCTCTTTGAGTGAATTCAAAAAGGAGAAGTAAAGAAAAAAGAAGACGATATGCTCCAGCACTTCCACGTATCCCTGATCGAACTCGAAGGCGCACGTATAGTCTTTTGCTCATCCTCCTGGAGCGATACTAGATTGAAGGAGATTATGAATGAAGAACAGCTCATATGAATTTTAAAACTTGTTGAGGTTATTGCCGGCGTTGAAGGTTTGCTCCGGTTGAGCTTGAATCTGCATTACACAAACTCGATACGTGTGATGGTGTTTCGATGGAAGTGGAGGCGCTGGTCACCCGTGGAAACATGAGAATGTGCCGGATGTGTTGCGCACCACTGCCCGACTAAACTAAAAACATTTCAGAAAATATGAACTAAAAATTTGATGAAGTGGAGTTTTTTTGCTGTTGAACATTTATAAATATGCTCCTGTGTGCGTGCGAGTTGCCTCGACTGCTTCCTCTAATCACACTTTCACAAAGAGGTCTGGTGCCACCTCCTCAGTTCTTTTCGAAACACGATCCGCTCTTATCACTGCTGAGCATGTCATGCTCCGCTGCTATAGTTGATCATAACGCCCTATCGTAAAAGATTCCAAGCACCACACAATGAATACATATTAATACATTTCACGCTGGGTCACGTCTCAAATATATTCACTGCTGATGAATTGTATAAGACAGCAATCGTTGCTAGAGGATGGCAATAACTGATGCTTGCTAACAAACACACAAATTTTGAGCTAGTTGACCATCATCCGTAAAAGTTGCGCACAACGCCGGCAGCTTCTTCACTATGATCGAATCTAGAACTAGAGGGAGTATTCTCAAAATCATGACTCCGGTGGTAAAAACCCAGGTTGCCACAATTATTCTTCTAACAGATTTATATTTTCTTAACGATGTTCACTGTAAAGGCAACTTGCACCCCTCTCTGCCTTCATTGAAGAATAGGAAAAATGCTTAGAGTGGATTCTTGCTGCATTCAAGGCGATGACAGTCGTTGTCATGATCTTGCTATTTTCTCTTTTTTCATGTCTCATAATGCCTCATCATGTGTTGTTCCTTTTATTACATTCCTTTTGTTATAGTTATTTCTCTTACGACACTTATGGACGTTTTGGCAAATGGTTAGCTCATTTGTTATAATTAGATTGTTACTCGCTGTCGCGACGCCGGCTCCAGGGAGTTCTTACGTAGAGGGGACCCAAGGTCACGCCAGAGTGTGGGTATTGTTAGGGCCCATACTCCCTCTTGAGGGCGTAGTCGCACCTGAATGCCTGAAGACCTGCCACTGGGTGAACTAAATGGCCCTCATCCCCCCGGCTCCCATTAAGAAGAACATTACACGAGGCAGGGACTGAGAATTGAGATAATCGACGATTGTACGTCCTACAGAAATACCAAGGTTATCATTATACGTTTAATTTCAATAAATGTATTACGAAATAGCTACATTACAAAAGGCATATAGAAGGGAGGTGAATAAATAGGGAAGAGAAGAGTATATGAAAAGAAAGGTCAGCAAAATGAGGCCTAAGCAAGACATGCGATGGGTATCTCTTGTCCGCCGTGTTGATGGTGATGACTCGAACTGAAGACGTCGATCCGGATGACATTGGCGGAAGACGAGGATCTCCTGAGGTAGCGGAACGCGTCTGATGACGGACTTGACGGAGGCAATCACTTAGGACGACGGGATGACGAAATACTGCCGGCTTTTTGCCAGGCGCGGGCTCGCTCGATAACTTTCCCTCGCTTCTAGATCGTTCTGACACAGATGCCGACTGGACCTTCACGCTAATCAGTTGTATAGTACAGCAAAGGGCATAACGTGCAGTTGGGCTCATAAGTCTGTTTGAAGAACTGGATTTGCTCAAATATTACGATACAATACGATAAGGGGTTAAAACGTCAAATCTACTTAGGACTGTGAAGTTATTTGAATTCTATAACTCAAGTAGGCAATGCCCCCAACCCCCTACCCCCCTCGTTTTTAATTTCTGAAGGATCTTCTATTGGGCTCTTCACTACGATACCGAGTGAATGATTGTGTAATGCTTTTGAAATTAAATAATGCTTCGTTATTCTGTCACTTACTGACGGTTAAAATACAACTTGGTCCCACTCTAACCCGTTCATTATACATTTTAAATCTTTTGCCAGAAATTACACTCTTCGAAAATTACTACATACATAGAGCATGCGGCTTTTGACTGTTATCCTATCAATCGTGACTTATGTTTTCAAGTTCTCAAATAGTCAGTGATCCTTCCCGTGATATTGAGGTTATTGTTCTCTTGAACTCTACGAGCTTTATTAGGCCGACGTTTCGTCGGAATCGCCTTCTTTGGAGCCTGAAAGGATCATAACAATCTGTAACTATCCGATCAGACGTCTCCACCAAACCACTAAGTTTCGAGATCTCCAGGGCACGCAGGTGATCAGAAGGAGAACCGCGCACCGTAACTTCATCATACATTTTACGCGCGCACAATTGCGACCCTCGAGGCATTTTGGATACAGGTCACAATCCCAAAATGAATCGTAAGGAAGAATGTCTCGCAATCACGCGAGAGCTACGGTCTTATATGAGATTGGCCTTCCCGCAGAGACTTCAATAAGGACATAACCTAGCTAACACTGGTCGGTTTGCTGGGTGGTTTCCAAGAATCCACAAAGCTACGGTGAGTGCCTCTCCCTTCAATCACCTGCGTGCCCTCAGGGTATCGAACTTCAGTGAAGTGGTGGAGATGTTTGGTCGGATAGTCACAGTTTTTTATGATCCTTTTAACTTTAATCTAACAAGCTCATTAATACAATCATGCCGAGGTTCACAGAAAGCCATGCATGAGACCTTTCCATCCCGATGTTATCCTACATTTAAGGGCCCAGAGATGAGTAATCGTTATTGGTTGTGTTTCCATTTGGGATACTGGACCGTTAATTTGATTACAATAGCCGAGTGCCCACTACGCACAGATTAAAACGCTCTTGCGCGTCGTAGCAGAGATTTCCCCCATTAAACTCGGAAAAATCTGCGGAGAAAAATCTTGAGGGCAACGTGGCTTCTCCTGGTGAGTACCGGGCTCACACTACCTTTTGATGTGAATAAATATGCCCTATTTCAATAAGTGTAATTTTACACAATATCAGTTGGGATACAAATGCGTCGCGTGAGTGAGACAACTTTGCAAACCGTTCAGCCAGTTACCGCTTTTAGGATCATCTAGTTATATAATCAATGGGCAACTGATCAGATAGCAGATGCAGAGGAAGGTGATAAACTGATTCGCAAAGCTGGAACAATTTTAAGGTTGAGAAACAACTGAGCATTGACTGTGTAATCGTGATAAGTTATCATAGACTATGTGTAGTGCAAGTGCTGCTCGAAAAAAGTTGCGAGGATATTGATGGATTAGTGAGTTAATTTAAGAAATAAAATAAGTCCTTCGAACCCCTTCACCCCCTCCCCCCCCCTTCTCCTACAAAGAATATGTTCTAGAAGACATCGTTTTTATTGTTGTAATGAGAATGAGGAAATTTATCCCCCTACCTTCTCGAGTTGGAAAGGTGTGACAATCCCATGAGAAATTTGAAGCCAAAAGTGAACATTCGAAGCCCACTGAATAGCAGGGTTCCCTTACTTCCGTACGCAGCTATGAACTTTTTTTCTAGGATAATAGTTTTCGAAATCTTCGAACTCCGTTACGTAGTGGTGTGTGACAGCTAATTCATCAAAAAATATTGTCCCATGATTTCCTTGTTTTCCCACAATCTCTAGCTCTAATCACCGCGATTTCATTTGCAGAAGGATTTATGCATGCAACCAAGAATTACCTTTTGAACTTTTTTCGTTTTCAGAACCGTCTGCTACAATTATGGTGTAACATAATCACATTCTTTTACGCATCTCTTGGTTCACAAGAGGGCTTGACGCAAAGCAGTGTTGAAACACTTTGAACCAGTTCTTGAAATAGCTAACTATTCTTAGTTGTTCAGAAATTTCACTAACTGGGTGGTACGCTGCTCATTTTGATAATGTATTCACCCGTCAAAGTGAATATTGAAGGGGAGTGCAAAAGGTGTTACGTTGTAAATATTGGTGGGTTAAAGCCGAAGCCTATCTAATTGTAAGGAGTGTAATGTTTCTGAAGATGTTCAAGTGCTAACACAAATAAACTTCTCGAAGTTATAAAATTCCATGCACCCACGAAATGGCAGTAAAGAACTCGTCAGATTTGCTGAGCAGCACGTTCTAAAGAAATCTGATAACTTTCATGAAATTGCACAAATCGTAAGCATACTGTGAAGGCAAGAGAAGTTTAACCACAGAGAATTTAGGCTAATTACGAGTGGGATTGTGTTGGAGGTACTGTTTCTGTTGCGTGCATGCCTTTCCTTTTCATCCCATGGATTGACCACCTATCGAATTGATATTCCTTTGATGTTTTCACGAGATTCGCAGGCGTGTGATCTTTTGAAAAAAACCGTCATCTCTGAGCATCGATCCCAGTAGGATGTGAAAATGTTTTACTTTACAACGAGGGATCGATGTTCTCATTTGGACTGCGAGTTCTAGTGCTTCAGCACAATTGTAATGACTGTATCCTTGGTTGGGGTATGACTGTGAACGTAACTACACGTAACACATTGACTCGTATCTCACACACACACACACACACACACACACACACACACACACACACACACACACACACACACGCATACACACACACGAACGCTCGCCTTCACTCCCACTGACGCCTGCAGTTTGATGTCGGTGGTCTTTTTGTAGTGTAGTTAATTGGCATATAGGTGAGTCTAACGGGCTTTTCGTGTCTCTCCACCTCATCACCTCACTCACTCCTCAACCGTCCACGCGCCCTATCGTATTCTCCATTGATGTGGCCCATTAGCCATGCCTATTATTTATAGTACATCCCCTGCAAAGCCGTCTGTTGACAGTTCGGTTAATGATGACCCTTTGGTGAGTTATTAATTATTTATGACTTCTATACAACAACTTCACAATAGCACCCTCTCCTGTTACCCAGAAACATTTTTCACATTAGTGCGAAGTTGCGTCATCGCAAAAGTCAGTGGATGACGTCGTAACTGCAGATATATTTCCTGCTTGTGCAGTCTGCGGAACAGAAAAAAGTAACAAATATATTTTTGACTCGTTTCATCAGAAAAGCGTTGCGAAGATTGGAGCAAACAATATAATACAAATTCCTATGCAAAGTATGTTTTAGAAAGTGCAAAAGCGCAGCATCGTGGCTAAACTCCTCTTACTGCGAAGATGAAGGCAAATGTAGCTACAAAATTATGCGTTATCTGGGGCTCTTCAAAACCAATGTGTCTTACGCATCAATGTTTTTTATTAATACAAATCATAAGAAGCAGTCCTTGAATGCTTTTCGCAATCAAAATGATTTTGTAGTATTAAGTCATCTCATTCAGAAATTCGCGAGCTTTTTCTTCCGAATCAAGGTAGGAAAGGATATAAATATATAAGAAAATGATATTCCATTGGTAAGTGAAATATAGTATATCCTAATGTTGTCCATTCATTGCGTCCAGATAACAGCTAAGCTAGTACATATGTTTTTTTCAACAATTGCGGATATGATAATGATCAGGTACGCTTCGTTAGCCGACCAATTATCAGAGCGATTTCAACTAGCACATGAATTCCGTTGACTAAACACCTGAGGTAGCACGGTAATAGGTCGTGCGATTACGGCGATTAAATTGAGGATTCCATATCCCTTCTTTAGGAATCTGCCGCGCAATTCGAACTTCGTGGGACTTGACATTGTCATAACCGATAATAGCCTTCTTAAAATTGTATGCAGCTATCCAAATTTCGATATTATCATCGAGCGACTGATGATACCTTTCAGCAGCGACAGCGGTATTTGAATAAATCGCCAAAACATCGCACCCTAAAATACTACAGAGTGCGCCATAAATATGTTAGCCATGATAGCGATTTACGGAAGTCCTCCATTCCCTTGTTTTGAGCGTTTTTCCAGATCTGCACATTCTCTTATTTTCGTGATATCCCTCAGCTTACGCATCTGCCTTGGTGCTCTCAATTCGCCTGTTTTCGGGTGAAATGGTGGAGCTTCGCAGTCCTCTAACAACCGTTCTGTATTAGCCCGCACTTTTGGTGAGTTCACTTCCGAGATCCCTCGTTTGGTGAGTTCACTTCCGGGATCGTTCCGGCATTTATCGCATGACAGTCTCCATGACAGTCGCGATGCATGGAAAGGTCAACGGCCAGCCTAAAGACAGCGCATTGACTTGATTACGACCCTGCTATAAATACAACTGCTTAGAAACGATTACGCTGCGAAGCCTGCAGAAAAACGAGAAGACTTACGGTCGAGTTGAAAGTATGTTTTACCTGTTTTTTCTTCCACGAGTGAATACAATGGTGTCCAGATAGGTTTCAAAGGCCTTATAAGCTTCTTGACGAAAAGAAGTTCGAGAAGAAGCTTGAGTCGCATGCCCTACTTGCACGCGGCGCGCGCTTCGACACACTTCTTTCTGACAAAATGGTGTTCAACATGAAAGAAATGTTTAGGTCCTTGATTACACGTATATTTCTCATTACAGGTGAAGAGGAAATTGAGAAGGGTCAAATCGTTTATCGTAGCGGTTTTCCTCTTTTGTGATGGTTTGAGCTGGAAACTGTGCCATAAGAGCGATATCGCTTATTTTTTACCAAGAAAAGTATGAAAATTGACCAGAACACTTCATGAAAGACATTTCTGAGGAAGTTCTGCTTAGGATCAAAGATTATTCTCAAGATACGATCTGGAAACACTCGCGTACTTACTCACGAAGAGAAAAGGTCAAGTCTGGTGCTGAGGAGATGTTCGCAATTTCATCCCAGCTTCCAGTTGGTCTACGAATTTCCCGGGCCCAAAAGGTCCGTGAATAGTGTATACTGGAGGAGAAAGTCTGCGCTCTGAAATACATCACTGCTGCTGCTCCTAGGAAATCGTTGAAAAAAGCCAGGGCTGGAGTTTCTCAAGCAATTCTGCGTGCCACCGTCGATGAGTAGGTTATACCAGGTGAGTAAGCGTTCATTTGTTAACGCGATGCATAGTAAACAGTTCACATAAATTCATCATGTGTCAATAGGTTTTGCTGTTTCTACACAGCGATTATTTTGTTACCGTATTTATGGCGCGCCCTATACAGCGATGGGTCCGCTTGGAACCACGTAACTCTTTCCGAGTCATTCCTAGCGCTTCCCCACCCAAACCCAACGTTTGTCGCTGTAGACTTGGTTCGCGTAGAAATCATTTCGGTGAAGTTTGCTATTGTAAGCATAATTTCGGTTTTGAAATTTTTTTCTCTAAAACAGCAAGGAACATAACATACACCTCCCTGTCTTTAGGCACAATTCTGTCAACCTTCTCAGGTGAGATGCCGTTCCTCGCGGTAAGTCAATAGTCGATTCTTTGCGCTCCACCATTCAACGCTTGGTTTCATCTACCCGCTCTTCAAGGTCAAAGTGAAAATTGTGAACACCACCTCAGCTTTTCCTGGGTCTGTCCTTCCTTCGTTGAAAGTTAGCACCAATTCTTCTGCGTGAGTAGCGAATGTTGATCCAGTTCATGATGCAGCAGGTTTCCCGTTATGACTCCCCATTTGAAAATCAACTTTGACTGCTCCTGTTCCTTTTCAATCTTTGAACGCTATCTTCTGCGGCCGGGATGATGAACTTGTACGGTGACGCATCCGACTGTGCTAGCCCCAATCAGAACAATTTCAATGAAGCCAGCATTTTACTATCCCCAACATGCATTCAAATATGTGTACATTTTTGAATAAGAGACCTAATAGATATATTACTGCTCACTGGCTGTAGTTGACTTGATGCTTCAAAGTTGTCAATAAGGACGAAGTGAGAATGACTGAGGGTTGATTAAAGATTTTTTGTAATTATGCCAGGCACATTGTAAGACAACGAATGAAATTCTGAATAGAAAAGATCATTAGAAATCATTCTTGAACTGCTCGTCTCCATGCCTTCATTGCAATTCGATTTTGAATTGCAGCATCATTTTTCTGAACCACTGTAGCGTAATTCTTCATAGCCACCACAAAACCTTTTTTAAACATGTTTCAGAGAGTAGTGCACAGTGTTCGTGTGGTACGCCAAGTAGCTCTTCACCGATTCCCATTGTTTTGATTTTATTGCTACCGCTTGGGCGGCTGAATGCCAATCACCTAGTGCTAATGCTTTGGCGGCAACAGCAAATCTCCCCCCCCCCCACTCCTTACTCGAACTAATTTAATTAACTCTTAACTAACTTAACTAACTAATATAATCATAACTTCAACTTACAGCAATATAAATATCTCTCGACGTTCCTTCATTCGTTTGTTTTCCTTCAAGAGTGTCACTCAGCTTCGCACACTTTTAACGCATGCTTATTAGTTCGCCACCGGTTTTTTTATTCGCTTACTATAACCCACAATCGAACTACCGTTCAACTGCATACCGGTAAAGGTCTCGAAGTAATGTTATGAGTGAGTGACGGTTGCCAAGTGCGCAGCAACTCATGCACCTGTTCCGTCGAGCTCTGTTAAAGCTCACCTCTGTATTTTCTGCTTTACTATATTTTGCATACCTTCAACATCCGCTGAAACATTCGTATCTAGGGTCACGTTGTTTAGGAATACGTTGAAGCGGTTAATTCTTCAATGTTACGTGGGATTGTACTGCTTCGATAACGAAGACCTGCATAAGGAAGGTTGGAGGTGGGATGGGACATCAGAAGTAGCTGGTCTGTTCGTTATCGGTGGCATCTATTTGAATGCAGGAGATTTCAAGCCCTTCGTAGTAAAAAGAAAATCTTTGGCGTTAATCAATCTCGTGTTGGGGTGCGCGCCCGCATTCGGAACTGTAGTGTCTTTTGAATGCGTGGCCTATACAATGACTTGCGGTGGCCAGCCCATGTGCAACTCGGTGCTTTTATCCTCCCAGACGGGTCTGATAACAATGAAGCGACCCCGCAAAGAGGGAAAGTATAATTTCCCTGGGCAGCTAATGATCGCCGATTCAAGCCGGGGCCTTTGTGGGTCATGATGCGTCCATTGCCACTACTCCACCTCCGCCCAAAATTTCAAAACAGAGGGCTTAAAAACTGCAACCATATCACCTTTGATGTTTGAAAAGTCTCGCAAGTGAGCACTCTAAGTTCTCAGACGTGCCTTAGATTCTCACAACTGTACAGTGGAATTTAAGTTTAATTGATCTCTACTTTGAAAAAAATATCGTAATATTTCTTGCACGATGTTCCAAACGAGTACAGTTCTTAGATGAGCAAAATCAGCGAGAATAGAGTCAAGTAACTCACATGAATAAGTTTAACGAATGTCCATGAAATCTACCATGTTGTGAAGGGACCATCATGACAAGAGCCTAAGCCCAACTAAATGGATAGCGCGATCGTCCCTTCCAACTTCTGGCTTTCGTTTTTTTTGCGGAACGAGTCGTCTAAGGGCAGTTCTACAGCGCAGTTTGTTGCATCAAGATGCAACGGAACCAAAAACGAGGAAGTTCACCTGCCCGTAACGTCATCATGTCTTGACACCCGGCAACCACATTCTTTCTCTTGCTTTTAGTTTCAGCTCCGATAACTGGATGGCCCTTTTATACCAGACCCGTCCAATATATTTTCGGATGCTTTGCGCATTTTCTCGACCTCTACCCGTCAAGGTCATTTGTCTCCGCAAAGCTGTTGGTGCATGTGTATATGTGCGAGGGTCGTGCTGGCAAGCTGCTCATGCCGAGCGAGATTTATTGTGGTAATCATGTCAGCAATGTGAGGATATGAATTTATTTCGGAACCTTTGCGTATTTTGAATGCACACTTTGTTATCGATCTCAGGCATACCCTTGGCTTCTGCATCACAACCTAGTGACTTTGTTCTTCTATGTTATTTTGTGACTTCACTGGTTCGTTTCAAATTAAGATCATAAACGTTTCCCTCCTAAAATCTGATCCATAACCACAACATTCTTATGGAACCTTCCAGTTGCTATTCAGCACCGATTTGTGCCAGGAACGCCGAGCCTACTATGTCTGCCCTTAATCCGCCAATGCTTATGTTGGAGCGCTTTGAGCCGTTGGCGACATATTCGGCAATGTCTGCAATTTCACCGCTGTGTGATTTTCTTATCGTCGGCCTAAACGACTCAAAGTATCAAAGCATCGTTGTCCACGATAACTGAATTTTGGAGATGGCTTGGTTCGAATATGCATCTCATATTTATCATGTGCTGAGTCACGTTGGGAAGTATTTCACAATATCACTTTTCTTATCACAGTGCTGTACAGTTATTCAATGACGAATGCGTGCAGCGCTTATTCACACGACGTCTATAAAAAATAAAAAACAATAGTTTTTCGGTCCTGTGGTCAACTTGCATTCGGTCATGTACTTGCAACCGGTTTTTCTCGATTACCAGTACGTCTAAGCAGTTTCATAGAGCGTATTTTGTTGAAAACGATCATGTTCTCATGTTGGACCTGTCCTAGTACCAATGTTTAATACTAAGTACTGTTTGACCGCATTCAGTCTTTATCGTAAACCTAATTATTGAAGTCGAAGTGGGGGTAAAAATTGAATGAGGTAAATGTATTTCAATCTGACTTCTATAAGCCTTCATCCACTAATGTAGCCTCCCTCCAACGCTGTAACAATTACATTCGATAAGTAACGGTAGAATTTCATAGAATGCTTATTACCTTTACGTACGTCCCATCAGCACTATGTAGTCTACGCCTCACATATACAGGTCCATTACCTGTAGCTATAAAGAACTAGCGTAGCGCAATTCTTCTTACACCATTGTTTTGATCTCCGGTTTTACGCATTGAAAACGATTCTTGCTTCTTTGCCTAGAACCGAAGTATGCTAAATGCGACCAACGAACATAGTCTAGTCTGAGCTTGAAGAGAAAAATGATCCTCTTTCTTTCTGTCTTCTAACATCTATGAGGTTACACTACCAGGCAGCTAATTTGCCACCTTCTGCTCTACTCATGATCTCTGCCTCTTCCTTCTTGCCTTCCACTCTAGCCCTTTCCCTACGCCTCTATCGCTTCTTTCGACCACGCCTACTTCGGCATTGCTTTCGGGATGAGGTTCTGACCATCACCAACAGCACTTTGCTAGTGCATCTTTGTGTGATGTTAATGTTGGTCGCTTTCAGCTGGAAATTCTTCCCGGTGGACTGTGTCAGCAATTCTTTTTCTTTTTGTTCGTCTGATAATGCCCTAAATGCTTTCGAATATTCAAACGATTTTCTCCTGCATTTATTTTTGGATTACCAACCTGGTAATGAATCATTGATCTTGGAACGCAAAACATTACAGGACCGAAGAGTTTTCACTCAAATGCAGTGTACCTGTCGGCGGTTTACCAATCTGAGTGTTTAAGGATGCTTTATCAAAACTCGCTCAGATGTAATTGAGCCACGATAGCACAGACTTTCGGTACTAGTGTAATAAGAAGTAAATATATTCAGAAATTTATGTTCTCCAGAAATTGGTTCAGATTCTCTCTTCGATCAATCCCTTCATTTATCCCCATCCTTTTTTGCCCTAACACCCATGGCAACGTCTTTCAGTGCAGCTCCGTTTTAACTGCTGTCATGCGAAAGCCCTTCCGCTTCTCATGTGTAACTTTATCACAGCTCATGAGACATATGGTGCAGCCATTCTCAAAGACTACAGTACTTCCAATATTTGTACATTGTTCTGCTACCAATTAAATGTATCCCGTTTTCAAGAGTGAATAGAATGATATTAGCCCATCTTTAGGTCGATCACATGTTCTCATGTTTTCAAATGAGAACTCATTAGTTTGAATACAGAGTAATTTGCGGATTTGGTCGCGTTCTAAGGTATTTTTGTGATAGCAGCCAAAAATTGGCTTACGGTTGACAATTCGAGTAAACTAATGTCCTTGAACCGTGTATTCATTTATTACGTGACTACGAGTGACCATAGGAGGCGTTGTTAGAGACAATCGGGTGCTCGTAAACGGTTCTCGCCGTTATGGCTACAAACAAATACCGCCTCGCACTTCCCTAGTGTAACCATCACCTCCTTCGTTGGCCACCTCGCTGCGTGTCCGTCTCTTCCTCTTCCTTTGTTATGTACCACTTGTTGCCGTCATATCATCGTCAACGATGCTGAACAAGACACTGAAGAGTGTTTTATTTGCGCTTCGAGAATGAGGTATTGCAAGAGGACGGAATCAATGCGATGGAAGATGGCGATGTCGAGGTGGCGCCGGCGTATGTATGTGCCTGACATTATTTACTTTGAGTAGCATTCGTGTGGAAACCGAATGGCCTCTTTTCGAGAATTCTGTCCTCGAACTTGTTGAATCGTAGTCGTTATGATCACTCATCACGTAAAAGAGGAGAACAATATCGCATATACATACGTATGGGTTCGATCGCTCCTAATATTGCCCTCACTGGTAGTTGCGATTTGTGCGTAAAAATACTTTCGCGTCCTTCTCATTCCCTCTACCTTCTCTTCGAAAGGAAACCCATCTTGAAATGTTAACAAGATATTTGACTGCAAAATATTTGATGACTCCCTCCAATGAGGTTCTGTTCTCGAAAAAGCTACTGAGATCTATTTATTCTTATCATTTGCGATTGCTATATCCATGTGCCGTGCGAAATACTCATGTGGAACTATTTATTGTTTCAACGGCCTGTCGTTTCGCCGCAATCATCTTCGTCACAGGCCATGGCTCTAAAGCTCAGGCGAATGAAAACTCGTTGTCACAAGCGAAACTCTTACTATATTTAATACTTTTATTAACAAACACACCTGATTTTGTAGAGTCTATACTGTCATGGTCTCAAACTTCTTCGAATATGAAGAATTTCGGCGTTAATCAATCCCATCTGAAGGATGCACCCCCGCATTCGACTTCCACTCAGAATCGTACTGGCGTATTTAATGCGTATGTGGCCTACACAATGGCCTGCGGTGACTAACTGATGTAGAAGTCAGCGCTTTTATCCTCCCAAAAGTCTGATATCAAGTAACCGACCACGAAAAGATAGAAGGCTTGGTTGGCCTGGGCTTTCGATTCGGGATTTGTGACAATGCGTGAGTGGTAGTGCGCCACGTGCCACTACCCCACCTCCGCCTTTATTCGGATATATTTACCTTGAAACGTTCCCTCTTCTGGTGAAGATTGGGAATAGACGAGAATCCCTTCCTCTCATGCACAGAAGGGAAGAGAACCTTTGATGGTGTCATGCTCTCGCCCTCAAGCAAGGAAGAGCTCATTCTGTTATTTGCCAATTACGACGCCAAGGTCATGCCCCCATATCCGCTTGTTTTCGCAATCAGCGCAACGAGCTTCTGTTTATTCGATTCAGCAACTGGGTGCAATCGGTTATGCTGGGAAATGTTGATGGCTCGCGCACCACTAGCTGTCTAGGTTTTTGCCTTGGTTAAATGCGAAAGAGATGAAGCTGGCCGGAAACCGAGCAGCGGAATTGAAAGGGGTGAGGGCGCCGCAGTTGCTCGCGTCGAACGTCATGTCCCCCTCGGAACCATCAGTTTTCCGCCTTCACTCATGCATTCTTTCCCTATTCTCTTTCACTTGAACAAAACTAGCAGACCACCATCTCAAACATGAGACTTTGAGAGGGGTGCGGGCGGTTTTACAGCGAGGCTGATCGACATTCGATAACTGAAATTTGAACAAGTTTAAGTCGAACGAGCTCGTGACTCACTCTGAACGTCAAATCCCCCTCAATTATTCGATACTGTCAATGCTAATCATCATAGACATACACATCTGCCACATTTTTTTCCTCAACTAGAAACGATGACGAGCGAATTTTTTTGGGTCGGAGAGGCAGACTGACTGGCTTTAGGCTCTGCTCAGAGAGCGAAAGCGAAGGATTCTTGGGAAATGCTAACACCACGCTTTTCAGATGCTATGTAACAATAGCAAAACCTACAAAGTGCTGCAATAAGGCACCGACCAGCGTCTCACTTTCGAACAGTCATGTTCGCAATTTTTTCGGCTCATTCATCTCGCTCTGTTACTGACCAGAGTCATCATTTCCAAATGGGCTGATCGTTGTTCTCAATTCTACTTCTATTTTGTTTGGCTAGCATTGGTTTGACGAAATTCGAGACCATCATATAAACGCCCCCTTCCCCCACGTAATAGGCGATTGTAGGGGGAGGAGGCTAAGGGGTGGGAGGGAGGAGGCTGACCATGCAGGACCATATGCGCATCCCCAGCATGGTCCATAAACCACTCCTCCCTCTCTAATCAGTGCAAACTCCCACTCCAAAAAATGGTGAAAGCCATAAGCTTGCCACTCTGGGATGCTTTTTTTATTTATAAAACCAGTTAATGTTGTCTATTCACATGGTGCTTGTATTTGCTCAACGGTAGCGTTGCCCTTGATACAATTACAATTTCACTAACCGTCGCACGCACTTATCTTAGTGGCGCTGACCTTTTCTATCAGTTCAGTGTAAGTGTCCCTCTACGCCTTTTCACACGCTCTTGACCATTCGTCGTCAGTCAAAAATAGGTTTAACCCATTAGCTCTTCAAGAAGATGCAGTTTTTTTCACTGTTCAACAGCGCTCGAATCTTTGATGCTGCAGACTATTCATTCAAATGCTACCGCTACAATTCCTTCTTCTCTTCCTGGATATTGCGCACCCTAGATCTTAGAATGAACTGCTGTTCATATTCTCACCATTCGTTTAGAGAACTACTTCCATAACCACAGATCTAACCAGCTCTGCTCAGATTGTTGCAGATAATAGAAATTATATGTAATCGAGCTAAGTTCTATTCGGTCTTACATGGCCACAAGCATTCCATCTCCTGCCTTTGATCATTAACCTGTGTAATTCATGCTCTCTACAGCTAAAAGTAAAGAAGTCTGTTTTATCCAGAGAATTCGATCGTTCAGAACGTCGCCCCAGGGGTCATCATTCTTGTGGCCGAATGCACTTTTTTGTTAGCGGGAGTTATCGCCAACGTTGCATTGTTGTTGCTGAGATTAAGGAGACTGCCGGAAAACCACACAGGAAAATTCTGCCCTTTACACCCTACCTCTCCCGATTTGCCCTGCTAATGAGAGTCGACCCAGCCCGTCCTTCCAGGGCTCATTTTCTGTACTCTTATTGTTTAGTGACCCAAACGTATCTCGAAGGGGTTAAAGCAGAAGATTACGGCGCCACAATTCTGGAATCTTTCGCGTGCACTTGGCCTGCTTTAAATGGCATCAATGTTTTTGTCGATGCAGTTTCGTGATGTGTCAATGCGTCACGAATGGCATCTGTGTTTCATCAGGTATTTTACAGGTTTGTAAATACACGATCTGAGACTGACGACATCTGGCAAAATGAGGTGTTTGTTTTTTATGATTGCCCTCATACAAATGACCGAGTGTCAAAAAATCGTCACTAAAGGGAAAACAATAACGGTAGTTAATTTCATTTAACCTTAACTATTTTCAGCTTTTTTGTTGTTGGTCTTGCAGGTGAATGAAGGTGAACAATTGGAGTTGCCGTGTTACGTACAAGATCTCGGATCAGGGCCGATCATATGGCGGCGAAAAGAGAATCCTCTCTTCATTGACGAGGAGAACCTCGCCGAGGACGAACGTATGCAGGTCATCAAAGACGGATCGGTGAGTGGCAGATTGTGGCACAACCAATGAGGGAAGACGTGGAAATCATGGATATGGCCTTTAGAATTCAACGCTCACAATTCTCGACGTGGAACCGATGGACATGAGTGATTACGTGTGCGCGGTCTTGGAACCTGAACAGGAGATCGTCTACAAGATCATTGTACACTGTGAGCATAATCAACGTCTATATCAAGCTACTCTAACGAAAATTCTTTGGTATGGTTATATACGTGATATCGTTTTGGACGGCATAATTCGCCTATCTAAGGCCCTCATCGATGTGACCGCCTATGACTCATTGATCATTACGCAATCTGCAGCGTGGTCTGTCAAAATGAACGAGCAGCACTCGGATCGGATCGACTTCGTTGGCATATTTTCAGAATTTGTGGTAGAACAGTCCTGATTCCGTATTTAATTCGTCATGATTAAAAGCCGTTCCTCCTCTATGCCTTCGACCACTGAAGGGATGCCGTTCGGCATGTGTATCCAGCGAGTGATACGATAGCCATTTAATTACAACACCTTAGATTTAATTCGAGCCTTATTTGCATCCCCCATGACATGTTCTCCACCCATGTAGTCTCAATTACGGAACCCTTTTGAACAGCCTCGTTGGCTCTGCTTGAAGATATGCAGTTCAAGAAAAGTTCATTGCTTCTTAGAATCAGTTTAGTGCCGGTAAAATCCTTTCAAGAGTCCAGGCACTTGCAGCTTCCACTTCAAGTCTGTCTCTTGAGGTTCATTCGGCCACATGATTAGCTTTTGCCATTATTGAAGGGGCTTGCAATGGTAATCGTCAAAGGAACTGGCACTGCTTCAGCAACTAACGAAGTACAGTCCAGAAAAACAATCGCTCGGCCGAGGCCGACGCTGCGAAAAACACATAGTAGTTTGTATAGAACGAACTACGATTCGTTACACCAAAACATGTAGTATGATATCAGAACCCCATGTTCCATTTCAGGGGCAAAAAATGGTTGACGCAGGTACATTTGTGAATGTACTTCATACAGTGAGGCGATCCTCTGTCTTACATATGTTCACGTTCAGCTCCGCCAACTGTCGTCATCTCACCGGATGAGCCAGAATATCTGTTGTCAGTTGGCGATGAACAAGTGGTTGTGCGCTGCCTGGCTAAGGGTAATCCAACTCCGACAATTAGATGGTCTCGGAAGGTGAGCACTTATCCATTTTCACATTTTATTCCCAACAAAGCAACTAGTATATGTACTGTACTTGTTCAGTATCAGCGTAATGAATCATGTGGTCAATCATAGCCAATCATTTCCCGAGCTTCTGATGATAATCCCGACCCAGAGATTAGGTCAATCACCGTTATTAGAGTGTAATTGGCGAGAGCGGTCGGCGCCTAGATGGCATTGGATGGCACGCCACCAACGACGACTCTCACCTTGGCGGTAGCATGAAATTGGCAAATCATCGTTTCCAAATTACATTACCACAATGAGATAAACTCGAAGTTCAGGATGGAAGAATGCCGTCGGATTTGTCGGTTCGTGGTCCACAACTGGTGATTTCAAAGGCCAAAAAGTCGCATTCGGGCGAGTACGAATGCACAGCGACTAATGCGGCAGGCAGTGACTTTGCCACACTGAAAATACAAGTAAACGGTGAGCAAATATTTGGATCTTCGCTCTTTCGAACATCATCCCAGTCTCGATTGACGCTTCTCCCTTTGTCCAGTCACGCATGTAAAAAGACGTTCTCCTTCAGTTGTTTCTTTTGAGTGTCATTTTTGCTGTGCAACCTACACACACAACGAGTGCAGTTTTTTCCGCACAAAAAATACCTCTCACTGAGAAATTGAAATTACGTTTACAACGTGAGATAGATAGTTCTCCCATTAATGATTTGGCTTATGATGTCATTTGTCTAGACCCACAGTTTGTACAGACATTACACGTATGAAAGATGGACCAGTGTCGCTCTCCGTGGTCTAGGTTGCATGCACAAGATAACTGGAATTGAAAAGCGGAGCAAAATCATCGAAATCAGCTTCCCAAAGAGGCCTACATGAGTACTGTAGGCTAGCAATGTATAACTTCTGGGGCTGAAGTCAGAATACCAGAAGAAGAACACGTTGGTTAGAACTATCAACTGTAGGGCGTTTTCGATGAAAATGATAGTCAAGTGTAAATCTAGTATATATCCATTAGCTTGATCTTCTAATGCCTAGAAAAAAGTCTGGCACTAGCGGTGCAGTCGCTCAGAGATTAGGCAAAAGTAAAGCAGAATGTTCGGTCATATGTACTCTTTCTACATTTGAGGATGATCCGAAAACAAGTTGTTTACCAATCTTCAACCTTGAAAGATGTAGCACGCTAAATTACCACAGATGTTCAGGAATTTTCGCTGGGTTTTCTTCATAGCAAAACTCTAGTTTAGTGGAACCTGCAATGAAGGATTCAAAACATTATGTTAAAAAGGAATTCGTGGAAACTTTAACAACTTCCTAAGCGCAGGAAACCATGTTGTATATCAATCTCAGCCTTTCGGCTATTATTAGACGGAACGGTTATGAGATGGCTTGTTTGCCTGCACCACTGATTGGTTTTCATTAACTCGCCTTGTTTTTAGTTCACGATTCCCAAAATATTGCAATTACATTTGTAACCGCTTCGAGCCTGTCCAGAAAAATTGCCGTTTATAATAGTCCGCTATTTCTTCAAAATGAAAGCACGTGTTTTTCATTGATGTGTTTCTGTTTGATTGAACGGTTTATTACAGAGCGTGAAGATGCTGCGAAACACGGTGAGTTCAAGCATGATGTCGTACCGCTGCATGTGTTGAACTGTTGATCTCCTTTGCTCTTCACCTTACTAACCCTTCAGCGTAACACATCTGCAATGCTTCTTTTGGCTTCATTCTGTACAATAACAAACATTGTTGTGGTTCGGTAAGTACAGGGTTTTAGCGCGAAGGCGATTAGTATGCCAAGGATATGATCTCAGCCAGCTGCTGTCGCGTCCTACCACGCCACAATTGCTGTGTAGTCACTGAGAAGTAGAGAGATGTCCTTATGAATTGCTGTCGTCATGGGCAACTTTATGGCTCTTTCAGAAATAGTAGCAAGCACACATGTAGCTGTATCGCTAACAAATTATTCAAATAAGCCGCGCTCCGGGCGTTGATCTTACTCAAATACCGCTGCGATTAATTATCAGTGTTTAGACAACAAAAAAGAGAGTAATCCTATAAAGATCCACTTGTCGAGAGTAATTTTTTTGCTATGAATCATTTTTTGTGTGACCTAATCCGGGAGGTCTTCATTAAACCTTCACTCCTAATACCTTAATGTAGTGAATATCGCGAGTTCTGTGAGATAGTAGCAAGACAGGATGTTGGTAAAAAACGAGTTAGGAATTGAAGGAAATTTTTCTTCTACTCCGCACGCCATGGAAAGAACATGCACATGCCTCGAAAAGCTGTTCTTACTTACCCAATGTTTAGTTGAAGGCTGACAATGGGTTGTTCTAAGTGGCGCCTTTCAGAAAGGGTTTGGGACCCAGACTTATACCCGCCCATGCCAACCGAGTCTTCGATTGCCCCTGAGTCGTTGCATGGGACCAAAGTGGCCTGAGAGGGTTAGAGCACTGACATGTTTAGGCGACTAGTCACTGCAAGCACCGCAAGTCATAGTGTAGGCTAAACACTAATTCGAAACTATTTCCTAGAGTTCAGACTGAAATTCATTAGTGCATTCTCAAAACGGAAAACATAAATGCCAAACTTTGTGTACTGATAGTTCTATTTAGATAAGTGACTACGAACTGGTTTGCATGAAGTAGCTTACATAGTTGGAAGGTTCACTGAAAAACAATGTAAAACTCCAACGCTTTTATCCGAGTGCAGAAATCCACCGCATTGAGTCCTTTTTACAGAAAGTCATCGCTCTGTATTTGAAAGAAAGCGTCGTCTGCTATTTGAAGGTTCATGAAGGGTGTTAAGATAGGCTTGCTGGAAAAATGGGAAATTAAGGAAATTAACTCATGAGTGCCATGCTGCAGACCAAATTCGTCACCTTAGCTTTGCGTCACATTTCGAGGACAACTTGTGCTATCGGAACACTATGCTCGCAGATCCATCAGCTCTCATTATCATGACTTATGAAGAATAATGATTCAAAATGTTGCTCCAAAGAGAATCAAATCAGTGTATCATCCAAGGTAGGGTAGCGATAAATAAATTCCAAGTTCACTCCATCTTCAATCGAATAACCAAAGGTAAGAGCAACATAGACTGGCTAGTGTTTTGTTGAGTTCACCCCATTTTCCTTGCCTTGTGTTCATTTCAATTTACGGAATGTTCTCGTCGAGGCTTTTTATATCGCACGCATAGCAGCCAGCTGAGATTTGCACTAACTTAGATTATGCATTCTAGTAGTATCTTCGATCGATATAAGTGTGCACTGAGGGTGCACGCCAAAGAAATCGGATTATACCAATGCGATCGTCTACCTTTTCAGAAGCGCCTTGGGTGAGAACAGAACACACGTTCGTGCCGGTCAAAAAAAATGCTGACGTTAACATATCATGCACTTACGATGGCACACCTTCACCACAAGCCGAATGGTTCTTTAATGGCTATAAAATCAACGTAAGTCTGCTCGATATATATCGTTTGAACATGACGAATTCAGCACTCGAGTGTTTCCTGAAGCCGCTTACCATCATTATGATCAGGACGGAGTGACCAAGTACCGCTCTAATGCATGGTAACATAGTGAAATGAGCTCCTTTTTGGATAGCCATCGTAATAAGTCCACCAATTAGATACATTAAGGCGGCATAACCTAATATTCACTTTGTCATTAGAAGCATCGATTCTATTGGTGAAATGGATTTTTTCATTGGCAAATTAACAACTTCTTGGAATTATGTACTTATATAGACCCGTCGCAGACCTTCTCAGCTTGAATGCATGAACTGTGGAACAAATACATACGGTTGAATACTTGGAATGCTCGAAACTTTTCATCCCCACATATTCCTTCTCAATTCAATTCCTCTAACTTGATACTTTTCAGTTTTCTGAAGAAAGATTTCGCAACACGGCTCAATATGCCCAACGTCGAAGCAATCACACAAAGGCTATCCTGACGGTAGCTGGAATCAATGAGGCATGTATTAATTCGAAATACAAAACTAAATAATCAACTCAGAATACGGCTTTGCGTTTGCTGCTAAGCTAGTAACAATTACGGTATCATATGTGAGAAGTTATACCTTACTATCTTACTTAGAGAAATGGGTGTTTTTTATAATGCTAATAATAAAGTATGGGAGTATGGTAATGCTAACAATGTATATGTTCACATACAAAAAATCAATAAAGAACAGCTTATGGATAAACTAAATAATATATGCATTAGTAATAAACTAGAAATCAAGAAGGTGGCTAGACTGCCGTATATATATGCGCTACCTAAACTACACAAAAACCCCATTAAGTTCAGATTTATAACAGGTGCTAAACACTGTAATCTTAAACCTTTGGCAATAGAGCTGCACAACATTTTCACTTTTCTTAAGAACCATTTTGTTAATTACATAACTAAGGTTAAGGAACGTGAAGGAACTATAAAAATCTATTGGGCTTAATATTAGTCAAGAGTTAAGTAATATAAAAGGTAATGAATTAAAAATATACAAAGCAGACTTTGTAGGCACGTTCACTAACCTACACCACAGCAATATATTCAGTATCATCAAAGAATTATTAAATTTGTGTTTCAATAATGTTAATAAAGCCAAGATGGCTACCAATGGTTATAAAGTTTATTACAAAGCAGGTGATAATACAAAGAGTAACCACAGGCTTTACTCTATACAAGATCTTTTATATCTGGTAGATTATTTGTTAAATAATAGCTATTGCATATTTGGAGACACTGTATTTAACACGTTGACGACGAGGCCGTTTGAAGGCGCTGACTAACCGTCGGTTACCATTGGCGGACCTCGTCCCACGGGACAGTCCCCTATTGAATTTGATGTATTCATGAGAATTAAGATTCTATTTGTGTGAAACAAGTAAAAACTCCTGGAAACAAAGGAAAAACTTGTATCCTGTCAGGATCTGGGTGAATTCTCCAAAATCATGGGCTTTGTAGACCATCTCGGTGTATGAGGCTTTAAATCGTGAACATTTATAGAAAGCACTATTTAAACGTTTGGCGGGAACAAGATTAGGGGTAAGGCGCCAGTTGTTGGAAGGAGTTCAAATTTTAATTGTTGTCTGATATGATGTATGACTCCTGACTCGATGCTTAATATTTCCATAAAAACCTTAGATTTAGATGGATCATGGGTCGACGCTAAAGTTAGTGAGTAAATAAGTAAATGTAAAATATGAAACAAAAAAAACCTGAGAATTTCTTCATTTGGCTGACTACAGTACTGTCGGTCACCATTGACCGACATTGTCGTCAACGTGTTAAACAACAAAAAGGGGTACCTCAGGGAGGAAACTTCAGCCCTTTGTCAGTAGATCTTACGCTTCCTATATTAGAATACAAATACGCAAAAAGAAATAAACTATATTGTAATAGAATATTTGTTCCATATAGTATATGGATGATTTACTAATAATTCATAATTTAGAAGAGTACAAGCTAGAAGAAGAGTTAAATATAGCTTATGGGGACTCTTTGGAAATCAAAAAAAACTCATTTGTCGGATAAAAGAAGTTACTATCTTGATCTCGATATTAGTATAATAAATGATAAAATTATAACCACTTTATATAACAAAACAGATGACTTCAACTTCAAGGTTATCAGATTCCCTCATGGAAACACCAACAATACAATGCAGTACAAAGCGTCAGTTATATATAAGAGACTCTTAGGATATCTAATACCTGTACTATAATGCATAATTTTATCATTAAAGTCAGAGAAATGAAAGAACAGTTGGTTCAAAATGAATATAAAGAAACGTTATTAATAGCCAATATTGTTAAATGCATGTATAGAAATAAATTTATCAGCTATAAATACGGCTTGGACACAAAATTTACTAAAATTGAAAAACTAGTTAATGACTTATTTTCATCAAGACAAGAAGGTAATTAGGAATAGCTATAAACGGCTCTGTTGATTCAGTGACCTTCTCTTCCTTTTTTCATTCCATAAATAGTCACCTTGCATGCGGTTAGTGTTTTACCCCTTGGCAGTTAACACGCTCCAGTGATTATAGGACCGACTCCATATACAGTACCTTTCTTATTCTCTAATAATACCCTATTCGTATACAAATTTAAAACACTTCTAAGCTACCTCTTTCAAACCACTTTCTTTCAATTCCTGTTTCTGTACTTTGCCATCCTTTTATTTTTTGTTCCTTTACTTTACCATTCTACCTCTTTGACCTTTACTCTCAAGTATTGTGGTAGATATTTACTCACCACGTTGATTCCTGACATACTCCTTGGTTCCTACTGTTCCTCACTTACTGAAGAGCCCCGAGGGACAGTAGGAACAAAATGGTTCGTCTAAGTGAGGGGCGAAACGAACCACCCTATAGATATATTACCGTTTGGTTAGAGATTTCTTCAGAATCGCAATTGGGATCCTTCCCTTGTGAGCTAATGGAGTGGTTATACAAAAAGTGGTAATCGCAATTGTAGTGATAACAGTGGTAGTAATAGAGACAATGACAGTAACGGCAACAATAATGAATAGCATGAATTTCAGGATTCGTTTGGCGATTACATGTGTCGTATTTCGAATAATTTGGGCTCGGTGTACGCTGTGATTCACGTGAGTGGTGAGTCATCCCGTATATTCATTGAATCCTACGAGAACCCATCGATCCTTTCGTCGGACTACAAATATATAATTGAATGCGCGCACACCAAAGGTCATTATGAATATACAAAAGATATTTACATGCCATACTAAAGCATTCAGAATAGTGTCCAGCGCCTAATGTCAACATCTATTCACGGGTATGGGTACATTCACCCAGAACTGGATGGACGCGGTAAGGCGCGCGGCGAAGTTCGTGGTGATCAAAACGGCTTTGGCGCCTGACTTTGGGGCACGGGTTTCAAGTAGATTGGGTATGTAGGGCCAGCTGATGCTACTTATCTCTCCCTCTTCCAACTTGTGCCCAAATGATACGCGCCAGAGTCAATTTGATCACCACGAATTTCGCCGCGCGGTTTGCCGCATTCATCCAGTTCTGGGTGAATGTTCCGTCCCCCTCTATTCACAGCAGACACGTGTAGAAATCGTTAACGACTGAATAGAAAAGAGTGTCTCGTCGAAATCAGACTACGTTCCGATGTTTGCACAATCAAGGCTCATTTCAGCATTGCAATATATAGTGGGCATCAGTTGTCTCAGAGCGCAAATATGCACCAGAATTTAGTCGGAAGGTCTTAAAGACTATGAGCGAATAGAATCGGTTCCATCGTCCTCATCGATTCAAGGGCGATTTGACATCTGAGATCCTGGGCTCATTTGGGCAAATTCCACTAGCATCTTACCTTTGAATATGAGGTTCCCGTCAAGCAGATGTGCTCACCATCTTCTTCTTCTTTTTCTTAAGTAATACCGAAATTCAGTTTCAAAGCGAGTTGATGATTTTTACATGTATTTCAAGATCATACTCGATGTCCTACTTATATAATCTACTAAGTGTATCTGTTGGTAATTTTGTGTGTACGCGTGCGTGCTTGTCATGCTTTCATAACTCATTCATAACTGCTACCCAGTGGACCTAGAGCTTTCAAATTTATTAGGAGTACAGGCGGCAGGATAGGAACACTTATGGTGGGTGGCAGGACTGGATTATGCATAAAGGGCGAGGTTTGCGCGAAAATTTGTATGTAAAAAGTAATTCGTAGCTTGAGTCCCTGGAACCTAGAGAGTTCAAGTTCGGTAGGAGTACAGGTGACAGTAACGAAATGCTGATGGGTGGTGGCACGACTTGATTTCACCCACAGGGGTGGGACATGCGCGAAATCGGTGAACAGAAATTCATAACTACTGTTAACCTGGATCCAGAGAGTCCAAATTAGGTAGGAGTACAGGTGGCAGAATTTAGGCGCTGATAGTGAGTGACAGGACCGCCGCCTCAAGGGAGGGTGCGTGCTTGAAAACTGCCAACTTGAGCCAAGAACGTTCAAACTCGATGGGAGTGCAGGCGGTAGGGTGGGAATCACTTGTATCACCTGTATCCGGCTTCTCCTCGCGAAATTCTCCATGACGCAAGTCGACTTTGAGCCATCCATTCCGGTCCTGCGCACGTCGTTTTCATTGTTGGCCGAGCATATTCACCATAGGGTCGGCCCACCTCAATTCAGGCCTTCCCGGCGCTCCCTTGTGGACCATTGGGATCCAATTCGTTAGCCGGAAGGTCCATCGATTGTCTTTCAATTGTGCCACATGACCGGCCCATTCTCGTTTACGTTTATACATTTCCTAGACAACATCAACAAGGCCACTTCGTTTTTGCAACTCTATGTATGTTTGTGATATGTTCACGAAGTGACACTTTGCAAATTCTGCGTTCCATTAATCTTTGCATAGACGCTTTCACTTTTATCGGGAGGCCTTCGTCTAACAATAACTTGAGATTTTGTTGAAGCTAGACCGAGCTGCTTTTCTGCGTCTGCCGCACTCCCCGATGCTGCCTTCTAAGAACCTGAGCTGGGCTCCGAGGTACTTGAAGCTTTTTACTTCCTCGAAAGTTCGCCATTCCTTTCGACAATCGCCGTAGGACTGAACTGGTTGTGCATCCACCTCGGTTTTGACGAATTCATTCCGACCCGACCCGATTTCGCTCGATTTCATCTGTAGGTGCACAAGTTTCTCCCGGAGCTCTAGGGCATCATGTGCAAAAATGACGCAATCGTCAGCAAAGAGCAGATAGGTCGGGTGCTCTCCATCGACCTCCATACCTCTAGTCCAGCCAAGATCATTGAACAGGGCTTCCAACGTTAGTGCAAACAATCTCGGAGAAATCGTATATCCCTGTCGTACGCCCTTGCATATTTTTATTTGGCATGGATCGTTGAAGAGCTTCAATTTTGTGGTACAGCCACTGTTCAGTTCTTCGAGAAGGTCGACATAGCGCGAAATACGACCGTATCTGCTCATCGCATTAAGTATCGCGTTTGTTTCGACCGAGTCGAATGCTTTTCTGTAGTCGACAAACGCCATACATAAGGGAATCCGATACTCTCCACATTTCTCGGTAAGCTGAGGTACGACGTGGAGATGGTCAATTGTGGAATACTCACTTCGAAATCCCGCTTGCTCTCGGCTCATGGCCATGTCCAGGTCTCCGACTATGCGATTTAAGATTATTCTGGTGAAGGCCTTATAGGCTTGGGACAGCAATGTGATGGGTCTGTAATTGTCCAGACTCTCGGGATTACCTTTTTTCATTAGCAGTATCGTCCGTGATTTCATCCATGCCGCCGGAATCCTCTTCTCACTGCAGTATCTGCTGAAGCGCTGTAACAGCGCTTTGAAGAGCACTAATTATCCACCTGCTTTCAGGTACTCGGGACTTATGTTGTCGCACCCGGACTTTTTCCCGCCTTGATCTTTTTCCTGCATACTCCACTTCTTCCCACATGACATCTGGGATCGGTTCTTCTGCAGCGGTTTGAACGGCTCTTACGACGACCGCCTTTGAGGAGTACAAGTCGTTAAAGAACTTAGTACCTATTTCGTTCATCCGATGGCGGTTAGTTGTCCTGACACCTGTGTTGTCCTTGAGAGCAGACGGTATGTGATGCCTAAGGCAAATATTCCTTTCTACGGCTTTCAGACTGTTACTTCTTTCAGCTGCTTCGCGGGGATTCTTTTGTCTGTAGCCTTCATAGTCACATTTTATCTCTTTCCTTATCGCTTCGCAGAGTTTTCTGTAATTCGCGGTTTTCACTCGTCCTTCAGCTTTCATGCGCGCTCTCTTTTTCATCATTTGCACTGAATCTGTCTTAAAGTTTTCGTGTCCGGGCTCCTCCATGTCCGAAGACGCTTGGCTTTTTTCTCAAAGAAGGTGATCATCGTCGAGAATTGGTGTTGTTCTGCAAACTCCATTAGGTGGTTTCCTCCGTCGTTTCTTACTCCTGCGTCGTACCTTCCGAGAAGGTGTACCGTATCATCCAATCGGGACCCGACTACGGCGCTGAAATCGCCTTGAACACCAGTGTACGTCGATTTGAGCTTCGGAGACCTCTCTATTTCCTCGTAGAAACGCTCAAGTTCGTCGTCCTGTGCTGATGCAGTGGGCGCGTATACTAGCACGATTTTGAGCGGTCGGTTCCCCAGCTTTTGCAACTTGCTTCAGAACCGCAACTCGTGGGAACTGAACTGACTCGCAAGAAATACCATTCGGGGCCATCTTTGCTTTTACGATGAAACCGACTACACCTGTTCTGGACACATTATCAGCTCCTTCTCCTAGCAGAATTTCTTCACCGCTCGACCACTTCGCTGAGACTGCGCGTGCTCTCATAATTTCGCAAACACTGACGATGTCGGCTTTGATCTTCTCCAACTGTTACAGGTATATGTCTAGGAGAGAGTCCGTCGATAATGTCCTGACGTTGTGGGAAGCGATGTGTATTCTAATGCATCCGTCGTCCTTATTCCGCCCCTGTCTTACGCCGAGGTGTGTGCTCATTGTGCAGAGTCGGGGCATCCTCGCACGCCCATCTTGGGTCCAAATCATACTATTTTCGGGTTGGCAGCCCTCTTGTCCTATAGCTGCTTTGTTCCCTCGATTGTTCGCGACTGCTTATTCAATATATTCGCACGTAATTGCCAAGGCGGACGGCCGTTCCTCAATCCACAACCTGAGGACGCGCCAAATGGCTTCGAGCATAAGCATACAGGATGGGAATGCTAATGGGTTTTGGCATGACCTGACTCCGCCCTTAAGAGGCGGGGCTGCGAGAAAATTACTAAATCGGACGTAAGACGTTCAAATTTGGCCTGAGTACAGGCGGCAGGAATTACGACACCGATGGTTGTTAGTAGAAAGTGGTAAAACTGGATCGCGCTCACGGGTCCTAGGGGTTGTAGAGGGAGCAGGCCATGCGTGAAATGAGCGTAACTTGAGCGAAAAAAACGCAGTAAAGTCGGAATAAGTGAACCATGCTACTCAAACACAGGACTTCAGGAGGACTTCGCTCGTTGCGGACAGGACGCTCACGAAGTGTGTGTGTGTGTATGTGTATGTGTATGTGTATGTGTGTATGTGTATGTGTATGTGTATGTGTATGTGTATGTGTATGTTAACACGAGAAGTAGGGGAGCCCGGTGTCAGGCGAGCGAACTGACTTGTATAACACATATAACCGTCTTTTGCGCATAGCAGTGAGAAGTGGTATGAAAAGCGATGTATGATGAGAACTAACCTGTTTTGAAATTAGGGAGGAAGAGTAAAATGGAAGAGTTCCTGAGTAGGTAACATTCTGGATCTAATCCTCATTCACCCAGTTTCATCATTCCAGGCCGCCCTGGTCCACCAACTGTCCGATTGGATGGATCCGAGCTTTCATGGTCAGTCCGAGCCTACGAACCCGTAATTGAGTATCGAATATATTATCGGCATGAGAAAGCAGACGATTGGAACAAGTACGAGAGTATTCGAGCGAGCAAATGTGAGAAGTGCCTTTGAACCGGGAATTTTATAATCCTTTGGATATTCATAATTTGAACGAGATTCCGTACAGCTGACAACAATGGTGATGACGTGTGGCATCATAGCGTGTCACTACTTCCTTTCCTCGAATCGGGCATACCATACGAAGTTACAGTGAAGGCTCGGAACGCCCTGGGCTGGGGCTCGTTTGCTCGTGAAAACATGATCATCCGATTACCGACCGAGGACCGTGGTATGCAAATGATTAGTAAACGTCAATTCATCTTACTTGCTTAAAAGTGCTTACTATTGCAATCGAAGTGTTGCCTTTCAGAGCTGACATCAGCAAAACCGCTCGGCTGTTCGCTGTTCGTTCTCTTGTTCACGTTCGTCCTATTTCATTGAAGTTTCCTCCTCGTTCTTCAAAACATCTGATGCAGTGCTCTAGGAGGTGAAAGCGTATAGCCAAACACTTGTGCGGTGTAGCAATTCTTCAGAATATATAGCTTTCGGAGAACCATTGCACTTAGTTTCAATCTGAACACTTCCCATGCTTTTCATGACATATGTATTGCTTGTCTCTACCACGCCTTTCTCTAGGGAGGGGAACTGGTGCTAAGCGAAATAATCTCCTTGAAAAGGTTCCTGACAACTTTGCCTTAAACACGCTGCCATGAAAAAAGTACCTCTGTGTCTCATCAGGAATAATTAGACTTACTATGATCGCAAAGACTATTACTGGCAGTAGATCGACCTCCCACAGTCGACCAAGCTCTATCTGAGGTACATCGGCTAGCAAGGCGTGTATTTTGGTTATGATTTAATCGCTTTTTGGTTTCAACTGTACCCTGAAAATAGTCACTTTCATTGCAATGCTTTCACTTTAGTTCTCGTGAGTTTAAGGATCCTCTTCCATCCTACTATCATTTGATGTGTTAATTAAAGTTTTTTATTATTTTCTATGCTTACATACATACGCAACGCTTCGCTTGCACTACTTCCATCAAAACCTTGTCAAATTTGCTGTTTTTGAGTTCTCACGTCATATGCGCATACCGGGTTTTGCTCTTTTTCTGTTCATAGGTGAATTTCCGTTTCAGTTTTTCAAACTATGCTTACACCTAGTGCACATTCTACAGAATCATGCTAGAACACAGTTAGAATTCGTAAAGTCAATTGCATCAATTGTCTGTACTCATCCTTCGATTATCCCTGCTCCCATCCTACTTTGGTATATGTTGTGTATCTTGCCCATGTGATGTGCCGTTTTAATATACTTCTAAACATGCTGGCGAGATCTACGTTCCACTCAATAGTTGTAATGTACTTCGATTGAGGCATTACACCCCATATTGTGAGAGATTCTTCTTGTTCGACATTTATGCTTCTTTATTCGATATCGCATTAAAGTTGTTCCATTCTGTGACGGCAAAGGTTTCATATTCACTTACCGGGGAATTCCGTTGGTTTGTAAATGTTGTCTCCAGATGGTTGAGAATGATTGGAGCAGCAGGATCGTGGCAACGGTATAGGGGTTCATTTGAAGACTCGAACATTTTACGCGGTAGTACAGACAGATGGCTGACTTTGATCCCAGAAATACCGCACAACGAGCATTCATTCGCCTAATTTCTGAGTCATAGCCTTTTGTTGCCATTCGATCCGGTATGTAGAGAAAAACCAAGTTAGAAACGTTACTGCTTATCAAGTAATCGGAGGTTCCCCTTATTATGCTGGTAATTCGTTTAAGTGGTCCTAATTTCAGAGAACGGCAGAGAATTGTATGGTTTTTAATGGAACATCTATCGTGTATTTTACAGTGCGAAACACTCTTGCCTTCTTTTTTGTAATGTTGTGTTGAAATATACTCTTTGAAAAGTGTTTAATAATTGCCTGAAAAGTTTTCCCTACCTTTTGTTATATACAGTAGCGCTCAAAAGTATTCGGCGAAATGCTTCTTGTAGTTGTAACTTTCAGTCATAACTCCTTTCTTACTGGATCTAATCAAGCGAAATTTCAATATGTGTAGCATTGGTGTATTGTGAATATTTGCCACTATTAACCTGCAATCTGATCATGTTCCAGATATCCAAAAGGGCTTGAATAAAAAATCAACTGGAAATACGAATGGTGGTCCTTCTAGGAGTCCTTTTCTTTTTGCCATGTCTTAAGTGTATGAGCACTAATGTTGAACCCAGAAGAGAAGAAAAACGTACATAAGGTCGGAATAAGTGCAGACGTCACAAACTTGCTTTCAGCACAGTCTACAAACCCCTTCCCCTTATTATGTGGACATTGCTGCTTTGCGGTCAAATAGTGTTGAATGGTGTGAAATATGCTTCAGTTGAACATACCAAAATTTCATGCGATTTGCTCCACTGAGAAAAAAGTTACGGTAAGTTAAAGTTGGCCGAATACTTTTGAGCGCTACTGTATTTGATTACTATTACTATTATAGTATAGTATATATTAGGTTGGCAAATAAGTCCTGCGACAAAATGGAGACCTTTTTTAAATCATTTCTAAATTTTTTCATACCAATCAATTTTCGGAAAAATATTTACCGTAGAAGTCAACAACCTTCTTTTATCCTTTGAGCCGATCATTGATGCCATCTCTTCAGGAGTGAGGGAGCTGTGATTCGAAGAAGTAATTGACTGCCGTTTTTGGGATCGATACGAATTTCCTTTCCACAACGAGGTGCTCAAAAAGGCGGAGCACATGGTAGTTAAAAGGGGAAACACTCC
Organism: Haemonchus contortus; assembly: GCA_000469685.2. Lineage (NCBI taxonomy): Eukaryota > Metazoa > Nematoda > Chromadorea > Rhabditida > Trichostrongylidae > Haemonchus > Haemonchus contortus. Next base: position 45,963,223 of record LS997567.1, on the reverse strand, counting down.
GGGAGTACGACTGATGAGTAACCTGGAACCAAGCGAAATCGGTGAACTTTTGACGTGAGTCTAGAGCGAATTTTCGACGTGCGTTCTCCCTCTGTGTGGACCTGATTTACGGCCTGATCGTCCTTCTCTAAACCCGTTGGCCAAATAAAGGGGATCATAGTTGCAAGCGATAGCTGTGTACATTTACTCCACGTTTAGCAACTCACAGTGGATGGATTCCTCCAACTTCCATCAAATTGAAAGACGATGCTTGCGTTACTCCGAAAGCTAGTATCTCCTGCAGTGAAGCGATCCAGCCGATTGTTGACCGTCGATCGGTGAGCAGTGCTGGCATAGAATAGATTGCTGATATTTCGAGCCGCTACACCTGCGTTTTTTCCTTGGCGTGCTTGGTAGAAGGTGATGATACGAATCGGGTGTTGTCCATTCACTGACCGTAATGCTGTGAAAGCCCACACGTGTGCCCTTATTCACTCATATGTTGATTGCCCGGCGAATGTCCTACAAGTTTATCATCCTTGCTACCATGTTCACACTGTTGATGCAAATTTTAACGCATCAAATTTTTTGTCGCAGGACTTATTTGCCAACCTAATATAATACTATATAGTATATATTATACACTATCCTTACTATATATAAAGCGCTCTGTCACTCTGTCTGTCTGTTTGTCTGTTTGTCTGTTTGTACGGAAATTCGATATAACCTAAAGAAACACCTGGGGAAGCCGGGTCAAGTTTGGAATAGGTTGAGCATAGGGTAAGTGCAACAGAGCACACGTGAGCCTAGCGGAGTTCCGCCCCCAAGGGGCGGGGCATGCACCGGAATCGGGCGGGGTCATGGGCGAATTCTTCTAATTCGGTCTCATAACATCCCAGGTGCGGGGAAAAAATGTGCAATGGTGAGGGATGGGTCAACAACTAAAGTAAAGGAAACTTACCGGCGGTGGGCGGAGCTTCTCGCAGTGAGCGGGGCCTTTCACAGAGATTCATAACTCGATTCAGCAAAGGCGTCGAGGCCAGCAAAAAAAGTAAAAGGAGTGAGCAAGGCTTTATGCGTGCTGGGCATGCGTAAGCTTTCATAGTCGGCCGGCCGGCCGGCCGGCGGACTATGAAAGCAGCCTATTGCGTGCACTTGGGGCTCTAGCCATAAGGGACGGAGCCACATGAGCCAGATTTTCATTATAGACCATTGTCAGCCAGAGCCTCTTCCCTAACACTTCTGTAGCGGCCATCCTTATTTTGGGGTGTGAGGTGGGGCTGAGTGTTGGCATGAAGGGTACTCCGATGTGTCCGATCAAATACCTCTGCAGGCCATGTAGTCGAAGAAACTCTGTGTAGTTTGGGCTGTGTGTGGCCATGAATACTAACTTTGAAAGGGAAGCCCTTTGGGTATTTGTAGGGATTTACACGTTTTTACAGGGTATCCACCTGTTGGCCGAGGTTACTGTAGAATTTGTTTTATGGGTCTGAATTCAATGTTGTGAATTTGATCTTGTTTAGAAGGGACCACTAGGTGTGGAACCATAGATACTAACTTTTAGAGAGTTTTTAGCCTAATTTTCGGAGAGTTTAATGGTATCCCCTAGTTATGCACCTATGTGGTGAGGGTTAGTGTGAAGGACTGATGTATAAATTTTTGACTTCAGCCCCGCCCCCATCTTTGCAAACCTCACCTACTTCAGACTTTGAACCACATTACTTTTATTATCTCCAGACACCTTTTTCCCGCGTTACAAAACGATTCTGAAGAGACCAAATAATTCTGGTGTAAGCCCTGCCCACTCCAGTGCCAACTCCGCCCACATATGGGATTTGGCCACATTTGTTCTACTACATCTTACCACTTTTTTCCCGCATTCCAGAACGTTTCTGGTCACTATTCTACTATTACACCCCCAGAACCACAAAATTTTAATTTCCGATGAAACTTCGCCTATAGGGGTAATCCGATGCCCTGATAACGAATATGACCTTCATTTCTGGCGTTGGCACCATTTTGCGCCAATTGGCGCCAATTTGGCGCCCAGGGTGTTTTCACCAAATTTGCTGAAAACTTGCGTTTAGGGGTTATTTGCGGTCCTGATAACGAATATGACATTTATTTTTGGCGCTGGCGCCATTTGACTCCAATTGGCGCCAATTTGGCGCCAAGTTGGCGCCAAGTGGAGCCATATGGCGCCAACGCCAAAAATGAAGGTCATATTTGTTTCCAGGGCATCGGGTTACCCTTATGGGCGAAGTTTCATCGAAAATTAAAATTTTGAGTTTTTGGGGGTGTGTCAGTAGAATAGTTCTGGGGTGTAATAGTAGAATAGTACCCGTTTCTGAGTAGAGTTATAATTTCCGATCTAAGCCCCCCCACTTTGGTACCAACCCCGCTTATTCTGGAGTTTGACCACATTTGTTCTTTTACACTTCAACCACTTTTGTTCTTTTACACTTTAACACCTTTTTACCGCATCCCAGGACGTTTCTGAATAGCGCTATAAATTTTTGGTCCAAGTCCCGCCCACTCCGAGTATTTGGCCACATTTGTTCTTTGAAACCTTGACACCTTTTATTCCAGAACGTTTCTGTGCGGAGCTATAGTTTTCGTCCGAATCCCGCCTACTTAGTCCCGACCCCGCCCACTTTAATGCCAACCCCGCCCGTTTCTGGGATTTGACCACATTTGTTCTTTTACACCTTAACACATTTTTGTCTCACCCCAGAAGATTTCTAAACTGAGTTATAAATTTTTGATCTAAGCCCCGCCCGCTTTAGTGCCAACCCCGCCCACTCCGAGTATTTCGCCACATTTGTTCTTTGACAGCTTGACACCTTTTAGCCGCATCCCAGAACGTTTCTGAGCGGAGTTATGGTTTTTGTCCAAGTCCCGCCTACTTAGTCCCAACCCCGCCCTTTTCTGGGATTTGACCACATTTGTTCTTTTACACTTTAACACTTTTTTGCCGCATTCTAGAATGTTTCTAAGTGAAGTTGCATTCATTTTCTGCTAAGTATCTTTCGTCTCAACGCACGCCCCGCCCAATGTGGGCGGGGCTTCGCTATGCCCACGCACGCCAACCACGCAGAAGGCCCTCCTCACTCTTGTTATTTTTTTCCTGGCGTCTGCGCCTCAATTGATCGAGTTATGAATACATCTGAAAAGTACCGCTCATGTTGAGGATGCTCGGCCCACATCACGTGGGTCTCCTCCTTCCGGTTTGTTGACCCAATCCTCACCTTTGAACATTTTTTCCCAGTGTCTAGACCTTTTTCGAAGGCAAAATAAGACGTTTGGCTATTCGCACCGCCCATTCCGGCACTTGCCCCGCCCCCCCCCCGTGGGCGGAGCTCCGCAGAGCTCATGTGTGCTCTGTTAACTTCGTCCGATGGTTCATCCCTTCCGAATCTCTAAAGTTGTTTCTTCGGGTGATGCCGAAATTTGCGACGACAAACAGACAAACAGACAGACAAACGGACAAACAGACATACCGAACTTGTGTCTCTCTTTCTTCCTCTCTCTCTATATCCACCTTTCTCAACAGCTTCAATCCCGTACATATCCCTTGAAATTATGAGCTTCTTCTGAGTCATTTTCGTGGTAACGAAGTTCGCAAAGCATACCCAGAAGGCATTCGCTTTCATTGAAAATATTCAGTGAGAGTAGCTAACATAATCCAATATCAAACGAAAAGTAGACCGGTAGGTTGTAGTGGGCGTCTCGGTATTACGTCCTTTCCAGAATGGATGAGTTTGACCATGTGCCAATTTCTAGTGACAGCGACTCTTTAGAGCGTAGGGTGGCAGCAATTGTGCCAACCCCTATTCTCAGTGAATAACAAAACAGAAAACAGCACTTCTCTACAGCTCGCAAATTGCGTGCCTGAATTCAAGAAGAATGACTGTTTCATCGTTCAAATTCCGATAAGCGACATGTTTTTCAAAATGCTTGCAAGTTCTTACTTTATCAAGTAAAACTTACAGCGTCACTAAGGGGTGACCCATTTCGTAAAGTCTTTATACTCAATTTCCGTGAGCAATCGCTAGTAGTGAAAAATAGCTACTCGCCTAGAATCTCGGAATTTGCATACATAAAGAAGTGCGGTTTCTGAAGTGCGAGCATATCATTTATTGAAGAAAGAGACTAACTCTTATTTGCTATTCTCCAGTCCAAGAAGTCCCTGTAATTTGAAACTAGCCGATGGTAGAATTCATCCATTTTGAAAAAGTGGTATCAAAATAATCAGAATCTTCTGAGAAATGCGCCGGTCTAGTTTCGTTAAGTTTTGGAATTTATTAGCTTCTCATAACTCGCTGTATACTTTTTATGGAAGTAAATGCCTTCTGGTTATAATTATAGCGGGCGTCGCTGCTAATGACGTACTCTCAGGAACTTTAATGAAACGTACACTTCAAACAAGACTTCTTTAAATTTTTACACATCGTATTAAAGAACTCGACGAGCTGATGGTGAGTCGAACTCTGCAACATTTTCTATTGAAAAATTAGAGCCTAAGTGAAGAAACACGAAAAAAACATAGTGGCTTTTTTGCGATTCATTGAACAACTAGGAAATTGACTACCTGTACCCCCCCCCCCTCACAGTGCTTGATACGTAATCTCAGTCGATATCCACAGCGCTTAGTAAGAAATCTTAATCGGTATTTTTTGCAAAGATTGATTTTCGGTCCGGCGTCATTAATGTAGAATATCCTCATTTTGTAACCTTCGAACATCTTTCCGACATTAGCGACTTAGCTTGATGGTCGAGAAGGCTGAGATTTCGGAAGCCGCACGTACAGCGGTCGTTAGAATGTTGATGAAAAGACTGATTGTGAGACTTCGGAAACGTAGTATAGCTGTAGTAGATAGGAATAAGTATGAGGAGGGCATGATGAGGACTCCAGCTTGCACTGAGTCATCAATTCTCACTAGTCTAAACCTTTGGAGCTGATGGTACAAGTCTAAGAGTCGTCGTTCTTCTGAAAGGAATAATCCGAGAACACCAAACACTTTGTCAAACGCGGAGGGGTGTAGGTAATCGTGGGGTGCATTCTCTTGGGTCACAATCGAATGATGTAAAACCGGTCAGAGCTGCAAGAACACGGTTGTTAAGACATTTTGCCATGGTGATGAATTTTGTCTGTAATATTGCTGGATATGAAACGTAAGATTTTCAGGCAAATCGGCCACATATTAAAGAGGGTGGTAATTACGGGTGGAAAACTTTCTGAGCGAGTACTTTTGATCGCTACTGTATGTAAAAACCAGTGGGCATAAATTTACTTTGCCTGTGATTACACGACAATGTAAATATTAGAAAAATAAATCAGAGAACGCCTCACCTGATAATTCCGGCAATTCCTTTCTTTTTGTAAATGGCTGCTTTCATAGTCCGCCGGCGTGCCAAGGCAGTGCTAGGGGTGTGGAGGGAGGCATACGATCGGTCAGCCCCTTCGAAGGGCTGTAGACAAAGAGAGAAAAGATCAAAAACCATTTGCACAAGCCCCTGGTTGTTTGGTTTTTGATCTCGTTTTTCTTTGTTTTCAGCCCTCCGAAGGGGCACACCGACCGTCTGCCTCCCTCGCCCCCCCTAGCACTGCCTCGGTGCACCGGCACGCCGGCACGCACGCCGGCGGACTATGAAAGCAGCCAATCTGTCGCACATTAGTGGAGAAGTAATATATTTCAGAAAATGACGCATTCGAGCATTCGTAGCATTTTTAGTCGGATTTTAGTTTACGACTAAGTCTGCATTATCTGTCAAACTGCATACACTTCTTAAAAGATCTCTTCTTGCTCCATCGAACTTTTTTGTTTCCCTTTATGATTCGATTAGTCGCTATTCTGAAGGCTTGAAAAAGGAGTATTTATGAGACAAAAAGCAGCACTTCGATATTTGTTACAAGATCCGAGTCATTTTATCTGTTTCGCCGAAAAAATTACAGATACAAATAAGAAAAATTGCTTGCAAGTTGCAAGTTGCTTAGCAAAATAGCGACATATTACCGAACATCGAGCAACATTCAGTCATAGAACATTATTTCTACATACATAGATATAGGGCGGAGGTTGTGTAGTGGCAAGTGACGCACTATATCACACGCACGGTCAGGGGTTCGAATTCCGGATCGATGCCCGCCTAGGTCAACCAAGCCTTCCATCTCTCCGGGGTCGGTGAATTGGTACCAGACTCGTCTGGGAGGATAAAAGCACTGACTTGTACATCGGGGCCACCGCAAGTCATTGTATAGGCCACATACGCACTCATTACGCCACTACTATTCTGAATGGAAGTCGAGTGCGGGGGCGCATCCCTCAGACGGGATTGATTAACGCCAAAAATTTTATCCTTTTATTTAACATATATATAATTATATATATGATTTTGCACAACTAAGTCATGTTGCAAATGCCTCGAGATGCTTCGGTGGCCTTTTGTTTCCAATGAAAAACGAAGACTAGCACTAGCGAACGAGTTCATTTTTACCCTTCTGCATTTTCCATTTTAGAGTCTCGAAATCTTGAACAGTTGAGCTATCAAAGGAGCAATCCATCTTTTTGCCACAATGGGGTTTTCTCTTACAGAAGGATCTCCAGCCGGAAATTACTTGGAGCAATCCAGGTCGCGGATGGAGGAATAAATCGCGAGCCAGAAGTCACTAGCTTTTCCTAGAAAGCAGAAGGACTGAAGAGATGAATTTCTGTTTCTGCTGTTTCGGTCGATTAATATCTTCTACCTCCTAGCAAGTGTATCCATGTTTGTGAAAAGTCTGCAGATTGCTTCGTATGGTATACACCAGATCACCCAAAAGCTAGCATTCGAATAACAGGGAAGTAATCCGAGAGGCGATTCGAGCGGCCTCTGAAAAAAAATTCGAGTTTTCCTATATTGTAGCAGGTATATCTATAATGTATTGATATATCAAAGCACGGCAAGCTACTCTAATGTACCAATATGCCACCAACCATAATGCGAATAGGACATAATAAATAATCTCATGAGCTTGCAATGCCTTAAAATCTAGAAGCCTCTCCTGAACGGTTCTACCGAACGTTGCCTTACTGAGGGTGATAACGAGATAACGACGAAAACGAGAACGAAGAAGGACCGAGATGGCGATCGATCGTCTTTCAGTGCATGAAGGCTCGCATCGGATTTTTGTATCGAAGATCTTATAATGAAAGCTAGGAAGCTAATGTACGACGTCACCCGACTTACCGAGACGAGAAGGCATCGTCCGTTGCACTCCGTTCTCGAGACTGGGGAATAATTGTTCCTCGGTACGGCAGCATCGTCCGTTGCACTCTGTTCTCGAGACTGGGAAATAATTGTTCCTCGGTACGACAGTAGGTGTTTACGTCAACGTCGATTCGTACGGAGGGTCGACAACACGAATCGGACGTCGGCGATTGCAAATATGTGGCTCGACTCTAACTCTGGCATTTTCCTTGTCTACGCACCAATGTCAAATTACGAATATGAGGAGCTGAAAGCGGTTCATGACCTGGAAAAACTCAACAGAATAGATCATACCTACTACAAAGTAATCATCGGTAATTTTAGCTCCAAAATCGACCCCAAAAGAAGGGCTGAAGAGCTCCACGTCAGGACTCACGGAATGGACCAGGATGAGCAGGCTATCCGAGTATACCATGTCGGGCCACATCATAATTCGCTATGGACATGGTAGTCCCCTGGTGGACAGTTCTATATTCAAGCCAATCACATCATCTTTATTTGAAGGTGCTGCACAGCCGGCTTCGCTGTTGCTTTATAGGGAATAGGACCATAGTCTACTCCACGCTAGATTCCGTTTTTCAATGCGTGGAGAGAGAGCTGCAAGTTCCAGTAAACGAAGCTTCGCGGCATTCATCAATGGGGACGATTCGCTTTCATTGCTCTACAAGTCGCTAGGAGTCCCTTTTCCAAAATCGGATCACGCTTGATGTGGGTGAAATCGCGCATGCAACAGAAAGTCATCGATTGTCCGAACTTGCGAAGCTATGCAGAGAAACGATAGAGGAACATCCGAAAAGGTGGACCAATAGTCAGAGCTTTGCAATAACAAAAACAAGATGATTTCCCTCGTCGCTCTGATCAAACAGATCCTTTCGGTGGGCAATGGAGGAGGTCATTGCGACTTTTTCTCAGACCTTTCCATCAGGATCAGACATATTGTATTATATCTATTTAAAAATCCACTCGGCTGTTTGGGCGGTGAATGTCAGAAGCTAAGTATCCTCTTCGTGGAGAAATAGTAGGCTCTGCTGCTGCATAAGAAGGGAGACAAGATTTGCAGCTGTTGCCAATTATTCTGCTGTCTTTGAGGTACACATTTTTATGCAAGCCGTCTTGTATCAGCAGAACAAAGGATGGAGTACAGTAGAATGAGGAAGCAAGGGTTCTCAATTATCCTAATTCTGATCGGCATATCCACACTATGACTTATTAAAGTATCGCAAGAGTGAAGAATGCCGCCATGTTTGACGTTCACTGATTGAAAGAAAGCTTTTATACTGCCGAGACCGGAGTGGTAACTGAAGGCTAAGCCTGAACGCTGACAGGGTGTTCCAACTCGATGCATAAAGATGCTTCGTGAGCTCTCTAACGGCTTCACGACCAATATTTCACAAATTCCCAAGGAAGTCATTGCCAACCTAAAGAAAGGCTGAAGAGTAGACCACACATAGGAATATTCGGCCTACAACTGAATCATTTTTGTGCATTACAGTGCAGTGAGGTATGCACCTCACGGTACTTATTCGAAAAAAGACGAAAATAGCGCGGATTCCTTCGTCTTCTCTTTATAACTGGGTTATTTCACTTTTTTCACACATAGTCCATCAAATTCCTTCAATTTTCTCGGTCCATTAAAGTTCCTGGGGGCACGTCATTAGCGGCGACGCTCGCTATAATTATAAGCATGAAGCATTCTCTCCTATTGAAAGTATCCAGGGAGTACTGGAACAGCCATCATATTCTAAAACTGAACAAAAAGTAGACCATTGCATTCCCCATGTTTTAGTGATCATTTTGTGCCTTTTTTTCCAAAATGGACAAAGTTGGGCATGCACCAATCTTGAGTGGGAGCGGTTTTCAAAGTGAATCTAGCAAATCTGAGTTAATCACTAGTGTCAGTGAATGATATGCCTATGCTTCACAAATAGCTCTTTTCTGTATTTTGCAAATTGTTTTCCCCAATTCAAGAAGAAAAGCAATTTCATCGACCAAATCCCGGTGTGCGGCATATTTTGACGGATATCGTATGTTTTTTTGAAGTTTAGGGGAAAGCTACGCCTCTCATCGAAAGTAGTTATACTGATCTGCTTATGGACAATCACTCATATGGAGAGTAGTTAGTTGTATTCAGGTTCCATGAATAGCTTCCGCCCTAAAGCACAACAGAATGAGTCACATTTACTTTTATACGAAGTGAACATCTCAAGACCTACACTGTTAAATCCTATTATGGAAAGCTACCCAGGATATGAAAGGCACTCAACGGATTTCATTTTGGATTAGCACCTTTGGCACCAATTTCTACCTTACTCCTTTACTGGCCAATCAATTAGCCATTTGGCTCGAGTGGTCGAGGCAGCATATTGATCGATTGTTGCTTGCTTTGATGTGCGCCATAATCGACCATACTTATTGTTAGAAATTTGCTCTTCTGATTGGAAGTGTACAACTGCTACATGCATCTGTTACCAATGGACCGGATCATTTTGCAGAACAATGTGTTTTGTTTTTACTAAGGTGGGGTCATACTTCAAATTTTTTTTATGAAGTGATGGTCGTATTTCTAGTTTGAATCTGAATCATTTCCACGTTGTACATTTCTGTGAGTCGGTTGATGCATCATCCTTCTACATAAGCTGGTTACATCACCTTGAACAGATACCAGGTATTGTCCCTCGGCCTTAGTGGCTCCTACAGTAATTACCGAGCGGTTTCTTCGCACATCGACAATAGCCCACCTACCAATGGTGTCGCAGTCATAAACTGATTTACAACCTACACATTCAAATACAGCCGCTATCCTCCTTCATGAATGAACATGAAAGTGATTCAAATACTCAGTGCTGTGAGGTTTTTATTGCGAGCACGAGATCACTCACAAACACTTCAAAAAAGCTGTGCTATGCGGGGAGTTGTAATTTATAACTTACATTTCTTCTTGTTACAAAAAAATGTCACATATACATGTTTGACATTCAACATTCTTACGCACTCGTAAGTACAGTAGATTCATGAAAATGTCAAAAGAGCAGGAGGTGTTGCCCTTCACAAAATAACAGTACATGGGATAGGAACGAATATGCTTGTAACTTCGAATACTTGCATTATAATCATGCACTAGCCAACTTCTGTAGAAGGGCGGTGCATCAACCGACTCACAGAAATGTACACGAAGTTGCATTTATTGTTGTACACTTCCAATCGAATTCTCTATTAGTAGTTGGAAGGCCTTGCGTTTGAGCGAAGCTGTTTTGTAAGTGACATTCAATCACATAACAAGTTGATATTGATCGGGATCGGTACACGGTCACTGATCGATGTAGATGTAACAAAGCTTCCTTTTTTTTTGCATGATGATTGCTTAACGCTCTTGAGTGGGCATAGTTGTGAAAACTCTCCACCGAATCCTTACTGATGACTGTGATTTCTACGATGTCGATCGACTTCAATGGATATATGCCTGCTTTCTTGTAAATTTTCTCAAAGTATCACGATTTTATGGCTCAAAAAAGCAAAGGTGTGAGCAAGTAGAGACGAAGGCTTCCCGTCACTAGGTAACTGATTTATATTGGGTTGTCCGAAAAGTTCCCGCCGATTTCGGTCTCATCTTTGAATGAAAATTCCTTGAAGAAGAAACCCATTGTGCGAACAATATATTCTCCATTCTGTTCAGTAAGGCTTCGCTATCTTCCAGTAAGTTCCAGTTCCCCTCTTCCATAGAAGGTTCCAGACTTAAAATCGAAAAACCCACCTAGGTGCTTTTTGCAGTAATCCAGCGAATTGAACGATTTTCCATTCAAGGATTTTTGCAGAAAGCCAAACAAGTGGTATTCTGATGGCGGTATGTCTGGACTATATGAGGGGTGTGGTAAGACATCCCACCCGAGCTTTAGCAACTTTTGACGAGTGGCCAGAAATACGTGTGGTCTAGAGGTACCTTGTTGGAAGACTACGCCCTAACATTTGGCCACTTCGAGCCGCTTTAGTCCATCGCTGCCTCCATAGTTTCTAGCTAACTATAGTACCTTTCCTAAGTCATCTTTTGATTGTGCGACAACAGCTCATGGTAAGTGGTTTCCATGAAATCCCATCAGCAACTCGGCATAGTCATCCGCACCTGGATTTTGACTTTTGCAGCGGTTTGTGACGGCTCACCAAGGGGCTACACGATCGTTTCCGCTCCTCATTGCTGTACACAATCCGATTTTTGTCCCTCGTGCTGATGCGTTTCAGAAACGGCCCATTTTTATTTCGTTGGAGCAACGAGTCGCGCATGGAGGCGCGGTCCATCGCATTGCACTCGCTCCTTTCGCGAGATATCCAAACATGAAGACGCTCTACAAAAGCAAGTGTCTGCAGATGACCATGGATGGTTAATTTCGAAACACTAAGCCCTTTTTCTACTCCACGAGCAGTGATGTGCCGATTTGCTTCGGTTACCATTTTGAGTTGAACGTTTAAACTGATGATAGACTCCCTAAGGGTTGCCGATCTTCGAAGGCAAATTCACTCTGTTTGGATTCCGCAAACTAGTCATGCACTGTACGATCCTTTAGGGCATGGTCTACTCAAACGTCATATACCTTTCATGCGGCTTGAGCCGCATTCTGGGCCTTGCGGTAAAAGAAATACTTCAGATGCCGAAAATGCGCGCAGTGGTTCTCCATTTTCATACGAGTCCTGTACAGGAGAACTTCGACAAATGTTGACATAATCTTAACAGGAATATAGAGGAGGATCTAGTCTTTCAGAAAACATATAACTTCATTAGGTTGGGTCCTTGATCTTTTGTACAACGGTTGATGAATCCGGGGTGTCAAAAATCGGCGGAAACTTTTCGGACAACCCAATACATACATCAATTAGATGGCTTGGCTTACAGAGATCTCTCCTCCTCTTCGTGTGAAACTTGGCCTAAAATCAAAACTTTTTACCGTAGTCTCCCTATCCTAGTGTTCCTATCCTGCCGCCTGCATCCCTTCCAATTTGAACCCCTAGGTCCAAAGGAACAACAGTCATGAATTTCCGGTCGGAGACACATATAAACCACACACACATCAGCGCGTTATAATATTAGGATGAGTACATACAAAACTCTTCCTACCCTGCTGGGCTAGCGCCTTTTTCACAAAATTCTTTTCATTGTTTTCAGGATCGTACTACGATAGACGCAACAGACCTGCACAACGGTGCACCAAAACACCAACGTAACGTTGTATAGAAGCATTTACACTGGGTAACCCTTAGAGACAGAACCCGGCTCATAATCAGGTTACAGTTTCGATTGACATCGAAGTTAGCGACAGAAGCCATGACTGACGATTAGTGAGTTTTAATGTGACCCCAGTATTCATCCATGGCTAATTGCCTGGACAGGAAATGCTCTCTCGTTATCACAACCATCAAAACCAGAATCAGTTCATTCATAAGTCATAACTGCTTAAGTACGACAACGGAATAAAAGCAACTGCTTACCCGAAATACGTGGCTCGACTGGAATATGTGTATTGAGCTCTCCACCCCTCCGACATTGGTCAACTAATTCCAACACGCTCTAGTTATCAACGTAGATATCCTCTGTAGCTGGAACCAACATCCTGTTTTGTTGGCAATTTACGCATTCAAGTGCTTGTGCGACTTTGTATCTAAGTCAAACGCTTGTTCCATTCGCCTAACAGTTTGGATCAGATCGATCGATTCCACTCTATTCAGGCGTTCAATGTATGGCAGCAGAGATCCGAAGGTTAACAGCAAACTCACAATGGGAAGATGAGGATCTCCCAATAGAAATGAAAATGAGTGGGTATTGGGATAAATTACACCCTGAGACTAGCAGGAAAAGAAAGAGGAAACGTGGAAGTAAGGAGGAGAATGATGCCGTTCACCACTGAAATGAGGAAGAATGAGCTACAATTACTAAAAAATGTCAGTGAATCTTGGCCTCGGATACAGTCTTAGCTGTGTTTATTTGTAAATCCTCCCTGTAAGTCAGTCCAGTACGAGTATGGTACTTTTCTAACGGGATCCTAAAAAACTGCATAAACCCACTTATTTTGGTGACCAAGTATGACCATTTTAATATTAGGATGATCAAAAAGTTATAATAGGGTCAGGACTTTTTCTGTTTTGTTTTACAACTCAGAAAAACAATGCATGGTAATCGACAATATAATGAACACCGTTAGTTATGACATTGTCTTCCTCAACGGCCACGTCAGCGATTCCCTTCTCCCAAAACTGGGAAGATTGGGAGTCGAAGAAGTCACCGACCATTTGTTTAGAGTGGTCACAGTTACGAATTTTTTTTTACTAGAGAAGCCTTAAGGGGCCGGACCAAGTGGTAATCTGAGGGAGCAATGCCGGTGAATAGGGTGGATGGGAACCAGGACCCAGCCTAACTTCCCCAATTTTGCATGGGTCTCTTTCCCTATGTGAGCTAGCGTTCTATGGAGAAGGTGCACAAAAGTTCGACTATGCCCTTTTTTCTCGAAAGGATTCCGCAAGTTTTTGCAGCTGACCAGCGTAACAAGTAACGGTGGCGGTGTGGCCTTGAACGAGCAGTTCGTAATACAGGATTCCGTCCGAATCCCAGAAGCAGGAAGGAAGAAAATTCTTGGGGTGGATGCCGGAAGCGCGGAAGCGGAATGGAAGCGCGTCGGTCGACGCACACGAAATAAAATTAAATGATTAAAAATAAAGTGCGCCTTTACACACTCATTACGGAGAAAGTTCTAGAATGTTCTACCACTATCACATGGTACATTATTGGTATCGTTTAATAATCGAAAGTTCAGGAACTTTTAAAGAACCCTATCAAAACTTTTCGATCAACCTAATAATAGTTATCGCGCTGAGGAGAGGAACAAAGGCTAAGGAGGGTAATCAGGTTTTCTCGAGAAGGACGTCTGCCTTGACTAATGTATTTCATCTATTATTTACATGAATGTTATTTACACTCTGTCCAAACGAAGCTTCTACCGAAACTGGATGGATATGGGGAAAATTTTTGCATGAATTCATGGTCTATCCATTCCGTGGCGGTGTAGTGGCAAGTGGTGTTTTATCTTACACGCATGGTCACGGGTTCAAGATCCGGATCGGTAGGCGCTTAGGCCAACCAAGCCTTAGATTTCTCCGGGGTCAGTTAAGTGGAACAGACTCGTCTGGGACGATCACTGTAGGCCACATACGCATTCGAAACGCAACTGCGATTCTGAATGGAAGCTGACTGCGTGGGCGCATTCCTCGGAAGGGATTGATTAATGGCCCAAGACTTTATCCTCTTGAAACTTTATCCGTTCAGCCCATTATCCAAGACGCCTGACAAAGATTACTGGACCATACTGATCTATAATACTAGGGCATATAAGGTATCATTTAGACTACTAGGACAAACACTTGGAATAGACGAATTTCACTTCAATAGTACTTTCAATCTTTCTCATAATTTTAGACATCTCACATTGGACCAGTTGAGCTGACGATGCTGACGCATGCTGACATGTCCACAACCGCTTATCTATGATCGCACTCAATAGGAACATCGAAACATTTTTAATGTCCCGTAAACACTTCACCCAAGATTTCGCCTACGTTTCATTCATGGAAATCACGTGTTGAGAGTGGAGCCCTCAAGAATAAAAAATTCAAAGGAGTAGCTAGATATCAATAATATTTGTATCCAAAATTGCGCTCGAATTTGACTGTAGGAAATTCGCACCAAAGATGTGATAGAAAATAATTAGCAGAGTGATTGATGATGCCTGATACAGACGCCAACGTAAAAGTTTTTCCACCTCACTCCTCTCTTCTCCGGAGGTTCGATCTCTCTACGATCTGCTTCCTCACCGCGCCCACGACATTTCACTCTTCATGGCGCCTACATTACTTTTTGCGGATGACTCACAGACATACAAACAAACGCAAAAATTAGCGCTTTTTTATTGGTAGAAAAGAGTACAAACCAGGTTATGGCTAATATGAAAAGTTGCTATTCTCACTCCCATACTGTCTTTTTGAAAACTGGGGCAATGACTTTCGAAAAGAAGCTGAATAATGGTCAGCATTCCGCTAAAAAGTTAACTTGTGTCAACAAAGAAACTAGTTGCGCGCCACAGCTCTTAAGAGAGTAGCCGCCTTCGCGGGCAATCGGTCACAGTTAATTTCTGACCATTTGCATTAAAGTGATTCCGCAATTGCACTGTAGCGAAATGTGTGATTCTTCATGGTGGTACGATTGCTTCGACGTCACACTGTCGTGGTCATCTAGTTGTATCAGAGAACAGGGCACGAACGATGGCTATGTCAAGGGGCGGAGGCTCATGGCACGGCGCTAAAAAGAGCGTAACCCCGGCCACATCGCCCATACCACCTCCCAAGTCGACAATGGCACCGACAGTGGCGTCGCTTCTACTTCTCTTCCCAATTTACTTGACTTCTTGTGGGTAGACTGTTTGTTCTCTTGCCATTCTCTAAGCAAGTGTACTCAAATGAAAAATATAGGTGTAGAATAATAGCAACAGTATTTTTCCACTCAAACTTCCATTTCCCAATCGAGAACTTTGTGGTTAGGCTATTGAACTTCGTGACTTCAACAAGCGAAATCCCTGTGACTGCTACAAGAAGGGTGCGCTGTAGCAAATTTATCACATGGTGTTTGAGGATCGACAGATTCTTAAATATCATCGCTGCTTTTCGAGCGGGATACAATGTAACAAAGTTCCTTTCCTCGTGCTGAGAGAACTTCATCAGCTCATCATAAATGTCACCTCATAATACCTTAAAGAATTTTTGGTGACAGTTCCCTGTTGAATCGAAGCTGTTTGGGAGCTCCCATGAGCATAACGGTTACCTCAGTGATTTGAGCATGAATGCGAAACTGTTCTCCAATTCAATAATTAACAAATAACATTCAAATTCTATTCGCACTTGAGGCTCGATATGAAGTAATTCTTTGGAGTACCTATCGATGCAGCAGTTTGATTGTGGAATCAATGCTGTAGACTTACACTCGGGTAGCTTTTCTTTGTAACAGGGTTGAATGCATCATCATTTCAACCTTTTAAACGCTAACATTGCGCTGCTATCAAAATGAAATTACCGATGAACAAATACCGTGTATTTGGAGTAGCGTGGTTAAAAGAAAGCTTCCAGTGAATTTTCGAATGAAAATATAGGGTCCAAATCTGAGCTCTAGTCAGGACTGCTATAAAAGTGGTCTACCGATGTCTACGAGTAGATTCCCCATAAATTCTACACTTTCATTAGACTTGAGTTTTCACGCCTATGACCTTGAATAGCAGCTGTTCAGAAAGCGACGAGGTGAGATTTGGAGGTGACTTTCTCAGCTCGATTGTGTCCATAATTGCGTTTATTTTGATACCGCAGTTAATGCAATGCACTTGAAGGCGTCGTCGCTGGTCCGTGCATATTCCGCGAAGGAACTCAGCAGGTTATCTATGGTATTCGAAATGGTATTGTGCATTTTCGCGTGGTCCTTCGTGGAATTCCACAGTCGAAATCGGGATGGACTGGTGTAGGATTCGGAAAGGGAATGGTTCGTGCAAATTTACGAGTTACAACAGAAATTCTGTAAGTTCTTGAAAAAATCCTAGAAGCACTCTATAGTTTTTTTTTACAAAAGTACGCAGTATTTAAAAATATAAAAACCCGCGCTGCAGTCTCAAGCAAGCTCCAAGATGAATATGAAAGCCCCAACACCTACTTAGGGTTTGGTATCCTAAGTAGCTTGAGCCAAGCTGAACTGACAAGTCGATACTCTCGAATGTCACGGAAAAATCCGGAGATACATGTAAGTCTTCGTCGAAGTAAATCAAAATCTTCTTGGATAGCTTCCCACGAGTGAAAAAATTTTATAGCTAAATATGATATCATCTATCAGTTATGGCAATCAATATTGGTTCACCTGTTTAGAACTGATGCCCAGGCATAAAGTAGAAGGTCTGCTAACGAAAACAGAATGAAGTGGCATGAGAAGTAATGAGAGCTGCTGTTCATATAATGTGGGCAAGCGACCATCACCCAAGAGTCAAATGAGTTAGGGTTGAAAGACTGTATAGACTGTCTTATTCCAGGGAATCCTTAGTTCCCATTGCAAACACTAAAAGCGCCTAGAAAGAGGGTGATTCCCACTCGAAAGAGGACCTTGGAAAGTAAGATAATGACGGCCTGTGATGCCTTTCAAGACCACTCTTTTAGAGGGAACAAACGATTCACGCGTGAGCCCATCAGAAAGATGCTGCTGGTAACTGAGTGCATGACTTAAATTGAAATTAGGCCATTAGAAAGAAATTATTGCGCTCCGAACCTCAGCTGGACTTGGTTTTCCGACTGCATCATCTGCAATTTATGAATGTTAGCGACTAATTGATCTCCCATGAACACTTGTCCGAAAGAGTGTTTGGTCGGGATACCAGCCCTTTCCAATTGTGTGAACATGTTAGAATTGTTCTCAGAAAGCGGTGGATAATAGGAAAAAGTTTGGCTGGTGTCTACAATGATTTCTTTTCATTTGTCTAATCGGTTGAATTACTTACATCAGCTAATCTACGCTTAATACTCTGACAGCTGCTGGCGTGCAATTTTTATGGCTTCGTAAGGTGACTTGTTAGTCGTTCTCTGTATCTTCTTATTCTTGTACTGTTCTGGCTTGGCCATACTTCGATACAATTTTCGCGGCATTGCTATAGGATCGTCTCAGAAAGTCCCGGAGTGGCGGTCGTTCTCTACCACTTTACTCATAAAACAAGCAATCTGAAAATGTACTAATAGATATAATGATAAAAAAATTAACGCAGAAATGAGAAAAATTATAAGCCCAAGTTGAGGTAGACCAATATAATGAAGATCATGCTTGTGGATGTCCTCATTGTCGCCATTGTCCAGACAAAGCTGATGATGCCCAGCAGAGTAGTGTTAGACAAGGCGAACCATATTTTTCGGAATGTCGTGGCAAATGTAACAGAGCCAAGAGAGGTTCACAAATGGCAGAAATGGTGGCGATGACGACGGGTTTCATTATGATGCTTTATGGCGAACCTCCCCACAAACATCGCTGTACAGAGGCCATCTTGATTCAGCCTACCCAAACACATGGATGGTACAAAAGAATGCTGGATGTTCACAGTATCC
This sequence comes from Haemonchus contortus, assembly GCA_000469685.2. Classification (NCBI taxonomy): domain Eukaryota; kingdom Metazoa; phylum Nematoda; class Chromadorea; order Rhabditida; family Trichostrongylidae; genus Haemonchus; species Haemonchus contortus. The sequence continues at coordinate 45,944,842 of LS997567.1, read as the reverse complement.
CTCAGGCCTTGTGCACATGGACTGATAGCTAAAGGGCAAAGCTTATCGCACAAAATCAAGAATAACTGTATCAAACTTGCAAGTTTAACTGCAATTCCGAGATATGTCAAATGTACTAATACGTGTCGTTTGTATCTATGTCGATTTATCGTCAGCTTTGTCTTGTGTGACGGTCACCAATTTTGACATTTCGTGACTTTTCATGAGCAGCATGAGCATGACTTTTCTTCGCTTTCTACTATTCAAGCCCCGAGTTTGTCTCTATGTTCATGAATAATACTTTTGTAGTCGTTCTGATTGTTGGTACCTCTTTTATGTCGCGACTAGTGCCTCCAGAAAACTGAGTATTCAGGAGATAGGTCAGAAACAGACCCAATCCAACTTCAACGCTTTGCTTATCAATAGTAAAATCATAAATACATCTGAACAGCGCGTAAGAATGTATACGTTGTTCCCTATACTGAACGTGATTTATAGGGGCAAGGTGGTAAATGTGGAGTGAATGGGGCATTCAAAGCTTTTGTTAGCAACAAACCTTGACTGATAATACAGAAAACTAATTTCCATGAATTAACCGTCATACAACTCATGAAAACCTTCCAGGACGAAGGTTGTTCCAAGAGCTCCCCAGTAACTGTTCTAATGGACAGATTGACACAGAAAGAAAGCGTAGCAACTCACAACGCGGCTGGCGCAGTGTCATTAATAATCGGAGCGAAGAAAGCCACTCGACCTTTGGGAATATCGCAACAGAGATCGCTGGCAGATTCACTGTTCCGTTTGTTCAGCGCATGATTAATGAGTCTTTGAAGCGCTGCGGCCATAGCACTTGTCTAGATGCTGGAACTGTGGCGACTATGATGCTTAAAAATGTTGATCTGAATGAAATTCGAATAACATCTGAATAGAAAATCAGAAGAAATCAAATCAAAGAAAGTAGTAGTAACAGTTGCTCATGAATTAACTATGAATTCCATCGAGTTTAACATGCCTATTGTCGTTCTATACTGCGCGGGTGGATTGATATCTGAGAGTCAAGGAAGGCTTTTGAAGGTTAATCAGTCCATTATCGATGCGCTATGCATTCGAGTTTTATTCGATGTCGCATTAGCACTGCGAAAGTTTGTGGCACAATATATATAATCAACACAAAGAGATCCCAGTTATAAACCCCAAGCCAAGCGAAAGGCAACTAAGGGAGTTCGCCCTATATTGGACCAGTTGTCCAATCTATAACTATTTGAAGAGCAGTTTTAGGTTTATTCCAAATATAGTGAATTTCAGTCCAATCAGTTTATTCAGTTTGTGGATTTCACACTTAGTGCAGCTGCTTCATCAGAATCTAGGCTTAAACTCATGTTCGATAGAAGAATCATTTCACTGATGTAGTTCCGTTGTTTGCACATGTGACTTGTTGAAAGTTCCTCGCTTTCTGATTAAATTCTTTTGCACTTGTCTCTCTCGAAAAACGAAAAACTTATCCGTTCACTCAACATGCAAAGAATGTTTATGTTTAGTGAACATTATTTTGAGCATTTCCTCTTGAACGTTATCCCCAAGGCTCGGCTATGATTGATTCGGTCTGACAATGAGTTCACCGCTTCTCCTCAAAGTATTAAAGGCAGTGTTTACAAAAAAGTTAGAGTACCCTTTTTTGACGGGAATTGATAGGACTACTCTAGCATAAAGCGATAACAACGAAACAAGCGCAAAAAACGATGAACAAAAATAATTACAAAGGGTCAAAAAAAGAGCTGGAAAAGGGGGTTGGACGTATTTCACATTGAAAAAACGACGGTTAGGGAGTGTTCGAGCGAGAATGCACGAACGCGACGCAATGTCCGCAATACAGACAACACATCGAAATTAACGTAGTTTCTGAAATAAAAAAAACATTTGCGTGCAATAATCTACACAAAATATATTAAAATCTTCAATAAACTCACGAGAATAGTTAAAGAATGCTACCGTATAAACAAACGATACGCGAATAATAGAAATAACAGCCGAATACTAGCCCCTGTGCGAGGCGGTCGACCAGCTGATCATTTCTGGCAATTTGCCAACCTGCGTATCGATCTTTCGCCAACTTCGCTCCAGTGCGAATGTGGTGAAGGACAATTGGAACAAGTAGTCAACCTAGCGAGGGGCGGAGGCATCCCGTCCCCCGAAGTTCCTGCCCTTATCGTGCCCTATCCAGCCGTTTTCCGACCTAATTCCTGCACAAATGGTATCAGAGGGGGCTTCGAATTCAAACCATGTGCAAATCTCCGAAACCATTTTTTCGTGAACAGTGCCTTTAAGTAAGTAATGTGTCGGAACATTTGCGTAAGGTAAGGCTCAAAATAGGCTGCTAATTGTAATTTTAAAGTATCGCCGTATTTAGGGGAAAATGAAAATGTCATGCTACACTTCATATACATACGTATCTTGACACGCTAATGTGCTTGAACTAATAAATTTTAGTGCGCTAAAACCAAGGGTGTACCATTTACCGACGGTCCAACTGGGAGGCCGAACATCTTTGCTATAAATAGCGGCGTGTTTCTGTCTGTAACGAATTTCTATATTACCTAAACAAACACTTGGAGAGGTCAGCTCAAGTTTCAAAAGTGTTGCGCATAGGGTAAGAGGAAGAAAGCATAGGTGAGCCTAGGAGTTCCGTCCACCTGGAGGCGGAGACACGTGCCGGAGTTGGACCTGCCATGGGCGAAAATCTCTAGATTGTTATGATAACAGTCCAGACGACGGGAAAAATGAGCTTACAAGGGAAGGATAATTGGTCGCAGTGGCCATTCAAGATGAGATGTATACCCCCGTAGGTGGTTTCGAACGCTGATCTCAAATCTGTATTCCAAATCTGCGAAACGATTCTGGGAACAAAGTTATGGGCCCGGGGCCTCCCTGTGTTATACCACTGCGCTGAACGGATCACCGAGCCGAGCAAAGCCCTTACCTGTGCATCGGTGGCCTGGGGGATAGTGTGGTGGACTGATAGGCATGACGTCGAGGTTCGAATCCTTGATGCATGGGCTCCTTTTGCTTTTCCATAAAATGCGTCCTAAACGCTTGCAAAACGTTTTTGGGCTCAATGTTGGGCGTCTAGAGGGTTTCTTCGCAATTTAGGACTCCGGAGAATAGTATCCAATAAAATTTTTCTTACCGCTATTGGCCGAATATATGCGTACGTATCTCTACCCTGAACAATCGAGATGGTGTTTTGAAATCTTCGGCAGCTCCCCGTACTTGCGGTAGGCAGCGGTTGAATGAGTCATCCGACCAAAGCCGTCTTTGGGAGAGATGCGGCCCACAGATTCTAGGAAGGTGCTCGCGCTTTCGTAGGAGTGGTACAAGTTAACGGGCATTGTTGTTGAAAAAATACTGTAGAACAACAGTTAATCTCTTTGTTAGCACATATGATTATACGCTCATTCTTGAGGTAAACGTGCTTTCAAGCTCTCTCATGAGGTAAACATGGTGATGCGGTGGGGCATGGTACTACGGCTGTCTTCAAAACCCTGAATCCACCTATGAATTGTTTTGAATTTTCCCCCTATGAGCCTTCATTGTTGATTTGAAGCGGTATCCACTGGAAATGACTGTCGCGCAATGGGACTCCTTTATTAATTTTATGATAACTCATCCTTACAATTTATCCGATGATCTTCATAAGAAGGCAGACCGACTAGCTTGTTTTGCACCTGATAGTTGCGACCACATAATACATCGTAAGTTGTCAATAACAGATTATTTCGAGAGCTCCTGCTCTGTTAATTTCCGTAGACGGCCTTTTGTCGTGATAATACGAAACGTGTTTCTCATGCTCGAGAAGGTGCGGCTTCTTTTGAAACTCGAGCTTCAGAAGACTATGGACTCTTCCACCAGTGCCATAAAATTGGAGCTCATGGGCCAGATCACAAACATGAGGGCTACGTTTCACTTCGGAGCCTCTATATCCCCACAAACGTAGGAAGTTTCATTTGCGAAGCTATGGGTCCATCGTCGCGGTCCTCATCAGGCGACCGGAGAGGATAATTGTGATCGTCTTTCACGAACTCGACTTCTTCGCGAAGGATAACGGGTTTTTCATAGTATCGATAAGTACGGCTCGAAACCACTTCATTACCGCCTCTTGGATAGTGTTGGTGTCTACTTCATGCTACAAGAAAGAACTTCCTCCACCAAATATGATGATCCCACATTTGTTCAGAAGATTCGCTGGTAACGTGTTGAAGAGCGTTTGACCCGATGAATCATTTGAAATCTTCTTCCTTGAAGCCTTCGAGGCTCATTTTGAGCAAATATTTAAAATTCCTCTTTTCTCGATTGGAGTTCCACCCTTATTCGGCCGGTGGGAGGCAAAAAAAAAGAAACTCGCCTTGTAATACCTTTCCAGTGTTCCTTATTTGTGAGGAAGCCCTGTAGATGCCCAACATTGAGCCCAAAAACGTTTTGCAAGCGTTTAGGACGCATTTTAAGGAAAAGCAAAACGAGCCCATGCATCAAGGTTTCGAACCTTGATGTTATGCCTATCAGTCCACCACACTATCCCCCAGGCCACCGTTGCACAGGTAAGGGCTTTGCTCGGCTCGGTAATCCGTTCAGCGCAGTGGTATAACACAGGGAGGCCCCGGGCCCGTAACTTTGTTCGCAGAATCGTTTCGCAGATTTGGAATACAGATTTGAGATCAGCGTTCGAAGCCACCTACGGGGGTATACATCTCATCTTGAATGGCCACTGCGACCAATTATCCTTCCCTTGTTAGGTGAGAGATGGGTCAGCAAATGAAATGAGGAAGACTAATACGCGCAGACGGAGCATTCTCACAATGAAGGTGGTTTTCACATGAATTCATAAAACGATTCAACACAGACTTGGAGGCCAGAAAAATAGGAGTGAGCAAGGCCTCACATGTGCTAGCCATGCGTGAACTGAGGGATGCTTCGCCCATGAAAGGTACTAATCAAACATCTATAGTAGCGGCCAAAAGCCTTGGGTGAAACACCTTTTAAATTGTAATTTTTTCTCACTTCATGAAATCACATAAAAGTTTAGTATGTTAATCAGAGGCATGTCATGAATACTTACTGTTATTAGACTGCAATTTGCTATTGTTCACGTTACGTTGGTGAGGTTTAACTCAAATTCAGTGGGAAATAAAGATAGCATCTACCTAATAGCAAACCGCTTTATTTCGGAATAGAAACATGTAAGACATCGAAAACATCGATATCTGGTAGGAAAGCCTCGACTTTTGATGATAGCATCGCAATGGAAAGACATCGAGTCGATTAGTTTCTTAATGGTTTGGCATGGCGTTCCCTTCTTCGCTTATTAAGCGGATCGTTTTTCAATCGTTCACAACCATTGCTTGAAAACGGCTTCTTTTGAGCTCTCCCATATGTGCTCTTTTTTGAGATCCGATGACTGGCTGAACCTTCCAGAAGTATGGTTCGCTGTTCGCTGTAGGCCGCCTCCACAACTACTGAGAAGTTCGCAAGATCTATCCTGCTGGCATGTGGTGCTGTGCTATTTGGGTGTATTTGCATTCAACCTTTCCTCAGATGGACGTCGTCCGAAGTGTATACCATCGCCTCCCAACCAACTGAACTTGCGCCGATCTGAAGAAGGAACTCTACTGCATTCAGTCGACGTCCAATTGAAGTGACAGTGCGCAAACTCCACTCTAGCTCTCCTACTTTTTGGACTGATGAACGGCTTTTTGGTCGGACGCCTCCCATAGATACCAGCACTATCTAGGGCCTCATACAGTCTGCCAGCAAGCAATGTTGCCACCGCTAGCGCTGAACTCAGCGGCAATGCCAGCCGCAGTGAGGCGAGGGTCAGCCCTCGACCGAAGTGTGATCCGTCTGCCCTGGGCTGATGAAGCACATCGGAGCCTTCCCGTTCCCTAAGCATTGCAAACAAAGTTTTTGACCTAATAGCATGGAGTAATCGAAGAAATCGTCTGCTGTGGGTCTTTCAAAATTCTTGAAGTGACCATGACTTTCATGACTTACCTTCATGTCTGCTGCTGCCAGCCGAACTCTCTGGGTGACTATGCATGCCTTGAATGTACAAGTACTAAAGTCGAGCACAAAAGGGATGCAAAAAATGCGATTGTCGCCAACCTCACATTCAGGAAAAATCGCATCTGTAGTAGAACCTTTGCGCGTATGTAGTCATCTATTCCCCCCTTTTGAAGCCAAGAAGTATAACTAGTTCGGTTTGAGGTGAGGTTTGGCATATGAAAATATTTCTTGAGTCCCTCTATTATGAAAAAAGTTACGATTGACGAAGCGTTTCACCGAAGACTTTTGGCCGCTACTGTACATCATGCTATTCAAAAATGGTCTAGAATGCAAAAGAAGTGATCGATAACTCAAAGGGACGAGATCAAATGGAGTGCTTTGCACTCCATTTGGGTTGGGCTAAGGTCGAATATTCATAGATTTTAAAAAATGGTCTAGAACACGGGAGAAGAGTAATTAAATATTCAGAAGAAATCTGGCCAAGCCTCGAAGTGTGCAGAGTTTGCACAGGGTAGGCGCGCTCAATATCAAAAATTCGTAATCTCTTCAATCACGTGCTAAAACGCGGAAAAAGTAGCCAGCAGCTGTGAAAACTACGTTGTCAAATTCTCAAAGTTGTCGAGGTTTGCACGAGGGTGGGCGGAAATGGAATAAAAAATTGAAAACTTTGTACAAAGACGTTCTAAAACGCGAGAAAGAAGTGGTTCTAGTTTTTGTGGGAGGAAGTGGTCAAGTATTCGAAGTGGGCAGGGTTTGCATTAAGGTAGGTTGGGCTAAGCCGAAAATTCATAACTCTGTTCGAAAATGTTGCAGAATGTGGACCAAATGGTTAGGAGCAGCTAAAATAAATGGTGGTCAAAATATCACGTAGCTTGTACTGAGGTGGGACTGGCTAAGCTCAGAAACGTTCATAAACTTTTCGTTACGTTCCAAAGGTGTCTATACTCGAAGTCACGTCACTTTCGTAACGTTCCGAAAGGGTCTATTCACCTATAAAATCATCATCATTACTCATAATAAGTGAAGAAATTCGCTTCCGCTTGTCCTTCTATTTGTTCTGGAATTCGGTACTACCTGAAGAAGCACTAGAAGAAAGATCTGGACAAGTTTGGGATGGGTGGGGCCGTCTACAAGGTCAACAGAGCACATACGAGCACAGAGAAATCACCTCGACAGGGACGGAACAGGCACAGGAATGGGCGGTGCAAAGAGAAAATTCACAATTCTGCTACAAGAAAGATAATATGGGCAAAGGTTGGAAATAGGTCAACAAATCGATGAAAGGGACACATCCGCGGTGAGCGAAACGTCCTCGAAATTTTTGCATGAACTCGTAACACACTACACCTTGTGGCCTGATTCTTGAGCTGTGGAGCTCAGATGGTAACTCACCTCTGTGCGATGCGTACTTTGTTGTGACGTACATGGTAGTGTGAGCTTGAGTCCAACTAGTGCGAATGTAACCAACTAGCGAACCTACAATACTGCTACTAATTCATGGTCAACCGACGGTTTGCGACGGATTGATCCGTCGCAAAGCGTCGCTTCCCCATAACTTCAGCTAAAGTGCTCCAATGAAGCTGAAAGTAAGACCATCGGGGAGCTTTTCTCGTAAAGAATCCAAATATATAATAATATTCTAGTTTTCTCGAATTTTTCGCCCTACTTTCTGGGAAAAACGAAAATTGAGTCTCTCAGCACCTGGGGTGTTACTTGCGGATATGACCGCGTCGTAAACCCTCCACTTCTTGAAAACGTTGTTTCCGATTTCTAAAAAGCCTGCATCGTGTTATAATTGAGGAGAGCATAGAATCCTGATCATTTTGATACCCTTCATGACATAATTTAAATATTTTCAGCTAAAGGCAGGGGTGCAAAGCAAATTTCTAGATTTTTAGACATTTATTGTTTCTTTGAGCCATGTATTTCGTATGACTACCGTATAATTGCTCGCGGGGAATCCTGTCATGTTAAGGATTTTCAATTTCTTTAATTTTGCAGCATCATTTTCATGGAGGTCGAAGAGCGAGTGTTCAGCACCTGAGGTGCTTCCCGCAGATATAACATAACCTTAAACTCCCCTTTTCAATAGAAAACTTCATTCTGAGTCTTTTAGGGACATTTGGAATATGGACATATGAAATCATGGTTATTTCGATATAGTAATGATAGAATTCAGAAAAATTCAGCTGAAAACAGTGGTTTCAATGATCAACTTCTCAAGAATTTGCTGATTCATTTCAGAAGTGCACTTTCTCGGGAACGAATTATTCTGCATTTCTCAAAGACTTCCATTATGTGAATCTGATAATCTGATAATAGAAGGATGAATGGCCTCCTAATCGAGCGTTGAGTTAATTGACTCCTCACCATCGGTCTCTATTGGCCCATCGCCTTCGCTATTGCCGAGTCCACCCGTTGACACATACTGGTATACAGCTGGCAGAATGGAACGACCACGCTATGATGAATACTGTTTCACTGTGTATATGTTGTGTTTTCGACTAAGGGTCCGAACCCATATGGAGTCCAGGCCAGGTGCAAACATGAGGCAAATGCACTACCGCTGCGCCATTGGCCGACTCAACACGTGAACATTTCAATCAACCATTCAGCAGGGATTTGGCCTGGCTGCGGTAACAGTAGGAGAAGGCTAATCGATTTCTGACAAGTCAGGTCACGTTACGACATGCGATTCACTCACTATTTATCACACACCTATCACAATTCAAATATATATATATATGTACATATATATGTTAGCCTGACTAATGGTATCAAGGCAAACTATGCTGTAAGAAAGCCGAAATTTATAGTGTAAATAAACGACAGTTAAAGGGTAGGATGGAAAAGTTTATTAGACATGATACACGTCCCCTGATCGTATACATTCCGTAGCAAAGCTGAAAGAAATGGAAGCGTTGTAACCGTTGTAGTGATAGGAATGAGAGAATCATACCCCTATGAAAATGACCCTAAAACTGCAGGATCGTCTATAAAATTAAAAGTATTTGATCAGTCCATCTTGTAATTAAATTTAATTCTGTTTGTGTTTTGAGCACAATAAGAATTTTTAATAAGACTATTAGTGAATCACATGTCGTAACGTGACCTGACCTGTCAGAAATCGATTAGCCTTCTTCTAGTGTTACCGCAGCCAGCCCAAACCCCTGCTGAATGGTTGATTGAAATGTTCACATGTTGAGTCGGCCAATGGCGCAGCGGTAGTGCATTTGCCTCATGTTTGCACCTGACCTGGATTCCATATGGGTTCGAATCCTTAGTCGAACAAAGCGCTTGCAAATGCTGAAACAACAGTGCTGTCAAGCAATGTGTGCTCCTCGGTGCTCATTTGACTGGTGTTTAGTGTCAGTGCCCCATAGTTTCCGTCTAATGGGAAGGGAGTACATGTTAAACAACGTATACACCGTGAAAACACAACATATACACAGTGAAACAGTATTCATCATAGCGTGGTCGTTCCATTCTGCCAGCTGTATACCAGTATGTGTCAACGGGTGGACTCGGCAATAGCGAAGGCGATGGGCCAATAGAGACCGATGGTGAGGGGTCAATTAACTCAACGCTCGATTAGGAGGCCATTCTTAGTTCTATTATCAGAATATCAGATTCACATAATGGAAGTCTTTGAGAAATGCAGAATAATTCGTTCCCGAGGAAGTGCACTTCTGAAATGAATCAGCAAATTCTTGAGAAGTTGATCATTGAAACCACTGTTTTCAGCTGAATTTTTCTGAATTCTATCATTACTATATCGAAATAACCATGATTTCATATGTCCATATTGCAAATGTCCCTAAAAGACTCAGAATGAAGTTTTCTATTGAAAAGGGGAGTTTAAGGTTATGTTATATCTGCGGGAAGCACCTCAGGTGCTGAACACTCGCTCTTCGACCTCCATGAAAATGATGCTGCAAAATTAAAGAAATTGAAAATCCTTAACATGACAGGATTCCCCGCGAGCAATTATACGGTAGTCATACGAAATACATGGCTCAAAGAAACAATAAATGTCTAAAAATCTAGAAATTTGCTTTGCACCCCTGCCTTTAGCTGAAAATATTTAAATTATGTCATGAAGGGTATCAAAATGATCAGGATTCTATGCTCTCCTCAATTATAACACGATGCAGGCTTTTTAGAAATCGGAAACAACGTTTTCAAGAAGTGGAGGGTTTACGACGCGGTCATATCCGCAAGTAACACCCCAGGTGCTGAGAGACTCAATTTTCGTTTTTCCCAGAAAGTAGGGCGAAAAATTCGAGAAAACTAGAATATTATTATATATTTGGATTCTTTACGAGAAAAGCTCCCCGATGGTCTTACTTTCAACTTCATTGGAGCACTTTAGCTGAAGTTATGGGGAAGCGACGCTTTGCGACGGATTAATCCGTCGCAAACCGTCGGTTGACCATGAATTAGTAGCAGTATTGTAGGATGGGATAAACTGTGGATTAGCCTTCTCAATCAATCCAGAGCCTTTCAATTTCTTCAAATGAGAAGGAGTTTGAAAATACAGCTCAGACACTGTACTAATTTCCACGTTTGGTCTTCTTGGAACCAGGGCATTTTACATAATGTTCGGCCTGGTGAACTAGGCGAAAAACGAAGTGATTCGCCTGAAGTTGAAGCGAAACGAGTCACTTGCATTTATTAAATGAACACTGAATCACTGAAGTTTTTGTTTCTTCCTTTTAGTAATAGTTTTCTGCCGTGAAGGTTTGTTATGACTGAACCACTTCATTGATCAACGTTTGGACTTAGCCGCCGTCTTCAGAGTCTAAAAATTGTTCGGAATTTCTGATCTCTGACTTACCCGCAAAAGCGCCCAAACACGCTAGGCTAGTTGCAACAACTCCTAGAAACTGAAACTCGCAAAAATAACCAGCAAAGTGCCAATCTTCTGCGGTTCCACCACCGTTACGTCTCACTCTATGTGAAAAGGATCAACAAGGAACCAATAAGACATAATTATGATGGCAAAATAAGAATTATGCGGTTGATCTCAAACTCCACAAAAGGGAGTGAAGGGTAAGAGTCCACTTTTTATGGCCATGCACACATTTCGGTTGTTTAAACTTGGATTTTTTTTTCTGAGAAAAATCCAGGTCTGAACAACCGAAGTGAATGCATGGCCATAACAAGTAAACTCTTGCCGTTCATTCCCTTTTTTGGACTTTTAGAACACCCGCATAATTCTAATCTTACGATAATCAATGGTGTTTCACTGGTACCTTGTTGTACACACAGAGTGGGATAGAACGCTGGTGGTGCAGAAGGTTGGTGACTTTGAGGTAAACTTTTCCAAGTTTTACTTTCCGGGAGTTGTTGCAACTGGCCCGCGCCTATGGGCGCCTGGTCGGATAGGTCGCACACCAGGAGTTTCAAGTACTTTCAGTTCTGAAGACGACAATTCATTTTTATGTTGATTAATAAAGCGGTTCAGCCGTAACAAACCTGTACGGCAGAGTAACATTATGTAAAACTGTAGAGTCTGTTGATTGCTTCATGGTTCTTCATTCAGAATTTGAAAGTGTATTGAACATGTTGCTAACACCTAAAATTGGAGACATTACAGGTCGATGGCATTGACACTATAGTTGTTCGATTGAAGAATGGTCATGTTAGGGTAACGGATGAGTATGTGCGGGGCTACACTGCTTCCACACCAGACACGGTAAGCTAATGGTCTCAAAAGAAAAAGGTTTGATTTTGGGGGAACAGATATAGTGAATCGTAAAATCGTTATCACGCAGCCTTTTTGACATGTTTAGGTACTTTGCCAGTCTCGAAAGCAAGCTAAGCATTAAGCAGCGCGTTACTTAGACTTAGTTCGTTTCATGCCGTTGAGCATTTCGGGCGATGAGGTCTTTCCACCGTTGCCGATTCTGTGCAATACCTTCTCCCCCGTCCCTGGAAACATTCAAGACTTTAGGTTCGTTGTCAAGTGTTCTTCTCCACGTACTCCTGAGACGGTCTCTTCCACGCCTGGCTTCTCCAAGTGTCCAATAGATGGCCATTTTCAAGATACGCTGCTGCGGCATACGCAAAACGTGACCGGCCAATCAAAGTCAACGCCGTGCCACAATCACGTGGAGACTAATAATACCAGAGCGGAGCAGGACTTCCTCGTTTGTGGCGTCATCCGTGCACCGTATCTTCATGATCCCCCGTAGGCTTTTCTGGTAGAAAACATCCATCTTCTGACTAGGTTCGCCAAACATTTTCATGTTTTGCTTGCATAAAGGGAGGTAGGAATTACAATAGAAGAATACAAGCGCATCTTAATGCTTCGAGAGATGGACGATAGTGACCATAATGGTTGTAATCTCCTGAACACATCTGTAACTTTTGCTATGCTGTTACGAGCATCTATTTGATATCGCCATTACTGGTTATCGTTCTCCCGAGATAAGTAAATTGCTGTCATTTCCCAACATTGTGTCCTCCGCATTGGCTGCTTTGATAGTCCGCCGGCCGGCCGGCGGACTATGAAAGAAGCCACTGATGATCACTCATGTGTAAGCTTGACCGATTGACATGGCTTCCGACTTACTGGCGCTAAATCGTTATCCTATCATGTTCGCTTCTTCTTTGAGGGTAACTTGATGACTTTTGCAATCCATCTCTGTCTTCAGCAATGAGTGCGTCTTCAACCTCAAAACCCAGATCAGTTAGCCTTCTATCGTTAAACCAGCTTACACCTACCGTTGTTTACTGTGTTGTTCTTCTCATGTCAATATGTAGGCAGATGTTGTACAACATTGTCAAAAGGACGCACCCTTGCCGTATTCCCGTAACAATTCTGAGGCATGGGATATAACCTGTATTCTTCTTTACACAACGAGAAGTTTACACAACAAGAAGAGTTGAAATACAGATACTTGAATAAGCGAATAAAAGGCCTCGATATGCCGTACATGCGAGGATTTCTCATAGTGATTCACGGTGTACGCTATCGAATGCCTTTCTGAAATCCACGGAATTTATGAAGAGTCAATGTATAAGCTCAATGTATTGCTCAATAAAGTTACGGAAAGTAAATATTTGTTCACGACACGATATTCCTTTTCTGAACCCAGCCTGTTTTCTCTTGGTTGGCTATCAATTGCATGATGGAATCGTCGCAACAGTATAACGCAAATTGCTTCTCCAGGAACCGAAGGCGTGATCCAGTACTCTGGGACCTCTTCACCATTTTAGCAACGGTCATACAATTCCGCGAACTTTTTCACTATCGTGCCGCCCCTGCCTTTCACAATTCTGCCGGGATCTCATCTATGCCAGAGGCTTTCCTGTTCCGAAGGCAATGAATTGCTTTGGCTACCTCTTCTGGAATACTGCCAACGTTGATGTCAGGCTCATTAGTTGGCTCCATCCCCTCAAGCCCCTCAAAACAGTAAGTCCTCAGTGGTTTAGGCTGGTCAAGAATGTTTCGAATGTGCTCGAGCCATCTTTCTTTGCGTTCATCTGCGCTTAGAAGGAATTTGCCATCACTATCGTTGATAGATGAATTGCCGTTGGGCGAACTTCCTGTCAATTCATCGATAATGTTGTAAACGGCACCAACGGCACCAACGGCAGTCACCATTTTCCGCAGCATGCTGAGCTTCTTTTCCTTTTTGCGAAAACCACGCTTTTTCCTCTCTGCGAGAAAACCTTCTCACAGGGAGATTCAGTCCAGTTTATCTACCAGTGGCTTCATCGGGCTCGTCTTCATTCTTCGCTTGTTCTCTCCGAAGCTTCCAATGCTTCCTCTCATCTATCTTCTGCCAGGTGCTTCTCTAGATCCATTGCTCTTTTCGTTTTCCGCATCTTCGTCCTACTATTGGGTTGTAACATAAGTTCGAAGAGTTTTGCGTTAGAGTTATTTTACAAAGATTTTTTCGTTTTTCAGCAAAGTGTACACATTCTTTCGAACAAGCTCTTTCTCCTCTACAAAACTGTTTTATTTGTTTTTGGGATACTTTGATTGTTCGTCTTTTTTCGGGCTCAGAAATGGAATATCCAGGAAGAAAAAATTAGCATTGTCGACACCTGCTTTTCTTTGCTTTTCGTCGAAGTCAAAAAAGCAGCCGAAACCGCTCGGGACATATGCAGTGTGTACGGGGAAGGTGTCTTAGGTGTGTCTACTGGAAGGTGTGGGTGGCTCCAGGAAAGGCGCCGAAGCCGAGAGTAGCGAAATCTTCACCCAAAAAAAAGGTCATGATCTGCGTTTGGTGGGACTGGGTAGGCATGGTTCACTGGGGATCTGCTCGAACGAAACGCCACTGTCAACAAAGAGGTCTACATTGCCCAGCTGAACAGAGTAAATGAGGCTATTCGGCTGAAAAGACTTTATAGCCGCGGCCAAGTCATCTTGCTCCACGACAACACCAGGCCCCATATTGCTCAAGTCATCAAAACAGCACTCCAAGAGCTTGAATGGGAGGTTCTTCAGCATCCATCGCACTCTCCGGATCTTGCACCTGCCAACTGTCACCTTTTCCGCTCTATGTTAATCCAAATGAGGGGTGTTACATTCGATGGCGAAGGGGATATACAGTTGGCTCAACCAATTATTCGACACCACAACGGCCAATTTGTGGCGAATCGGCATCAACAAATTGGTCGAGAGATGGGAAGAAGTCGTGAACAGTATAATTATTGTTTTTTGGTTCAAATAAATCTTTGTGAAAAAACTCTACGAACTTATGTTACAACCCTATAAATACTTTCTGAGCACAACTCTGGATGACTCGTTTGACGGTGTCCATTCTGCCCACTTATTCCAAAACCTCAAATCGATTGTGTAATTCCAAAGCAAAGCTCGCAGTGGTAACAGATCTTTCTGCTTCTACACAGCAAAAGGTCTAGCGATTTGACTTTATTCTCTTGTTTTTTTCAGCTGAAGTTTATTGGGGCCTTCACGAAGCGATAATCTGAACCCATGTCAGCGCCACGGAATACCCGAACATCTGAAGAGACATTCTCCACTTCTTGCTTATGCGAATGTAGTCAATCGCGTTCCTTGTTCTCCCATCGGGCGAAAGCCTGGATTTATTATGAATCCGCTTGTGCTGAAAGAACGTGTTTGCAACACACACTGCATTCTACTCACAGAACAGAGCTAGTCGTCTGACATTGCTACTATTATGCTCAGAAGAAGAGAACGGCCCAATTGTTTGCTCAAGTCTAGTTCGGTCCTGACTCAGTGTCGCCTCCAGTGCTAATTTTCAAATCTCTTCTCGGTATATCGTCAGCAATGTCATGAAGTTGCTCATAAAAGCATAATTTTCAAATCTCCTCTCGGTATCGTCAACAATGTCATGAAGTTGCTCATAAAAGCTGATTTTATTTCCTACTGCTGTCCTCCGTAGGAGCATATACTTGAACGACTGTGATGCGGGTGTGCCCTGTTACAAATCGCGCTGTGATCATTCTCTCATTCACCGGTCTCCATCCACGAGAGTCCCGCCGCTCTCTTACTCAAGGCGAACCCCACTTCTATTTCATGTCTTTCTTCCGGGCAGAGAACGATATAGCCTTCCCATTACTTCTCATACTCATTGGCCAGTCCACCGGACTTCGCTGATCCCTAGTATATAAATGTGGTAGTCGTCGAATTCTCGGAGTAGCTATACAAGGTTCCCAGATTGATACAGTGTGCGCACATTCCATGTTCCAACGAAAGTTTTTTTTTTGGGTAAGAAAGCCGAACTCACCATCGGGATACTTCCTATCACAAAGACAAAGTTAGGCTTCCGCAATGCAACAGGTTTAAATGTACTCGTCGTTTCTTTAGCACCAAGAATTTTTTACAGTGAAGGGGTTGCTGGCCCTTTGCACAAACCCTCCTCCTTTCTCATCCGGGCTTGACACCGGCGATGGCGGAGCTTAGGCATTTCGTTATATTCATGGACAGAGAGGATTTAACAGTTTGACTATGGTACGAGGATTACTAATATGTCATAAGTGTGATAATGCGCGTAGTAATGTAGTGAAAGCTCAATAGAATGTACAGAGTAAGCTGAGGTACACTATAACGATATAACTATAATGCGGGGACCGCATGAACTGATGATTGAACATCCTTTGAGAGACCGCCTTAAACCGACCTTTGTTAGGGGAGGACAAGAGACACACTGTTTTTACCATTAGTTGGTGTTGTTTTGATACGCTGAGGATCATAATCTATTACCATCATGAATGCGTGTTTAATCAGCCATAAATTGAAAAGAAGGGGGGGGGGGTATTAAGAGGGTCAGCCCATAAGCAGACCGAAGCATTAAGCCTGCTGCGCAAGTCTGGAATCTTTCACGTTATTCCGGAAGTGTGGGAGGCGAGTTTTGGTGCACAATGTACAGGACCACGCATATGGTCGCACCTCCACTCGGCGCTATCTCAGTTCGTCTCCCTTTGCTGTTGGCACGCTGAAATGAATCACTCATTAAGATCATGTCAGAAGTGCTCAATGTAGTTGGTTCCTGGGCTGGTAACGTGTCTTCATCAAGTTTGCATGACAATGTAAGTTGAGACACTGAAGCATGAGTGTCGCATGCGTGAACCACTCGGATGATTATGTGCAATTTTGATGGTAAGCCACTGCTCGTAGAAGATTGCGGATAGGTGTCGTGCAGTGTGGCAAAATCTCGCCTTCAAAAGTCAAAAGAAGCTTCCAATGCTCAAGTGTCGCACAAATTTTGCGAAATTAGAATCATCATCGAAACTCTAGCTATATACAGCCTTAACGAGGCTAAGTATGGTTGGGAATTCGATGATGATTCTGCTGTGTTGGCTGGCCTGTTGTGTTTGTACAACAACATGAAATCAGCAAAAACCCAGTTGTATTTACTTAGTTCCGTTTAGATCAGCAACGTCGTGGTGCATAGCAGCAGTATCGAAGGCGATACTTTATCAGTGACGTTTTCAAGACCTGTGAACTCCATGGAGTACCCCTATGACAATTCTCTTCTAGGATGTCAGCCATGGCAGGTAGCGAATTTTATGCTTGCCTAGAATTACATAATCAAGGAGGAATTTCAGTTTGTGATTGGCTTGAATCGCATGGGACCGAATGGTGAGATGCACCATCATAAAATCACGCCTGTTCATCGAGTAGTTTGCATCGATGAGTGCCGAATTTAGACAAGGACCACCGCATATAAACAAGCCGCGGTCGGAAAGCCTTCAGAATCGTGGCAAATCGATAAAGTTGTACCGAATCACATGGTAGTAGGCAGCCGTTCTTTTCAAGTGATAGTGCTTCCCATCGGCTGACTGTAGAGCTAGTCTCTTATTAAATTATATGTGAATTTGGTAGAGCATGAAAAGTTGTAGGTTTCATGAGGGTAACCCAAACCCAATGACACCTGTAATCTATTCTTTTATCCTACATTCAGAATGTTTGAAGAGGCGTTTCACCAAGTCTTTAAAGACCTGAACATATTCAGACAATGCAGCTGAGAGTCACTCACTTCATATGAGAGTGGACTCCAAGTCAGAGGCAGAAATGTAACAAAAAGGCGGACTGAGCATTCTCGGCGTGTCTCACAAAGAAAAGAAACTAGATCGCAGTGGAGATTTAAGATGAGATTTATACTGACCACTGCACAGCACAGCTGCCACTCGGTTTGGTGATCCACGTTTTCGGTCCCGAAATCGCTTAGCTCCTTAGAAGAGTGGATTCACTATCGCATTTGGAAACGCTCACGACAGTATACATACATCTTGATTGGTTACAGCGACATAGTATCCTTAACTTTTTAGACGGCTGGCCATCAAGGGGATGTTTCAAACGCACGCAAGACACAGACCGCCCGCATTGCTAATGATGTCTCTCAGCTCTGGTTGAAAAAAGCATGAAGCTGGGAGTCGGTTTCTTTCTCTTTATTTCTGATGAAAAGTGTAAAAAAATCAAAGAACGAGACATCTATGATTCATTGATTCATACAGAGCGAATAAGACGTTTAGGAATGTCGAAAGCCACCGAGAGATCATGCTGATGGTTTAGTAGGCAGAAACTAAAAGGAGGAATATACATATTTATACGTGGTGCATAAGGACGGGATAGGTTTTTTGAGCGCGAAATCGAAGTTTATAGTTTTGGCATTTGCTAATCCTATTTCAACATGCTTTCAACAATGTTCGAACTATGAATATTCAACAGTAAAGACTCATGTGAACAGTAGTTTCGTCGTTACGCTTTACACACCTGTGGAAGGAATGGGATTTCTGAGAAGGTTTAAAGCACTGGAGCAAAGACAACAATCTATTGCACAATCTGAAACATGGAGATCAAGAATATTCCGTTAGCAGCTGTTAACAACGAGCTACCATTGAATAAGTTGGGTAGCGTTAATAATGCTTACAAATCCCAACTGAACAAGTGATGTTTAATTAGCATATCGGTGACGCCTTTCTTCAGTGGTTCATCATCGTGTGGCTTCAATTCGCCGGCCATTACTGTGGATAGCATTTTCTTTTTGGTACTTGACATCATCTAGAATCAGTACTCCAGTATTAGTTGAGAGTACATGAATTGATTCATAGATTAAAACTAGGATGAAAAATTATGGTTTCTTCAAAGGACGATTTCTTTCTTTTTGACCTAAACGATTAGTGTTTGGGAGTACACTCTGATTCACGGTTTATGGTTTACCCTTAACAGGAATACAATCTATTACCACACTCTTGAATAAGGATGTCCAACTTCGCCGTGTTAATGAACGAACTCACTCCAGCTCCGGCTTTCTTGTTCCTCTTCTCTACGCCTTCAATCTCAAAGTCGACACTCAAATTGAATGAGAATTGGCTCAAAAGTCTCAAGTCGCACTTTATCTGAAATTGTTGAAGGAAGAATCAATGAAATTTTTTGAGTTCCAGTTACTAATAATCTTGGTTACGCACGCCTTCAAACCCCGACAAGTAGATTGTGTTCCACACTTTCGTCAGGTTTTTCTTTTTCCCGTAAATGGAGTCCTTTCCGTGGAACTTTTTGTTTCGAGAATAATAGCATAGATCAATTTCTCTTTTTGGTGTGACCCGATTATAATGCATAAGACGAATGCTATGGATTATAATGCATAAGATGAATGCTATGGTTTTATGGTGTTAAAGGCACAGTTCACGATAAAAATGGTTTCTGAAATTCCCTCACAGGATGAATTTGAGGCCCACGCGTATACCATATCTGGCACTATTAGGTGAGAAAACGGACTAGTTAGGGAGTTATGAAGGCTCAAAGATTGGACCGAGTGTATCTTCGGACGAGTTTCACCGGCATCGTAGGGGCTGCACCAATCACAAAGGAGCCCATGTAGGAAATTCAAACCACTTGCCATGACCCATAGCGACAGTAAAAGACAGTTCTGTACAGCTCTGGCTTGATGTGGTCAGCTCTTTGCGCAATTTCAATAACTGAAATCTCGTCCAAATTCCCCTCCCATATTATTTCCGTCATGGCAACCTCGTCCAACCTCTACTTCCCCTACTTTTGTGGAGCCATATTTTTCTCGATAGGCGAATTCTCTCGCTTTCTTCTCTACCGATGAACTATTCCCAATATATACTTCCGCTTTCGAGTAAAAACGGGTACCTCAAGATTATCGCGATCTGTGCCTTTGAATTGATGGCGGAATTATATCATATCACTTCCAATCATGGTGCGATTATAAAGATGCAATGATGGCGCGATTACTGAGACGTTTCGTGGTGGAACGATCACCATGGAAGCGCGACGTATTGTATATTCCACAACCTATTCTATGGTGAAGCCATGGACAGTGCGAATTTCGTTTATGCCATCTCAACTGAAGGGTACTGCAGCGACTGCTGCAAAACCGTGATGTAATCTGCCGCGCAGTGCTTCGTGTGTGGCCTCCGCGAAGAAGTCTAGCGAGAATCGTACTTCCCCAATGTCGAAAGGTGAGAAACCATCACAGTCAACGACATATCAATTTCATACACTAAAAATCAGCCCTCATCAAATAGATGCATTGAGAAACTTCATTGTGATCCTTCCTCCATCTATAATATTCGCTGCCCTTCCTTTTTTCTTAGCAGATAAGCGGAAACGGGTGATGATGTGAAAAAGTTATTTTTAGGAAAAGTAGTCGGAAATAGAGTGGATCAATAGATTAAATTTACCCGAGGCGGTCTTAATCTGTACATAGCCCGTATTATTGTACTATTTTATCTGCCTCTTAGCTGTATTATAAAATCATTGTCTATAGATTCAACGAAAAATGCTTTCACTACTCTCGCTTTAAGAGTGCTGCTTCTCAGAGGTTTCCTGTGGTCCAACGACCGTCAGACTAGATTGGTCGAATATCCTAACCCACACAGATCTTGTTCGACTTTCATCTATAAAAATCGAGAACGGATCGAGCGCAAAGGAAAAGATAAGCTACAGCATCATTTAACCGAAGGGAGAGGTGAGCTACCGCACCATTCATCGTGAACGTATTCAGGGCATGCGGTTATACAACAACGTATAATATACACAATAAGAAACCTAGTAAGAATTATAATTAGCCTATTCGCCGCCCTACCGTAATGTTCTGCTTCAAATTGATTACACCATCTCTTCTTGAGACATAAAAACTACACTGCTCATAGTTAACTATGTAAGGCGCCTAAACATATCTAAAGCAGAAAATCTATTGAATTCAAGTGATATAAAAGAAAAATGGAAATGACGCGAAGCTTGTCAGGCCCATATTCCTCGAAAGATGTCAAACTGAATCGATTGTAAACGGCATGTCGGCTAGTGGCGCGACTGTTAATTTTAGGCCAGTACGTCTTTCAAACTTTCAAAGAACGGATATGTTATATCATCACTGGTATTAGCATTGTTGACGTCCTAATTCGCTGATGAGAAAATACGTTCCTCTTAGCCGTGTTATAGGATCAAATGTATGTGTTATGTACAAGGCATCTTAATTCACAAGACCGGAGCAATCACTTTTTTTGATTCACTATCGCAATGCACGCAGCCCAGGTGTGGGGCTTACATTTGTTTGATCTCTTCTACAATCTTCCGTCGCACATACCGTTCAACCTTGTGTCTTGGCGCGGCGTCGCTTCATGCTACAGTTTCTTCGATCCGCATTTCCCTCCATATACGCTCCACCGTTATTGTACGTATTTACTATACACAAGTTGCATCGATTGCCGTCTTCACTAAATCCTTGTGGCGGATCACCTAAGTGCTTATTGCGTTGTAGCCACCCTAATAGGTTGTTTTTGGGCCTTTTCCTCCTGATCGATTATCCGGTGCACCGTGCTCAGTTTTTTGCCCGATACCGCCTACAGCTACATTTTGGTTTTAGTGGCGGCGATCTATCGATTCCAGTTTATTGCCATCATAAACGGTGCACTAGTTCATTTCCTAATCATTTCTTCTCTTTATTTTTGCTTTTATGGATACTCCTTGTGTTAGTTTCCTGATTCAAATCGCACGGATTCACCAGGGACTGATGGGATTGCCGGTGAAAATGTAATTGGGGGATGCCAGAGCCTTTTTGTGCTCTGCATCTTTGACGCCAGGCGGCACAGTGCATAGAGACCGTGCTTTAGCGCAGAGATGGTTTTCTCCCCTTCTCAAAGTAAGGGAAGGAGCTCCAGGATGGGAGAGGTGATTATCTCTTGCAAAAGCTGGGATTCGGTGAGAATGGGACATCTACAATTGGTTCACCCACCCCGCAGCTCCTTCCTTAACTTTTAGAATGGGGGAGCTCCGGGATGGGTGAGATGATTAGATGGGATTAGAAGCGAAGAAATGCACAACACAAAAAAAGCGCTCGCATCCCCCAACTATTAGGTTGGAAGGAAAGTCCTGCGACACAATGAAGGTCTCCTTCAAATCATTTCTGAAATTTTCCAGGCCAATCAATTTTCGGAAATATATTAGGTTGGAAGGAAAGTCCTGCGACAAAAAATATGAAGCGCCGACAATTTGTATCAGCAGTGCGAACACAGTAGCAAGAGTGATAAACTTGTAGGACATTCCTCAGGTAATCAACACATGAGTAAATAAGGGCACGCGTGTGGGCTTTAGCAGCAGTGCGGTCAATAAATGGACAACACCCGATTCCTACCATCACTTTCTTCTAAGCACGCCAAGGGAAACACGCGGGTGTAGCAGCTCAAATCATCAGCAACTTACTCAGTGCTGGCACTGCTCACCGATCAGCGGTCAACAATCGGTTGGATCGCTTCACTGGAGGAGATACTAGCTTTTGAAGTAACGCAAGCATCGTCCCTTAATTTGAAGGAGGTTAAAGGTATCCATCCACTATGAATTGCTAAACGCAGGCTATATAGACACAGCTATCGGTTACCCCTATGAACTCCGAAATTTGGCCAGCGGGGTTAGAGATGAACGATGTAAACCGTAAATCAGGTCCCTACAGAGGGTCAACGCACGTCGAAATTCCGCTTTAAACACGCGTCAAAAGTTCTACGATTCCAATTTGTTCCAGGTTGTTCATCAGTCGTGCTCCCCAGGTGTTGCCTCTTTTACCTACCATGCGCTCCGCCTTCTTGAGTGTCCCGTTGTTGAGAAAAAATTTGTAACTTAATGTGATCTGAAGACGGCAGTCAATTACTTCTTTGAGTCACAGCTTCCTCACTCCTGGTTAAAAGGCATCAGTTATTTACTCAAAGGATAATAGAAGGTTGTTGACCTCTTTGGTAAATATATTTCCGAAAACTGATTGGTCTGGAAAATTTCAGAAATGATTTGAACAAGACCTTCATTGTGTCGCAGGACTTTCCTTCCAACCTAATATTTACCAAAGAGGTCAACAGCCTTCTATTATCCTATGAGTAAATCACTGATGCCTTTCATTCAGGAGTGAGGAAGCTGTGACTCAAAGAAGTAATTGACTGCCGTTCTCAGATCACATTAAGTTACGAATTTTTTTTCAACAACGGGATGCTCAAGAAGGCGGAGCGCATGGTAGGTAAAAGGGTCAACATCTGGGAAGTACGACTGATGAGCAACCTGGAACCATTTGGAATCGTAGAACTTTTGACGCGTGTTTAAAGCGAAATTGCGACGTGCGTTGACCCTATGTAGGAACCTGATTTACGGTTTTGATCGTCCTTCTCTATCCCCGTTGGCCAAATTTCGGGGTTCATAAGGGTAACCGATAGCTGTGTCAATCTGGTCTGCGTTGAGCAACTCATAGTGAATGGATCCCTTCAACCTCCTTCAAATTAAGGGATGATGCTTGCGTTACTTCAAAAGCTAGTATCTCCTCCAGTGAAGCGATCCAACCGATTGTTGACCGTTGATCGGTGAGCAGTGCCAGCATTGTTTGGGTTCCTGATAATTTGAGCTGCTGTACCCGCATTTTTCCCTCGGCGTGCTCAGAAGAAGGTGATGGTGCGAATCGGGTGTTGTCCATTTATTGACCATAATGCTGCAAAAGCCCACACGCGTGCCCTTATTTACTCATGTGTTGGTTGCCTGAGGAATGTCCTACAAGTTTATCACTCTTGCTACCGTGTTCACACTGTTGGTACAAATTTTCAATGCTTCAAATTTTTTGTCGCAAAACTTTCCTGCCAACCTAATACTTTTCACCGGGAATGCCTTTTGCAGTGAATCTCTTGACAGCGAGGAACAGCTTCCGGAGCACTTAAGAGCAGCTCTAGTTCATATTTCAGAAGAAGCCTTCTTGAGGAAAAGTTGCTGGATAAAAACCATGAGTAGGAGCAGTGTCTAAGCTCTGAGAAAAACCGTCTTTCGGAATAAGTTAAAGCTTTCGTGCAGTCCTCCACTGGTAATAAAATCAACATCTCTACTTATAAGCATTCTTAGACTAGTAGGGTTTCACCTTTCTATCGTTCCGAAGAAGAGGAAAGCTTAGGTCTGTTGTGGTATATGGAATTGACTAGTCTCAGGACACTTCTCTAATTAAATCGTATATCGCATTACTTCGATGGTAGTAGAGAACATTTCTCAACCATTGATTATTTGACTTTATTTGATTGTTTTATCCATTAATTTTACAGAGTAAGTAGACTTATCGATAGAAATTCTCGGTTCATGAACTTGTACTCCACGACTAACGCTAGCACAACTGTCTGGAGACACCACACGCGAAGACTTAATTCACACTTGAGTTGTACATTATGTAGTTCGAAAAGAGGGATGCGAAGGGAACATTCGAGGCCTTCGCAAGTACCAGCATCAAAACCTCTCGCAAATGAAAAGAGTTTCGTGATGTATTGAGGCTTCGAAAAAGAAAGCATACCTGTCGCCATGCCGGCGTACGTATAAAAGCCCATGGATGATAGTACTTGCACCGAATTGGTTCTTCATTTTTTGCTGAGCATAGCAGGTCAAACCACAAATGTAGACATTGTTCATTGACTCCGAGTACGAGCAATGACCTAAATAATCATTGATTCCTCTGACAATAGGTTCCATTAGTAGGAACTACCTCAGCTTTACGTCTGGATGAGCATTAGCGGCATTATGAGAGTCATTGATTAGTTGGACTGAACGGAACAGTAACTCTTCTGGGGTGAGGATCTGTAGGTGAGAAAAAGTTACCAAAAGTAAGTATAATGCGATTCAGATTACTCGTATCATTGATCAAAGTTAGCATATCTTACCAGCCCCCTTAGCTGAGTCTCACTTAGGCATCGTGTTACCCTCACGCAATTGTGATGTAAAGGCAGTGCTTTGAGAGATGGATCAAAAGTCTCAATTCTTTTCGTATTCAGTGATAGTGACTGAAATGATCTGTGAGGATGGATCTAAATTTTTTATGGGGGGAGACCTACAACTTATCATGGAGTACTGAATGCAGACTTGGGTGTTTCGAAAGAGTTCGGAATTCTGGTCACAAATATGGAAACGAAACCTGCAAGATGAATCCCCCAAAAAAGACATGAACGTTCGAAAGTTATTCGAACGCAGTGCCGGATTGAAATACACAGCCAACCGTCCGGCTTCGATAGCAGCCTTAGCAGAGTAGCCGCGATCTCACTTTTCAGGCGGAGAACGTAGGGTATGCTCCATGCATTCACCGAAAGTTTCGCTTATCATCCTCTCTTCAAATTGGAACTTGCAATTCACGCTCGGTGCATTTACTAAAGACGGAACAGTTTTGTCTGCAAGTTCCACCTAATCCCTCGTACTCTCTCGCCCTCATCATTAAGGAGAAAACGAAACTTTTTGGATTAAATTCAGTTCTCTTTGACATCAACTGCAATAATCGTCATAAAGCGTATTACTGAACACCGAGGCCATGTTCCTCTCAGGGTGAGTTGCAGCGTTGTCGTGCCCAGGTAGTCCGAACTCCACAGAATTATTGATAAACCTCCCAGAAGCAAAGGGCATGATTTCTGAAGACCATTCATTTATTTGCCTCATCGGGGTTCTGATCCAACATGTTGAACGCTGTTGTTCAGTCTCGAGACGATTCATTGTTACCCTCGTGTTTGTGAAGAGGCAGCATGTACGAGGTTCGCAACCTGTGAACAACGTGTTCGTTTCATTTAAGTGACCGGTCGGCTCGCTCGGCTGATGCCGGGCTCCCCTTCTTCTCGTGTTAAAATGGCCTCCCGCCTGCACTTTTTTTCAGATTTGAAGCCTTCCAAAAACACCCAACACAATTCGTGCGCGCCCCGTCCGCCATGAACGAACCTCCCTGAGTAACTCTATTTGTTTGCGACTTATTCAACTTTTGCTTCGAAATTTCGCTTCAAGTCCACACTGACATTTTTATACTCACGCCTCGCCTCCTGTGGGAGAGTTGAGAAAAGAGAACAATGTTACTAGTTGCTCAACACGAGTTATAAGAAGTAATAAAAAGTGATTCGTTTCGCCACGTTTACTCAAACGGATCACCAAGTGGAGTTGACTCTCGTGGCTCATCAGTGAGTAAGAGTCAACTCCACTATAGACCAACTGACTATATGTATAACTAAATGAATAATAAAATGATAAAAGGCAAAAACACAAATAACTTAACAACTTCCATGTTCGGTCTTGTTCTTCAGACCCATCATTACCTGTGTGGGAGGACCAACGGACCGCATTTCCTGGTTTCTCAATAAAATTGTTGGCCAGCTCCTCCGATACGTACCCTCTCATTTGCCTAACACCAACGAATTTCTTGACCGCTTGCGTTCATGTAAGCTTCAAGAAAACTGCGTAATAGAGTCGTTCGATGTAACCGCGCTTTATACGAACGTGAATAACAACGAAGCTCTCCAAGCAGTTTCTGAAATGCTGGATGAGCATGAAGCAGAAGTGGTGCTTCATGACTTAGCAAGGTTCATATTATGGCTCTTATTAAGGAATGCCTGAGTTGTAATATTTTCAAGTGGAGCGGCCAATACTTCTCCCAAAATCGAGGACTTGCTATGGGTCAGCGGCTAGCACCGGTTCTAGCTATCTGTTTTATGAGCAGAATAGAAAGACCAGTTCTAGCGCGCATGCCCACTTTGTACTGTCGGTATATCGATGACTGCTGCGTAATTACATCAACGCAGCACGAGATGGATGAATTATTTGACATTCTTAACCAACGATCACAGTACATCAAGTTCACGGGAGAAGTTCCGCATGCAGGCTGGCTTCCTTATCTGAATACGCAGATAAACATTTCAAGTGGAAGGTATAATGTGAAGTGGTATCGGAAAAACAGCTCGAAGAACATTTTACTCCACGCAAAGTCTGCCCACCCTGGAGCTGTAAAATGTGCAGTTATTCGTAATATGTACAAAACAGCGACAGGAGTTTGTGCAGGCGAAGTGGAACGAGAGGAGTCACGTAAACTAGCATCTGAGATAGCAAGGGTGAATGGTTATGGGACACAACACGGAAGATCAGGCTTGAAAAGGCATTTCCCAGGGAATCCTGAGGACATGGTGTATCTCCGGCTTCCTTTCATATCGGACAAAATTAGCGCAGAAATCAGGCAGTGCATAGCACGCGCGGATTTAGCCGATAGTGTTGTCCTGATAAACTTACCAGGCGACAATATCAAACGTCAACTAGTCCGCAATAGACTTTAAGACCGTGCATGTTCTACGGATAACTGCGTCATTTGTCCGTTTGGAAAAGTCGGAGATTGCACACAGCGAGGGACGGTTTATCAACTTCGGTGTTCAGTCTGTGACGAAATATATATTGGTGAGACGGGAAGGATGCTCGGCATACGTGTCAAAGAACATCTAGCAGGAAAAAGGCGTGGAAGTCTACTAACACCACTTGGGAGGCACCGACTAGAAGGTCATCAAGGCAATGATTTCGACATCGAATGCAAAATCCTAGCCTACGAGAATGAGATCGGTGCCAGAAAGATACTGGAAGCGTTACATATTCGCACGAAAAATCCACGCCTGAACAACCGAAATGAGTGTTTGGCCATAACGAGTGAACTCTTGCCGTTCATTCCCTTTTGTGGACTTTGAGATCACCCGCACAGTTCTTATCTTACGATCATCGATGGTGACTCATTGATCCCTTGTTGTTCACACAGAGTGGGATAGAACGCTGGTGGAACCGCAGAAGGTTGGTCTTTTTGCTGAAACTTTTCCGTATTTTAGTTTCCGGGAGTCGTTGCAACTAGCCTAGCGCGTTTGGGCGCTTGGTCGGGTAAGTCACAGATCAGGAGCTTCGAACTATTTTCAGGTCCTGAAGACGACGATTCAGTCGAAACGTTGACCAATAAAGCGGTTCAACCATAACAAAC
Source organism: Haemonchus contortus (assembly GCA_000469685.2). Taxonomy (NCBI): domain Eukaryota; kingdom Metazoa; phylum Nematoda; class Chromadorea; order Rhabditida; family Trichostrongylidae; genus Haemonchus; species Haemonchus contortus. The sequence continues at coordinate 45,917,087 of LS997567.1, read as the reverse complement.
CTGTACGGCAAAGCAATATTTAAACAAATAACTTAAACAGTGGAACCTGATACATGATAGATGTGTACCATAACTAGCAATCCTATTGGAGGCCTAAAATTATATTAGATTTGCCTGCCCGTGTATGTGTGATGCTCACAAGGGAAGGATCCCAAGTCGAAGTGGCCAAAAAAATGGGACCTATACAGCTAGGGGTATTTTTGATGCTGATTAAAAATCTGCATTCAAAATCTGCAAACCGTTTCTCTGAACGAAGTCATGGAGGTGGTCTCCGGAAAGCGCTCAACAGGAAAGCATAAAAGCCATGGTCGCCGAGAATTCAGCAGTGGCGGCTTGGAGTGGAGGTAAGCGTGGCCCTTCATAGGCTAGGGACCAAGGATCGGGTTTGGTGGGCGGCGGCGTTTTTGCGTCTTGCAGGACTTTTTTCTCCAAGTTGGAAAAATCTTTTTATGTTACTTTTACCGCCTTCAGCGACTTTTTAGTTGCTGGATGCGAGTCAAATCCTACTTAAACCGTCTGACATCTAATCCAGCCACCAACATTACAAAAATTTTATTCTTATTGTTGTACATTTCAAATTCACTGTGAGATAACTTTTATCTATTATAAGCGGATGCGATAATCTAGCACGAAGTGTTTAAAACAAAAAATTCTTTCACAGTGAGCGCAACGAATAAAAAAAATTCACTTCCCAGATGGCGCTTTCCACCTGGATTTGTTTGTTATCTCGCTCTAACAAGTTTGCGTGGAAGAAGAACCTGCACGTGCTCTTTGGACACTTCCACATTACCAAGCATCAACGACCCTCTAGATGTGCTTGCTGTTTCCTCTTCATCATCCGGTTCCCACAGTGGATCGGCCTCCTCGTCCTCAATCACGCAGTCTTCTTCGCCCTCAATATCGAGGTCTCCGTGAAAGGGATTCCGCAAGATAGAGAAAAGATAGAGAAGGGAAACTATCTATCAACCTGTGCTCCTTCCTTGTGAGGGCGCGTTCAACATCGCAGGATCCGAAATACTTGTTCTTTAGTGTTACATCCATCCATATATACCATACTTTGTCGGGTTTGCCACATGGCATTCCTCACCTTTTTTAAAAACTAATCTATAGCAGTGCAAGACGGTTTAAGTCTGAAGAACTTTTTCGCCTCCAGCATCTAGGAAGTCGCTGAAGGCGGTAAAACAAAAATAAAAGCTTTTTACAACCTGGAGGAAAAAGTCCTGCTGGATGCAAAAACGCCGCCTCCCATTGAACCCGATCCTTGGTCTCGTGCCTGTGAAGCGCCACGCTCACCTCCACTCCAAGCTGCCACTGCTGCACTGCCGGCGACTATGGCTTTTGCGCTTTCCCCTGTTGAGCGCTCTCCGGAGACCACCTCCATGACTTCGTTCAGAGAAACGGTTTGCAGATTTTGAATGCAGATTTGAAATCAGCATCAAAAAAATATGTCTAGCAGTATAGGTCCCATTTCAAATGACCACTTCGACTTGGGAGCCTTCCCTCGTCAGATTTATTAGAGCATGCTATCATTAGACCTCCTTAATATAAAGCGGAACTAATATAAACAACAACCCTATGAATGTATTTATGTATAATACAACTGTAATGTGTATACACTAATTCACATTCTATAGTTGTACTATTACACACTATTACTTGTATATGTACCAGGTATGACGTAAATAGTAGTAATAACATGAATATATTATGAATAAATAGACCTAATCTTATATAACTAGTATGCTAATTATTGGATTTCCACAATTTCTTTAACAAGCCTATATATGTATTTATAGTTATATTCAAAGGAATACTTATATATAATAAACATGTTTTTATATATACTCTTCACTATATTTGCTAAAATGAACTCCTTATCCATTATCTATCGAAATTTTAACTACATTTTTAATGTTGGAAATATATGTTGTAATATTACTACAAGTATTTGCTATTCTAAGACATTCTGTATAAATAACTGAAGCTTTATTATTAGTTGAAATATAATGTTAGATAGATATTAGATAAAGTCCTTGAGGAACCCCATTCTTTTGTTTATAAACTTGTTCACCATAAATACAAAAACTATCATTTAAAATTCATTCTAGGAAATATAAAAGATCTCCTATCCTGTAATACCTGTGCTTTGGCTTGTCTACTACATTATCTGTGTAGAAAGTATAATAGCCATTTGTAGCAATATATCGTTTACTACTATTTTTAATGCATATATTTAATAGTTCTTTAATATTTCTGTTTATCTCTGCATATTTAAGTCAGTGAATATATCAGTGAAGTCAGTTGTAATATTCCTATGTTCTTGCCTGTAATGCTATTTAAATTTTGTGCTATATTAATATTATCAATTGCCCAATATGTTTTAATTGTACCACTCCTTTCCCGAACCACACTGACATGATTGACATAATGCTTCTTAATATATGTAAAGACTATATTTAATTCTTCAGCTAAGAGCTTCATGCTGCTCATTCTGGCTCCTGTAATGAGTCTGAACCTGACCGGATCTTTGTATAGTTTTGGTAGAGCATGTATAGTGGGGATTTCCATATTTTCTTCTATTGTCAGATTATTACTATAGTAGCACAAAGAAGTTTATGTTTAGATATAATTTCAAGTTTGCTCTCATAATTTTCAAATTCATATGTATGGCTATTATTATTATACCAGGTGGCTATGCACGCTATTGCGTGCGCTAGGGGCTCTAGCCATGAGGGACGGAGCCACATGAGCTTCTGATTTCCATTATAGACCTTTATCATTCGAGCCTCTTCCCTGACACTTCTGCAGCGACCATCATTTTTTTGGGATACGAAATGGGGCTGCGTGTAGCCATGAAGAGAACTACGATGTATCCAAATCAAATACCTATGCAGTCCATGTAGTCGAAGAAACCCGGTGTAGTTTGGGCTGCGTGTGGCCATGAACACTAACTCTGAAAGAAAAGCCCCTTTGGGTAGTTGTAGGGATTTACACGTGTTTACATTCACATTTACACGCATTTGCTCTTGGGTAGAAGGGACTACTGTGTGTAGAACTATGGATACTAACTTTTAGAAAATTTTCAGCCTAATTTTTGAAAGAGTAATGGTATCTCCTAGTTGCACACTTATGTGGTCAGGGTTAGAGGGGAGGAGAGATGTATAACTTTTTTGGTCTCAGCCCCCCCCCTCCCCTCTTTGCAAACCCCACCCACTTCAGAGTTCGAACCACCTTACTTTTACTACCTCCAAACACCTTTTTCCCGCGTTCTAAAGCGCATCTAAAAAGACTTAATAATTTTGATGTAAGCCCCGCTCACTTGTGCCAATCCCGCCCCGTTACGGGATCTGACCACATTTATTCTACTGCATCATACCACTTTTTTCCCGCATCCCAGAACGTTTCTGAATAGAGTTATAAATTTTCCATCTAAGCCCCGCCCACTTTATTGCCAACCCCGCCCACTTCTGAGGGTTTGACCACATTTGTTCTTTTACACCTTAATACCTTTTTGCCGCATCCCAGAACGTTTCTGAATCCTTACTATATATAAACCATATTAGAGTTATAAATTTTTGATCTAAGCCCCGCCCACTTTAGTGCCAACCCCGCCCACATCTGGGATTTGACCACATTTGTTCTTTTACACCTTAATAGCTTTTTGCCGCATCCCAAAACGTTTCTGAAGAGTTATAAATTTTTGATCTAAGCCCCGCCCACTTGAGTGCCAACCCCACCCACTTGTGAGATCTGATCACATTTGTTCTACTACATCTTAACTCTTCTTTCCTGCATCCTAAAAGTTTCTGAATGGAGTTGTAAATTTTTGGTCTAAGCCCCGCTCACTTTGGTGCCAACCACGCCCACCTCGAGAATTTGACCACATTTGTTCCATCACCTCCAATCACTTTTTTTCAACATTCTAGAACGTTTTTGAAGGAAGTTACACCCATTTTTGAAAAGTAACTTTCACCTCAAAGCACGCCCCGCCTCTCGTGGGCGGGGCTTCGCTGTACTCACGCATGCCCAGCACGCATAAGGCCTTGCTCACTCTTTTTATTTTTGTTCCTGGCCTCGACGCCTTCGTTGAATCGATTATGAATCTCTGTGGAAAGTACCGCCCCTGCGAGAACGCTCCGCCCACCGCCGTTGACTTTCCTTTATTTTAATTTTTGACCAATCCTTCACCTTTGCACATAGAAACCTAAGACTTTATGTACCAAACTATCATATACATACATTACTAATCTCTTCCCTACTAATTCCCGCGTCTAATCTACCAGTCGGGCCGCCCAGCTAACGCCGGGCTTCCCTCCTTCTAATGGGTTCGCCCGGCTACGCCGGGCGCTCACCATGATGCGCAAATAACACTTCGGATTCTACTTTTTCTTTGGAAGCTGTACACCCTCACTATTAGCTTCGAATTGTGAGCGATTTTTTCTGTAAGCCATCTTCGCTGTGTCCGAATAGAACATCGCATTATATCACCAAGGCGATTATTTAGAGAAAAAAGTATTCAGACACTTCATCGCGGCTGAGTCTACTATGTCAGCTACCATCAATGTTCCCAGCCAACTCCTTGTGCCTTCAAGCTTCAACGGTCTGGGTCCGAACTAAGAGTATTTATTCACGCCCAGTCCTTTGGGGCGTCTTGCAACCTATCATCAGTGTTCCTATCCTGCCTCCTGTATTCCTACTAAGTTTGACCGCTCTAGGTCCATTTTGACATATCTCTATAAACCCTGCACCCTTGAGGAGTTATGATTTTCCGCTCAACCCCCCCCCCTCATTGTGCGCAGAGTCCGGTCCTGCAACCCATCATAAGTGTTTCAATCCTGCCGCCTGTATTCCTACCAAATTTGACCGCTCTAGGTCCATTTTGACATATCTCTATAAACCCTGCACCCTTGAGGAGTTATGATTTTCCGCTCAACCCCCCCCCCCCCATTGTGCGCAGAGTCCGGTCCTGCAACCCACCATAAGTGTTTCAATCCTGCCGCCTGTATTCCTACCAAATTTGAACGCTCTAGGTCCAAGTTTAAGTTTTCCCACAAACCCCGCCCCTTGTGGGCGGAGTCTGGTCCTGCCACCCACCATAAGTGTTTCCACCCTGCCGCCTGTATTCCTACCAAATTTGAACGCTCTAGGTCCAAGTTTAAGTTTTCCCACAAACCCCGCCCCTTGTGGACGGAGTCTGGTCCTGCCACCCACCTTAAGTGTTTCCACCCTGCCGCCTGTATTCCTACCAAATTTGAACGCTCTAGGTCCAATTTTAAGTTTTTCACACAAACCCCGCCCCTTGTGGGCGGAGTCCGGTCCTGCCACCCACCATAAGTGTTTCCACCCTGCCGCCTGTATTCCTACCAAATTTGAACGCTCTAGGTCCAAGTTTAAGTTTTTCACACAAACCCCGCCCCTTGTAGGCGGAGTCCGGTCCTACCACCCACCATTAGTGTTCCCATCCTGCCCCCCTTACAACTACCAAATTTGAACTCTCTAGGTCGACGGGGACAGAAGTTATGACTTTCTGCTCAAACATTTATTTTGCACAAACCCGCCCCCTGTGGGCGGAGTCCGGCCCCACCACCCGCCATTAGTGTTCCCATCCTGCCCCCCTTACACCCACCAAATTTGAACTCTCTAGGTCGACGGGAACCGGAGTTATGAATTTGCGCTCAAACATTTATTTCGCACAAACTCCGCCCCCTGTGGGCGGAGTCCGGCACCACCACCCACCATTAGTGTTCCCATCCTGCCCCCCCTACAACTACCAAATTTGAACTCTCTAGGTCGACGGGGACAGAAGTTATGACTTTCTGCTCAAACATTTATTTTGCACAAACCCGCCCCCTGTGGGCGGAGTCCGGCCCCACCACCCGCCGTTAGTGTTCCCATCCTGCCCCCCTTACACCCACCAAATTTGAACTCTCTAGGTCGACGGGAACCGGAGTTATGAATTTGCGCTCAAACATTTATTTCGCACAAACTCCGCCCCCTGTGGGCGGAGTCCGGCACCACCACCCACCATTAGTGTTCCCATCCTGTCCCCCTTACACCTACCAAATTTGAACTCTCTAGGTCGACGGGAACCGGAGTTATGAATTTCCGGTCAAACACACAACTACACACACACACAAACACACACACACACACACAGACAAACCAACAGACACACTTAGCGCGTTATATATAGTAGGATATTTAGCCCTTTGACGACAGCGCGGCTCAACGGTGAGCCGCATCCCCCCCCCCCCTCCCATTGATTGCTTTTCTTGATTATTTCTTTTTCTCAGAGTTTTTTTGTACTCAATAGGCTCGCAATCACCAAATAACGCTATACACAAAGTGGGTCAAGAAAAACATTGTTAATTTCTAAAAACTACACCTAAATCCAATCCTCCCTCTGAAAATTACTTTTTTGCGCACTTTTCGAAGACAGTCAATGCAAAAATGACTTTTAATTCTACTTCCACTAGTTCTCACTCGTCTTGTATTACTGGAAGTAATACAAGACGATTTTTGATTGCGGCAGTAATCATCTATTATGGAAGGTGGAATACTTTATTAATTCCTGTCTCTTAATATCTCCGATAACCAGTGAAAGTGTTTCCTTGATCAAAGACAGTTTGTAAAATCAATTGGTCTACGGCAACTAAGTAGACAATTATGGGGACCAACTTGCTGGAGGAATACTAGGTTCTCATGAGATTCTGCCCAATTCAACCGTTCGTCTTAACCTTCTTTGCCTGGTACCGATAATGCGTCGTTAGTATCCGAATCAGATCTATTAGGTTGATGCATAATTATTGCGGATTTTTTCGCGGATTTTTTTCTTTCAATACAATTTGAACATTGATTTCGGGTTTTTTCTAGAACCTCTTGGTTTCCTCTACAAGATACAGGTTTTCCTGGATTATCTCGTCAACCGTTCATCAAAAAAAATGGCTAGAGAATAGAAGTTTCGTCGATTTGGATGACTTGATGGCCGATGTCAAGGCGTGGATCGCCCGTAAGGATCAAAACTTCCTCGCTTTTGGAATCCGACTAACTAGTCAATGGGAAGCAGTGCTTGACGTAGATGGTGAACAAGTTCCGGAATAATTATTTGGATATGTCTTTGCTTAGTATTTCTATAGTCTCTTTAAGTAAAAGTTGCTGGAAAAAATCCGCAACAATTATGCACCAACCAAATAGAGGAGGCAGGTACAATGCAGGGAAAATAGAAAGTATCAGAATAATCGTGTTTGACAGGCAGGAAATCATGTGTACTTTCACTAGATCACCTAATGAACGATCGCCGAAAAGTTACTGAGATCGCGGAATGACTGTGTCACCTTCCAATGTTTCTCGAATTAGTAAAGAATAATTTTGCGAATATGCGGATGGTGTTTCGAATAGATTCTTGTAGAGGAAATCAAGTAGATCATTTCTAGAAAAACCCGATCTCAAAATTCAAGTTCTAATTAGAGGAAAAAAGCCGCGAAAAAATCTGCAATAACTATGCATCAACCTAATATTATTCGCGAGTGTACTAAAGGCATAACTGCGGAAAAACTCATTCTTTATAGGCCTCTCCCCATCTTCGTCGGATTCGACCGAACGTCCCTCCGATTTCCAAAACTCACAATTTCAAAACCACCCTCCAAATCGTCCGGTACAGGCTGATTCATTTCAACTTCCAAAACAGTATTATGCATGAAACCAGAATTAACTAAACTTGAGAACTCATATTTATCTTATTTACACATATTTCAAACCAAATCATGAAAAAGAAGCTCGAAAAAAGTAAAAATTGGGCATGCTGGAAAAATGTATCAACTGTGGGACAGCGCGGCTCAACGGTGAGCCGCTGAAGCGAAAAACTGCGAAATGCGTCTGTCCGGCGCGCCAGACACGCAAAAAGGCGCGCTGTCGTCGGTAACACATTCACCTATTACATTCTTAAGTTCTTTGTCTTTGATTATGCTAAAATCTCCAGTAATTACATGCCCACGCCGCATTCACATTTTTGTTTAATTATTTCTCTCAGTGTTTCATTGTACAGATTTTTAAGAATTTGATTGTAATTACAAACCTTATTGACCACAGGATTAGTATACTTGAACACAACCCTGACTGGCATGTATCTGCTGTCATGATCATCATTACCAAATATAATGTGTTTGATAACTTGTGCATGTAAAATTTTTTTAAAAGAACTCATTAAATATCCTATTTTTATATTCTACTACGATACTGTGATGATTGATTCCCTTTGTTCTCTTATTCTGCGGAGCAATCGAATACTGTAAGTGACTTAATAAACAGAAGATCAAGAACTTTTCTTTGACTGACTTGTTTTAAGAAAATTTTCTTCTTTAGATTATCCAAGTATTTTTTCTAGTTCATCTTCACGTAAGCTCTTGAGTAATCTGTAATATTCAATGGGTTTAAGATTTCTATCATTATTAGTAATTTCTGTAAGAATCGTATTACATTTATCCATGTTACTTTTTTTCCTTCTGGTTTTTCCTCTATTGTTTCTTTTTTTAATTATTTTATTGGCAAAAACGGAGGATTGTTTTTATCAAATGGTGGATTTTGTGTAGTACTGATGTTACCATATCCTTTACTATTATCGTTCAATCCAAATGGGTAAGCTGTCATTAGTAATATGATCCAGAATATTTCTTTATCAATTAAAACAAGTTTATCATTGTTTTCCAACGAATCTAGAATATCAACTCTGACACATTTATCGCACCTAAAGAAGTGGTTATACAGTAGAGTGTGTTTTTGATTGTATATACAGGGTGGGCCAAAATTATGATTACAGCGCGCGCTGACGTTCATAGCAAATTTTTTCTGAGTTCATAACAATTCATTGAATTTCATCCATTCCACATGGTAGCTTACATTGTTACCTTTCTAATGATACTAAACTTTCGGTAGGTTTTGTAAATAATATAAGCGTACTTAGCCCGTGAATCAAACGTCGCTTTGCATTTACAAGCACTTTTGGCACGGTGCATCTACAGACGAACTAGCGTAACAAAGCAGGTGGTGCATTCAACCATAAGACGCTCTCGAGAGGTGGGAACAATTGCAGATAGGAGTGGTAAACAAAGGAGATCTGTGGTTATATTTAGGGGAAGTGTTAAGGAACCAGGGCAAAGGTCTACGTAGCAGCAAAGTTCACCCTGAGTCCAAAAAGGCTAAATGAATGGATATCTCACGAAATATTCTGAAATCGTGAAGCATCACCTGCACAACGAAACCCTTATACGACCAGAAATTGATTTACCCAGTGTGCAGGTTGAAGAAAAGAGAAAGGTTGGCTAACAAAAGCTGCCCTGTCGCATCCGGAAAAAATTGTCGTACGGAATTCCTGTTCACCGACGAAAAGATATTCCCAGTGAAAAAGGTGCTCAATAAGTAGAGCGATAAGATTTATATGAAGTCTAAAGGAATGAAAGTTATACAGCCCCTGGCTCACTAACTTTCTGTGATGGCTTGTGCTAGCGTCACCGCCGAGGCAAAGACACCGATTATTCTTGCAAATTATGGAGGGAAAGTTGGCTTGGAGGCCTGTTTTATCTCTTTGTGCGCAATAGAACACTTTGGTGACTCGAACCGGTCATATTGTCAAGATGGAGCTCCTGGACCGCATAGGCAGAAATTGCCTAGAAATTTCGTAAAAGGGGTTTTTTGACTTCATAACTTTCGATCAGTGACCACTCTGGAGCCCTGACCTAAATCCCATGAATGTCTCCATGTGGTCAGCCTCTGAGATGAAAGCATCCTTTAGCCCAAACAAGAAAAGAAATAATCTCGAAAATGCTTAGCAAAAAGCCGGGACCAACTCGACGACCCTAGCTGCGTGCCACCGTCAATGCCGTCCATCGTCGTCTCTGGGGTCGGGCAAGAGCAGAAAGCAACAGATCCCAGTTTAAATGAACAGTTTTGATAAGAAATTAGTGATAAACACTTTAATGAAATTGGTCTGCTCTATTGGTTTTCCATTCGTTTTCTGCGATGTGATGTCTGTGTAATCATAATTTTGGCCCACCCTGTATTCTTGAGATGCTCTCCTATTCTATCTCTTATCTTCCCAGTGGTCATTGCTACATACTGAATCCCACAATTGACACATGTTGAGCAGTAAATAACCATTGTTGTAGTACAATCGGTTGAAGCCCTTTTATATGTGTTGACCTTGAGATTAGTTATATAAGATCTAACAAAATTTTGATTGTTGGAAATAGCAAAAACCCTGCAGTTAATATTTCTAAATGTGCCACCTCTATTTTCATTACCAAATTCATCCAATATATAACCATTCCCTTCTCTAACCTTGTAAAATTTATCTTTGTTATAATAAACGTTGGTATTTTTTGACCTGCATCTAAGTATGTGAGCGGTCAGTTCCACAAACAGAGAGGTGTACCCTTGCAAAAGGTTTGGCAGGATTGCTGCCAGGGATTGGCAAGCCCTTATTTAACGATTAGTACTGGAGGCGCCAAGAGCTGACCCCGACCCCATTGCCGCCCTTGACTTGCATAACCCCAACAGCACTAATCCCTATTTTTTTGAAGAGGTATGGCCCTCTTGAATGAATGGTTGAATATTATAGTACAAGTGCAATAGAGAAAAAAAGAAAGGGAAAGGCGAAAGATATAAGTAATGAAGAGGTGATATATAGTAAATATATTAAAATATATGCTTAAACATACATACAGTAGCGCTCAAAAGTCTTCGGTGAAACGCTTTTTCGTCCGTAACTTTTTTCTTAGCAAAGCAAATCGTGCGAATTTTTGATATGTATAACTAAAGCTTATTTCACAATATCTATCTTAATTTGGCTGCAAAGCAACAGCGTTCACATAACTAAGCGCAAGAAGTTTGTAGCAGCAGTAGACTTGGCTGAAGGCAAGGTTAGCGACATCTGCAATTATTCGCATCTTATATGCGTTTTTACCCATCACTGTGTTCGGCATTAGCGCTCGTACACTTTAGACATGACAAGAAGGAAGGAAATCCCGGATGGACTCCGCCAAGCTGCTGTGAATATGAAGGAATCAGGAATGAAAGTCAGCGCCATTTCAAGGATTTTGAAAATTAAACAGCAGACAGTATCATCGATAATTCAACGATATCAGGTCAGAAAATCGGTTAGTAATGCTCCGAGAACGGGAAGGCCTCGGTGCACTACAGAAGGACAAGATAGGAGCATCATTCGGAGTTCGAAGGCTGACCCTAGACTTACTGCTGTTGACATTGCCGCTGAATTCAATGCGAGCAATGCCACGACGGTAAGTCGGCAAACCGTGGGAAGACGCCTGAACAGTGCAGGTATCTATGGAAGGCGCCCCGCCAAGAAGCCGCTCATCACGATGAAAAATAGAAGAGCTAGAGTGGACTTCGCGCGCCGGTACCTCAAGTGGACTTCAGCTGACTGGGGTAAAGTACTATTCACGGACGAAAGCAAGTTCAATTTGTTTGGGAGTGACGGTATAAGATTTGTACGACGTCCTCGTAACGAAAGGTTCAACCCAAGGTACACGCGACCTACAGTCAAGCATGGTGGAGGGTTCGTCATGGTATACGGCGCGATATCAATGAATGGAATGGGCCCATTTTTAAAAATTAGCGGCGTAATGACGAGGGAATCGTACAGGGATATGATAATCAATGCTGTGTTGCCATGGGCTCAGGAGAACATGCCACCAGGATGGGTTCTACAGCAGGATAATGACCCAAAGCACACTTCAAGAGCTGTGAAGGCGGCTTTCCAAGAGCGACAAGTCACAGTTCTTGAGTGGCCGAGCCAGTCCCCTGACCTGAATCCCATAGAACACATATGGGAAGAGCTTGGGAGGCGCTGTTCCAACAAAATGAGTGCGAATAAGGAAGACAAGTTTGCTCAACTCGCGGATGAATGGCGCGCCATGCCCCTGTCTCTCGTTCGGAAGCTCATCGACTCGATGCCCTCTCGCTGTGAAGCTGTGATCAAGAACCGTGGTTTCCCTACCAAGTATTGACGTTGTTGATTGTTTGACATGTTATTTATCCAAAATGAAGCAGGTTTTCTTCATCCAATGTTAACCGTATTTCCAGTTGATTTTGAGTTCAAGCTCTTTAATATATCTGGATCATGGTCAGATTGCAGGTCAATAGTGGTAAATATTCAGAATACATCCGCGCTCAACATATAAAAATTTCGTGTGATTAGATCCAGTAGGAAAGAAGTTACGACTCAAAAAGCATTTCACCGAAGACTTTTGAGCGCTACTGTATATACATATATTAGCATGCATATTACATTATATATCAACAAATTTCATGACAATGGAAAAATAAATCTAATTATATGTATATACTATAAACATTTATAACAGCCTAATTACACGTACATTTACAAAACATACACATAAGCATGTTATATGCTATTACCAAGCAGATGTGTATAAAACAAAAAATTACCTATTATTGAGTGTTTTATCCATATTAATTTTATTATATTTTATGCTTTTTTTAATGTCCATACTGGACCTAGTTGACGCTTTTCGTATGTTTGCTAAGTTATGGACTACAGGCTACAATTAAATCTTATGAAGGTAAAAGTTTATTAAAATGTATTACCTGACTTAACAGTAATGTTTACCTGTAAAATAACCTTATTTATTCAATAGTAATGATAAGATACAAATATCAAATATAATTACTTCTGATAAAAAATCACTCTCAGATTGTGATATACAATTGATATAAAATGGTATGCATCTCAGTCATATCATATAACTGCTCCAATCCTAGCTTGGTACAAAGCTAATTGATTAAACTCAGTTCTCTTCGACATCAACTGCAATAATCGTTAAAAAGCGTATTACCGAACTCCGAGGCCACGTCCCTCTCAGGGTGACTTGCAGCACTGTCGTGTTCAGGTAGTCCGAACTCTACAGAATTATTGATAAACCTCCCTGAAGCAAAGGGCATAATTTTCGAAGATCATCTATTTATTTGCCTCATCGGAGTTCTGATCTAACACGTTGAACGGTGTTGTTTAGTCTCGAGACGATTCATTGTTCTCCTCATGTTTGTGAAGAGGCAGCATGAACGAGGTTCGCAATCCGTGAACAACGTGTTCGTTTCATTTATGTCACTTCAAGTTCACTTTTGTTTGTCGCTTCAAGTCTACACTGATATTTTTTTACTCACGCCTCGCCTCCTGTGGGAGAGTTGAGTCCTACCGCCCGACATAGGTGCTCCCACTCTGCATACTGTATTTCTATCGAATATGAGCACTATCGGTCCGAATTTAAATCATTCGCACAAACCCCGCCCTATGTGGGTGGTGTCCGATTTCGTGACCCACCATAAGTGTTGCTATCCAGCCGCCTGTATTCCTACCAAGTTTGACCGCTCTAGGGCCACGGGAACAGGAATTATGATTTTCCGCTCAAACCCTGCCCACTGGGCCACTGTCCAGTCCCGCAATTCAACATAATAGTTTTCATTCTGCCGCCTGTACTTCTACCGAATTCGAGCGCTCTAAGTCTATAGGGACAGAATTTATAAGTTCTCGCTCAAACCCCGCCACCTGCCTAACACACACACAAACACAAACACATACACATACACATACACATACACAAACAAAGACACACACAAACAAAGACACTCACACACAGAAAGACAGACACAAACAAAGACACTAACAGACAAACACATACACAGACACTCACACACACAGAAACACACACACAGACACACTTACACACACAAAGGCACTCACACACAGACAAATACACACAGACACACAGACTCACAGATACACAGTCAAACACACAGACACACACACAGAAACACACACACAAAGACACGCACAAAAAGACACACAGACCCACAGACATACAGACACACACAGACACACATACAGAAACACACACACAGACAGACACACACACACAAACAAAGACACTCACACACAGACAGACAGACACACACACACACACAAAGACACACATGGACAAACACATACACAGACAATCACACGCAGAAACACACACAGACACACACACTTACAAAGACACTCACACACAGACAAACACAGACACACGGACCCACAGACACACAGGCACACAACCAGAAACACACACACAAAGACACTCACACACAGACAAACACAAAGACACACGGATCCACAGACACACTGACACACACACTGACACACACAAAAACACACAGACAAAGACACTCACACACAGGCAAACACTTAGACACAAACACAAACAAAGACACTCACACACACACAAACAACGACACGCACACACAGACAGACAGACACACACACAAAGACACACACACACAGACAAACGCTTAGACACAAACACAAACAAAGACACTCACACACACACACACAAACAAAGACACTCACACACAGACAGACAGACAGACACACACACAAAGACACACACACAGACAAACACTTAGACACAAACACAAATAAAGAACTCACACACACACGCACGCAGACGCACACGCACACGCACACGCACACACACACACTTAGCGCGTTATATGTAGTAGGATGGTTGGTTGTATATAATGGTATTGAAACTATGGCAGGTACTCGACCGAAAGCGATTTTTGTCATTTGATATGCTGGGAATAAAAAAAGAAAATCGTGTAATTTGCATGCAGAACTGATCCGCCTTTAACGGGGCCACAAGCATAGATTACAGCTGACGAAAGAAACTGAAGAATGCCTTAGTAGTGTTTAATTATAGCGATCAAATATCTATTGTCCATTATATTAGGTGTGTGCATTAATTTCCGCCGTTTTTCGCGTGCAAAACATATTTATTACAAAATTAAAACCAAATGTACATTAACCAATGTATTGCCCATCGCTAGCTACAACTTCCTGCCATCTTTCTGGTAACTTGTTGACTCCGGTTCTAAAAAAGCATTCATCTTTTGAGGCAATCCAGCTATCCACCTATTTTCGCACTTCTTCGGCATTTCGGGAGCGTATATCTGCCAAACTGACTTGCATGGACCGGAATAGGTGGTAATCAGAAAGAGCAGAATTCGGAGACTATGCGAGCTGATCAAGCTAATACCATGCAGCAGCTGCAATTTTTTTGAAGGACATTCTTCGCAACATGGGGTCTGACATGTTCGTGGTGGAACAGCACCTCATGATATTTTCTTACGATTAACGGCCGCCTTTAGGTGACAGCATCCTGCAAACTGTCAAACTGGTGTCCGTAGCGATCAGTAGTAACAGTTTCGTTCAGGCTCAGCAGCTCATAGCACACAACACCCTTTTGATCGCACCACCAAATGCACACACAGCATTACTTTTTGGCAATGAACATTCCGCTCTCGTTGCAAGCTTTCCAGTGAAGAGAAACAATCTCAGCAGGTTAGTTCAGATGAAGCTTGTCCTCCATAGAAGCATTTGGTGGGCTTCAATTCCAGTTTACTTGAAATCAAACAGCACGGAAAGGGCCCCCCGGGAAAACGGTTCATCACGTTCCATGACCAATCAGACTGAGAGCAACAGGATTTTGGGAGAAACTAATCTGTCTGCTCTTAAGTAGGTAGTTAGTACCCTATCTTACAGAATATGACAGGTTTCGCCGGTAAACCTCTGACATGGTTCGCGCAAAGGCCCTTGGAATTTGGCGGCGGAAATTAATGCACACACCTAATAATTGTTGTCTTGACATATTCGAATGGGTGCCCGAAAGTGACAAAAGCTGCTGGAAAACACGATATGGATCAGGGTAGTTATGCCTCTTAATTATGAAAGCGCGTAGCTCCCGAACGCGCTAAAGCAGGGCTATAGAACCGATAGCACGGAATGGCATTGTTGATAGATCATCACTGCGGTTGATCGCTATTTTGCGCCGTCGGTGGAAGTGAATAATCATTAACCGAAGGATGTGATCGACAAGTCTACCAGGCACTTTCTGCTTCACCCTTACGTCACTGATTGCTTCTACACTCAGGCTTGGAATGAGTTATGGTGAAAGATGGACAACACTGCACCCTTTCGTGTCACCTAAGTGGCATAATCGCTTCTTCTAAGAAGAGGTTTACTTGAATGAAGCTCATGGACTTCCTTTTTCCTCGACGACCGACAGTGTTCCTGTTTCCCATAAAGGCGATCCCATTCGAATTTCCAGGAAGTGGGAATGATGATTTCTTTGCACCAACCCATCGTCCATGATGTTCTTCGCAAAGGTCACTTTCGAGGCAGCAGAACTCTATCACACTCCTTGGCTGAGCACGAGCGTCGAGTACGAATTGATGTGTGTCAGACGCTTCTCGACTGCAAGAGAACTTCGACTTCATCATTGCTCTAGATAAAAATTGTGTTCCATATGAAATCTACACAAGGAATCACAATTACTAATGGACGTGAAGTCACAGCCCCCCCCCCCCCCAATGCGAGGCGCTCACGCTGAGGAAGACGTGAGCTCATTCTTTCTCTGTTCAACCGGCTGTTTAACTGTGAGATCTTACCAGGGTGTACTGCAGTGACCGCACGAGTATCCTGAGAACAACTGAGAGAGATGCTGTTTCGAGCCCCCAACTCACACCATGTAGGAGAGGGTTTTAGATTGCGATGGATAATGCTCGACCACCTTACGCGAGGACGTCGATGGGAGCTGGGAAGACTCGGTCTAAAATAACTACCCCACTCCCCACATATTCACCCAACCACGACTTTATAAACACCATAATGACCACAATGAAAGGATCACCATCGTGATTACTGATCGAACTTGATCGTTGTACTTATTTAGTATTACAATCTCAAATTTTTGGGACACCCCAATATAAACGCACACTGTGTTTGTCAATATCCTGGCGATATCCTACGCCTGAAAAACGAGGGCACATCCGCTGCTTGATGCGAAGCATTCTGATATTTGATTGACTGTGCATGTCAAACCGACATGTATCAAAGCAAACTTTGACCATTCATATATTGCCTCCAACCTATGTAGCAGCTAGGGTTTCCAAATTCTTAACTTTATACCGATATACCTGGAAAGCCCTCTCGTGGCCAATGCTTCAAGTTTTGTGCGCGCCTTTCGAAGATAGGCGAGCTTAAGGTTTTTTTTACATGCGGCCAGTATAGGTATTGTAGGTCCGAATGTAAGAGTAAGAACAAAATATAACTGCGATGAGATCCCTTCTTCTAAAAACGCCCATCTTCGGATCGCTTATGGTTCTTCTTATAAGGTGTAATACAGCTGTTTCAGTTGTTTTGTTGTGCCAGCGTTCAATGAACTGATCTTTAGCGTCGGGCGTTTGATAGTTAGTGCCTTATGGAAAGCCCTCCAAAAAAGACTTCTGAAAGGGGAAAAAAGCAAGCAGCCAGTAGTATTCTAGGTGGAATTGCTAGTTGGAAATTCCAACCTTGTATTCTCGCTGGCACAACGAAACAACAAATCAGTATCAATGCTGAGGCTCTATGAGAAGAGAAGTCGGAGACCTCAATGAAGAAAGGTTACAGAAGTTCTAACTACTACCAATCCATGACTGAAATTTCACGAACTTTGCCATCCTGATCCAGTTTGAACGTATTACAGAGGGTTAGACGGGAATAGACGGAGTTAAAGTGCTTTTCAACGGAGTAATAAGCAATATCTTCTGAAAAAATTCGAACTGATTGAAGTGAAGCAGAAATGCAAGAACAGCAAAGTAAAAAAGCTAGTTAAATGAAGAAGTCGTGTATAAAGATAAGTAAAATACTATAAAATACCAATGAAAGACCAAGGATGATAAGATGTTGATGGATACAGCACACTTTCCATAATTCCGTGATCCATGACCTGTCGGAAGCTGTTGGCCAATCGACCTTCAAGGACATATTGCAAAAACATCCGAATATTTATCGAAAACAAAAGTGCAGCACGATAGCACAACGAAAAGACATGAAGGCATAAATCGCAACAATTAAATGTAACCACCTCTAATGTACTCGGTAATTTCTGGAGAAACGGCTTCATCACCGTAAACAGTGTAGTTCTTACCTCGTTCATCAACAACCTAAAAGTAAGTTAGTTCAAAAAACTGAAGTTCAAAGCTGTATCAAAGCAAGCAGAGGCAATAGCAACATAAAGAACCGTGTACGCGACATAACTGGAACCCTCTTTTGCATTATCCTACAATATATTACTCGCTAAGCGTGCCTGTTGGTTGGTGTGTGTTACCTGGAATGCGTCATAACTCTTATACCTATGGATCTAGAGCGCTGAAAATTAAAAGCCAATGGAGACAGGATGTGAACACTAATGGTTGGTGGTAAAAACCGATAACATTTGACAGAAACTAGTACGCAGCCTAAGAAAGCAAGATCTACAGTATCCCTCTAGGTCTTTGTTTTGACAGCGGAACTTTGCCACTATGTGGGTGATGTGGGATCTAGTAGGATTTTGACATAATGATCTGATGAGTGCTGATAAGCGCCACTAGATCACTTCCTTTTTTTGGTATGGTAGCAGAGCATTGCTACTTCATTGTGAGAATATGTACAGTGGGACCGGATTAAAAATAACAGATTACAGAATATGATAACAGCTGATAAGGGTAGGGAAAGGGTCTTAGCGATCTTGCTTCCGGATGTTTTTTATACATGAAGTAACCTTGATGTTTTATCAAGCTCCATAAGATAAGACGGGATCACAGAATGGGTGACAAGAAATGATTAGTGCAATGATAAGGGCTGACCAAAATCAGGAAAACGAAGTTTGGCGTATTTCTTGCTGAAGCATAATGATTATGCCGCAAAATTGAGGGACAAGGAGTACATACATTCTTGTTCCGATATCATTTGCCGCAAAAGGTTTATCAATATTTTGAGAAACTTAGAAAATATTTTATATTTTCAAAGATGAGAAGGGTTATGTATATAAAATTCTAAATATGGCGTCATTAATCAACAACATTAGGAAGTAACATACATCCCTCAGTTGCAAAAACGTCTATTCGACTGGTGAAGCTACCAATAAGGCTTAGCATGCGTGCATCACTTGTCCAAAACCTCTTATCTGTATCTTATTCGAGAACACCGAGACATTTTTCATGCGCAGTACCTCGCAACCATTATAGACAATTATACTTTGCCCCAAATAACGCTCAGGTTCTAATTCTGGAAGTGACGCATCTGGAGCAAAGTTTATTGGGGCGAAGGATTTTTTTACATGCGCAGTCATCATTAACATTTGCATTCAAAGTTTAGCTTACATTTACCTATAGGAAAATGCGCATCAGAGATGTGATAGAAAACGGTCCACTTAGTGGTTGTTGATGCCTGAAACCCACGTAGAAGTTTCCCCTGCTACCTCCCTTCTTTTTTGGAGGTTTGATCGCCCTGATTGAAATAAACCAAGTAAGGTTGATTTCACGACAAAAAGGTCTGGAATGATTATTCTCATTCAATGACGTCAAAAAGTGATGCTTAGTGGTCAGGGGATAAATTCCAATCCCACTTCACAACACCTTCCTCACCGTGCCCACATGACACCAGCACGTCTTTTTGCGGACTGACACACAAAATATGTGGATTTGGGGAGAAATGTGCGAGAGGTGTTCTGTATCCCCGAAAGGAATCATGGAGTGAACAATAGAGAAGAATAACCGTTCATAATTATGGCGGCTACGGATCTCCTTCACTGAGTTCTCTCTCACTGAAGGATCCCCAGCCGGTTAGTGACGAGGCTACGTAGGGCGTCCCCAGGTGGCGGATAGGGGAGTTAATCGCCGACCAAAAGTCACCAGTACTTGCCCAGAGACGCAGGTGGATTCAGGGGATGGACTCCTTGATTATGCTGTGCTGGGTCGATATACCCTCTGTTCCTCGCAGGCGATCCACGCATACGTGTGTGGAGAGTCTGTGAGTGCAGTTGGTATCCTGCCCATCGACTCGGCCAAAAGCTTGCATTCGAGTGACGAACAAGTCACACTGGGAAGTATCTGGGAGGCGATTCGGGGCCGCCTCCAAAAACAAAGCCCCTTGTCCAACCCCCCACGTCAGAGCCTGGCAAGCTACACGATGGGTTTTTCTTTCACCGCCAGAAACAGTAATAAAAATGAGCCTCATTCCCCTGAACCTGAGGGAGCCCCCAATACGGCAGCGTTGGGTAGGACCGCTCGGGAGAGGCTGCTAAAATCTCAGGGCCAAAACAGGCTGCCCAAAAGGAGAAGGACTAAGATGGCGATCTGTACTTTCAACGCACGGACGCTTGCATCGGAAGCGTGTATAGAAGACCTGATGATGCAAGCTAGGAAGATCAAGTACGACGTCATCGGACTGACCGAGACGAGAAGGCATCGCCCGCTGCACGCTGTATTTGAGACTGGAGAAGAACTGTTCCTTGGAACATGCGACAGTAAAGGCGTCGGCGGCGTAGGTGTCCTCGTCAACACGCACTTGGCCATGAACATCGATTCGTACGAAAGCTTAACAACCCGAATCGGACGTTTGCGATTAAGAAGATGTGGCTCAACCCCAGCTCTAACCATCTTCGTTGCTTACGCACCAACATCCAGCTATGAAGAAGAGGAGTTGGAAGCGTTTTATATGGATCTGGAGAGGCTCTACAGAGAAGACCACACTTTCTTCAAGGTCATCGTCGGTGACTCCCTTTCGAAATACGACATGCCATCAAGTCGATGAAGAACTGTACAGCGCCCGGTCCCGATAGGATCAAACCAGAACATCTGAAGAGTATACCACAAGTCATCATCAAAACTCTGGCTAGGCTATTCACGCGGTACCTGTCGGAATGCAAAGTACCCACGTCGTGGAAAACTAGCAAGACTGTATTGCTGTACAAAAAAGGAGATCCAGACGATATTGGCAATTATCGCCCAATCTGCCTGCTGTCCGTAATCTACAAGCTTTTCACTCGTGTCATCCTAAACAGGATTGGCAGAATATTAGATGAAGGACAGCCATGCGAGCAAGCAGGGTTTCGGAAAGGGTTCAGTACAATCGATCATATCCACACCCTAACAAGGCTCATTGAAGTATCGCGAGAGTACAAAATGCCGCTATGTCTTACGTTCATCGATTCGAAGAAAGCCTTTGACACTGTCGAGACAGAAGCGGTAATCGAAGCCTTGGGCAACCAGGGTGTTCCTACTCAATATATAAGGATGCTTCGTGAGCTCTACGACAACTTTACGACCAGGATTTCACCATTCTACAAGGAAGTCATTATCAACGTGAAGAGAGGTGTCCGGCAGGGCGATACCATATCGCCCAAACTTTTCAGTGCCGCTCTCGAGAATATCATGCGTCATTTGGAATGGGAAGACTTGGAGTGAAGGTCGACGGCCGCTATCTACATCACCTCCGCTTTGCAGACGACATCGTTCTCATAACACCGAACATCGAGCAGGCGGAACGAATGCTGGCCGAGTTTGACAATGCTTGTGGAAAGATCGGATTGAGACTGAACTTAACGAAGACGATGTTCATGAAAAACGATTTGGTACCTGATGCTCCCTTCACGCTAAACGGAAAGAATATCTCCGAATGCTCTAGCTATGTGTATCTAGGTCGGGAAGTCAACATGATGAACGACCTAGCTCCGGAGCTGTGCAGAAGGAAACGCGCTGCGTGGGGAGCATCTAAGAATATCGAGGGAGTAGTGAAGAAGACAAAGAACATCCGGCTTCGCGCTCACCTTTTCGACACTGCTGTTCTTCCTGCTTTGACGTACGCCTCAGAGACTTGGACTCTACGAAAGCAGGATGAGCATGCTGTCAGCGTTGCTCAACGCGCTTTGGAAAGGACGATGCTCGGAATTTCCCTGTACACGCAAGTGCAGAAGGGAATCCGGAGTTCCGAGCTCCGTCAACGAACGAAGATCAGGGATACCGTTGACCACGCCAAGAAATCGAAGATCAGGTGGGCCGGACACGTTATGCGATATAGTGATGACCGTTGGACCAGGGCGGTTACTGACTGGATCCCTCGGGACATCAAACGAACTCCAGGAAGGCCGCCAACGAGATGGTCAGACTTCTTCACGAAAGCTCTGAACGAAAGGAATGTTGATCCTCGTGTCCCTGGAGCGATTCATTGGACCACTCTGGCTCGTAACAGGGACGAATGGAGACGTTACTGGCGCCCGCTCGAGGAAATCGACGATCAACGGGACGAAAGGTGATACAGGTGAATTATGGCGGATCCCTTGTCGATTGCGACATACTATGAGCTGTTACTCAGTAGCAGTGACTCGGTATAACGATAACGATATCTTGATTTTTGTCATAACTATAAAGGAGAGAACAAGATGTCTCACTCGCTAATGACCAGCGCATGTGTCGGCACTAGGTTTTGAGCGGCCCAATTTCTTTGGCTGGTCATTTTTAGGTGAAAATGTAGTTGGGGGGGGCACTCACCCGAAGGTTGGTATATCAAAATATGAACTCATTCCTAAGCCTAAGTAGGGTAAGAACGCCTGGGTGGGTGGGATGATTATCTCGTGCGAAAAGAAAGAAAAAAGGAAAGAAAACTAGCCCACCGCGATGCTTCTTCTTTCATAAAGCTTACTTAAAAACTGGCATGTGCCTGATGTAACAGGGCATAACACGTTCGACTGAGTTCATTTCTTGATATATTAACCTTCGGATGGGTGGCTCCCCAAACTACATTTTCACCCATTTTTCAAATCGTGGGTCGTCACATCTGTCAGATGGGGTTAGACATTTGGCGGAAGTGCGCAGATAATCTCGAGTTGAGTTCAGGAATTTGTAGAAGATGATTGCGCCAAAACATTAGGAAGTTGGTTTAACAAATTCGTCCACCTATAAAGCTCGCAAGCCGGTCTACCACCTTCAAAGTGGTGGCAGGGTGGCATTCAGTCGTGTAGACGTGTGCGATTTTGTAATTTTGGTTTATGTAACAATAATATTTCTGTTTTCTCTCTAATCATATTATTTCACCATATGCTCTGATGCAGAGCTCCGGTGTTCTTCAGTCATGCTGAAGTTTATCTCGACCGACTTGCCGCTTAGCGTTCGAAGCTGTGGTTAGGTAGATGTGCGAGGAACTGGAGGGGAGGCGACCCCTCGCTTGAGTCCCTCGTTCTGGAAAAAATCAACGCGTTCTGGATTGAGGACCAGGACTTGTCAGGAAATATCAGCCTACCAAAGAGGAGGCGTGCCACCCTTGCCACATGCTTTCGTCACTACCATCGGATGTCGCCTTGTATGGTCCTAAAACTCGCTTGAATTTCCTACTGCTCGACAGAGTTTCGCGTTGGAGCCTTCATCATTTTTAATTGCTATTTATATAAATATCTGCATACAACTAATAGATGAACAGAACTGCATGTTTGAACGGCTAAGAGTAGGCCACCTAAGCTCCCTCTGATCCAGAGTGGCTATAGCCACAGCGATGAAGACCCAGCACTGGCCCTGGCAATGCAGTGTTGAGAATCCAAGGAACAAGCTTGCAAAAACAGCGATAAATAGTCTCAGTGCCCCGCACACTGGGCCCAACCGTCTCCGGCGTCGAACAGTATGGCGCCCGATGAGAGGCGAAATCTCCGGTTGCACAGGACGCCTTGGATTTAGGACCATGACAGCACTCCCTCCACACGACACAGAGACTGCTTCCTACTTTATACTTACAACGCGAGAACAGTCTCTTCCAATGCCGCTCTCCATGACCTCCTCGATATGGCTAGTCACATTAAATATCATGTGATCGCGCTGCAAGAAACCATGAGCAGAAGGACCGATATACGACGCATGAATGATGTAACCGTTATCATTCGTGGTGGAAAGATTCCATCGCGAAATGTCGGCGGCGTTGATTTCGCCCTGCACTCATCTGTCGTCCATCTCGTCGATTCTCACGAGGTCCTGTCTCCTCGCTTTGCCATCCTACGCCTACGACATACGCACCTAAAGACCTCTATCGTCACTGCAACTCTCCACACTCTACAGCTATCGAAGTAGAGCTGGATGCGTGTTACGACCAACTCGAGGAAATAATCCACAACGAAAAGTCCTTCTACAAACTCGTTGTTGGAGATCTCAAGCTTAGCTTGGCGCAGCACAAGAGGAGAATTCAGGATCGAAAAGTTCGGAATGGGAGACAGGAGCGAGAATGGAAACCGTCTAGCTGGACTCTTGTCCGCGGCTCGACTCTTCCATGAAACTCTTTCTTTCAGAAGAAGGCACATCGCCGCTGGACATGGGAGTTTCCAAACGGTATAACACATGCTTAACTGGACTACATATTAACGAACAGAAAAAGGTGCTCACAAGATGTGGTGTGGTACCATCTTTCTGTAGTAGTTCTGCTCATCGATTCCGCACTGAGATCAGATTCAGTCACAAGCTGGAAAAGATCTCTCAACATCGCGCAAAGAGCTCGAAGCATGTGGAGATGTTCTGAACAAAGCTTTCCCCCGATATGACTGGCGGGTCTTGGATGACCCGACCGAGGACTACGACGCGCTGGTTCGGGGTCTGCTCACTTGTGCTGAAGAGGCCACATTTCTTCGAGTGGATACATACCTCCGCTCGCATTTTAGGTGCATTTTAGATGCGAGAAGGATCTTTTCAGGACAACAAGAAACTTGAGGCTTGACCAGAACGCCACATATCTTGAAAGGCTGTAAGCGAATATCAGCTGCAGACAGGCAGTGCGGTGAGACCTTAAGCTATAGGGGGAGAGGAGACTACTGGAGTCAACCTTGAGCAGAACTAGTCTGAGGAAATGCCATCGGGATCGCCAAGACCACAGCATTCCACCTTTGTTTTTGAAGGAGGACGGAACACTTACAACCAACCTGTACCGATCCACGACACACGTGCGAAAACCAAAATACCCCACTGGCGGAACAACACCTCGGATCCTTCCTTTGGAGGTGAGAGCTGCGATCGCGAGCATAAAAAGGGGCACAACTCGAGGCCCTCACAAGATCTCAGCCGACCTACTCTGTGCAGGTGGCTACAAACTTCATGCGCTTCTTGCAACACACATGACATCCTACCTCCAGAAGGAAAAGATCCCTAACCAGTGGGGGAACTCGCAGATGGTCATTCTTCACAATAAATGAGACCGGGCTGGTGTTCGCAACTACCGCCCAATAAGCTTGTTGAATGTGCTTTACAAGCTGTTCATGAAGATCATTTTAACCTGCATATCGCAACATTGGGTGAGGCTCAACATGTAGAGCAGACCGGATTCCGGAAGGGTTTCAGCTGCTCAGACCACATCCAAGCGGTCGCAGTGGTGATCGAAGTGTGCCGAGAACTTCGAATGCCTCTTGTACTTAACTTTGTTGACTATGAAAAAGCTTCTGACAGCGTCAAAGCGAACGTGGTTTTATCAGGACTAGTCGATCAAAGAGTGGACCCTCCCTACATTAAAACACGAGCTGACTGCAGTAGTCGCAGCAGCGCGACGATCAAGCTGTTCCAGCGACCTCTCCCCATTCCCGTAGGGAAGTGTGTGAGACAAAGCGACCGAAGCCGTCCACACTCGCGCTGCAGGGAGTTATGAAGTCGCTAGACTGAGACGAAAAGGGCATTCGTGTAGATGGACAGTTCCTTTCAGATTTCCGCTTTGCGGACGACATCGTTCTCTTTTCAAGCACCATTGTGGAAGCTGAGACTATGCTTGCTGAACGTAATAATGCAGGAAAGAAGGTGGGGCTGCGGATCAACCAAACAAAGGCACATTTCATGAAGAATGCTTGGGCCGACGAAGGTCAAATTAAGATCGATGATACACCTATCAAGGAGACCTCGCCCTCGGTCTCCTTATACTGAAAACTTCAGTATTATTATTCGTATGATACTTTGCTCTGTTCTCTGATGTTAATGGAATTTTTTCAGCATAAGCTTCACGTATACTGTAACCAGTAACTTGAACAATGCGTTATCTGTCACATCATCACGCATATGTTTTGAGAAGCAAGCTGGCGCCCTCATATAAGCATGCCGGTAAAATCATAGAATACTGATTCATTCTACTTAACTTCTCTTCTCGGCTTCTTATTTTTTGATTATCCATCTTCATTTTCACTTTATCTTCATTTATAGAATCTCTAACTACACCTAGCACAATTAGTATTAGAATCCGCTTTGTATTTCCATTATATCATTCTCGGAAAGAGTTAGTATAGGACACTTTTGATCCTTTGATCACTTCTTCCGAAAATGTGGTTCTCATTAGAATTATCATTATCCTAGTGTATTATTAAAGGTTTAATTACCCAAGTTTGAGGTCGTATCGTGTACAAGTCCCCCGTGGCAGAATTTTAGTGACGACCATATCCTATATACCTACACGATGACTTTACTCCTCGACAGGTGAAACACCTATTTTCTATCCCGAGCGTTCAATATGGACAACAACATGAGGGAAGAACTGGTGAGACGGCAGAAAGCAGGGTGAGCAGCCTTCGCGTCTCTGAAAGGGATCACCGACCATCTGACTGACCTGGAGCTTCGCGCTAATCTGTTCGATTCCACAGTTCTTCCCGCGCTCTGTTACGGTTCGGACACTTGGGTGATCACGTCAAGGGCTTGAGTACAAGCCACAGAGCGCTCGAGCGTTGTCTTTTGAGATTCAACCGGCTCATTCAATATCGAGCCGGACTTCGCAGCTCCGATATGCGCAGAATGTCTCGTCTCTACGATCCGGTGGAATACATGAAGAGCGCAACATCTCGGTGGGCCGGTCATATAATGAGAAGAGGTGATGACAAGGAGAACAGTCGCGTGGCATCCCATAGAATTATCACGAACTAAGGGTAGGCCTGCTCGAGATGGGGCGATGTTCTCGTCGATCACGTGAAACAGCTGCGAAAGCAGTTGAGCGACTCCTCACATCGCCATCTTCGTCGAATTCCGAGTCTACCGTGGATGGCGACCGCAGAAGTGGGAAGCGAATGGTCTGTTATTGGTGCTCGCACAAGAGTGAAGACCAGCCGTATAAGTGTTAGTGAGTATAAAGCTCGCACAGCAGAAGAATATAACAATAGCAAACAAACATGGTTGCCTCATTGTAAACATTGCTACGCTTGCCGCTAGGAAATGCATCCTTTAAAAAAAAGAATACCTCTACGAACTTTGCAGGAAACCATCCACGAAGGCCGTTCACTTCGCCGACCCAACAGTGTTCGTCTTTTTCGCATATTATTGTAATAAGATCGTTCTTCCTGAATGCTCTATTTTCGAGTGACTAAAAACGGACATCTTATTCGGAAACATGTGCTGCTCCATTAACAACCCAATAAATTGAAGTGTAGCGGACGGACCCACCACGTCCAACCATCACACCGTCGAAACTAGGTCAGTGCGGCTGGACAACTAAGCTGATCACGGCAAGACCGCAAGTTCCGGCTTTGCTATTCAGTCGGCAGCCGATGGTTCGATATTTTCTTTATGATGAATCGCTCATTTCTACATATTGTTATTTTCCTCATTCATATCTACAACCAAAAGTAGTCAAGATGGACCTGACGAAAACCTTTAAGGGCACTGATTGCAGCGTAGCTGCAGCATTTTAAACCCCGCTCAAACGAATGTATCGCACTGGCGTAGAACGAAGGCAACCACTAAACATTATCGAACACTGCTGGTAAAAGTTAGCAGAGAAGCACATGCAGTATAAATCCGGCATGACCGCTTACCGAAAACCTAGCTCGTCTTCATCTTGACGAGCGAAGTCAAGCAATGCTCGAGCTCGTTTATGGCCTTCTCGACGTCCGGCGAGAAAGTTATCGATATCGTGCGCATGTGACTCCGGGCTATAATCGGCCTAAAATGGGTAAAAACTAAAAAGCGATACTGTTGCGTATTGCGTGTTCAAAAAATTACAGCTCAAAGTGGATCGTGGGTTCAGCCCTGAGTGTTCACTCACACGGCAAGAGCTCATGATGATGCTATAGCTTCGAACGGCGACAATTTATATATATTTATATACAACAATTTATCACCGTAACGATTGCATTTTTCACAAAACACGGCTGCCGGGGCAATCATTGCTCTATTCGACGTTCTAATTTTAATATGACCGTTTGGTAATTCCGGTTGTAAAACTGATTATTGGACACGCACAAATTCACTTTATACGCTTAATTCCCTCGAACGTGATCTGAAGCGTTATTTGTACGTAGGTACTCGACACCTAGAACGATTGCCACTCTCACAAGTGCATCAATCCGTCCCATTTTGTTGTAGATTACCTTACTTCCCATCATCATTAAAAATTTTGCAACCTTTCAAGCAAACATTGGTCTATTGCGCGTACCGCATCAACAGAACATCTTGGCACGCGATATTCATTGCCTGCTCAGCGTAATAAGAATGCATGATTAGGCTACTCTTGAAGGCTGCGACGATTTGAGAGTTCTTCCAAGTTGCGAAGCTAGGACTGCAAGGGTTACAGACATTCTGCGGTTGTTGATCGAGCCATAAAAAACTTGGTTCAACTGAGCTCGTTTTACATGATAAAAGCTTGATTCAGTGAATCTTATAGCAATTAAACCTCAATAATAAAGAAAATAAAGGATAAGGATAGAGTTTTTAGCGCTAATCAATCCCGTCTGAGGGATACGCCCCCACACTTGACTTCCATTCAGAGTCGTAGTGGCGTAATGAGTGCGTATGTGGCCTATATGTACAATGACTTGCGGTGGCCAGCCGCTGTACAAGTCAGTGCTTTTATCCTCCCAGACGAGTCTGGTGCCAACCCCGACCCCGGCAGGATGGAAGGCTTGGTTGGCCTGGGCGGGCATCGATTTTGCAGATAGCCCGTGGGCTCCGATGTGCGAGCACTTTGCCGCTCTACTGAGCGATGCCCTCAACACACCTCGCCGATCCCTGGAAGTGTCAGGGGCATTAGGGGAATAATGAAAGTAGTAAAGTTAATGTCGTGGAATAGTTTTATTGATCATATTGTACCTATGAACGAAGTTCCCACCACCTTCACCTTGCAGATCGTTCATACAGCACCTTACATGGAGCAGCGGAATGATACTGTTTGAACTAGGCAGCGCTTCTAGGAAGATTGGCATGCAGCTGAACTAGTGGAAGCGATGTTCATGACCAACTCACTTGATCTCTGAATCCTTTACGCTCATGGGAGCAAACATTCCTGGATACTTAAGCTAGGAGAAACTACGTCGGGAAGTCAGCATGATGAGCAACCACGCTCCAGAGCTGAGAAAAATCAAAGAAGCAGCATTTTGAAAACATATGAGAAGGTCGAGTGGGGAATGAAGAAGGGCAAGTTCAGCATGCAGTATCTTCCACGCTTTGGGGTACGACAACAACTGTAATTTCTCGACAAGGCAAAAGCAGAGGAGACTTCCATAACAAAGCTCCGTCAACCTGTTCACGCCTAGGGATAGAGGCTCGAATGTGCCGGAAACTTCATAAGGTCATGTGGTAACTGCTGGACCGAGCTTGTGGAACTTTTTGGGAGCCAACCGTACACCATGATGACGAAGGGCTAGAGTTTTGCAAGCCAGACTTCTCCATGAAAACTCAGGACGGAAGAACGATCAGTCCCAGGTTGCCGTCGAATTCAACCAAAAATGGTGATAACTTTTGGAATGACGTTGAAAAGGATCACTCTGAATGCTCAGAGACCGGCAATTACTTCTGTCAAATATGTCAGAGGCACCTTCAAAACGGTGAACGGAAGATGTGATGGCATCTTGTCATCACACAACACTTCAACAACTGTGTGGACTTTATCTGTCCGCTTCCGGGACAGAGCTGGTTCGCTTAACTTTTCTTCATCAGTGTTCGAACGCTCAAACAAATTCGGCTTGGAAGACAAGCTAGAATTTTGACGAAAACTAATGGAGGACCCTTCAATTGCTCTGAATCAACCATGTCGGGACTTCGTGCTTCACAGTTCCTCGTGACAGCGTGTCGGGCTATGGAAGTAAGTCTTCCCTTTCTATATGGTATACCGGCAGAGAAACTTGTCTGCTGAAGAGATGAGAGCAGAAGCTGTAAATGACTTTCCTCAAAGCCCGCAACATTCATTGACTTTACTCTGAGTTCGCCGAAGGTGAGTCATATTAATTTAGAGCTAGAGTCTCTTCAAAGAGTCAGGACTTCCCAACTTTGGACATTAGGTGACAATGATTTCACGCTGGCGTATCCGTTCGAGAATCGTCTTTTACCACTTGTAAAGTGTCTGCTTCCACAGCACTATCGCGAAGACAATCGACAATCCGACTTCTTCGATGTTGTCGATAAAGAGATCCAAATAAATGCACAAGGAAAATGAACTGACCCCAACTTATAATGGTTCCGAGATTGTTTCTTGAATTTCACTGCTCTCACACACTGAATAGCAAAAACGCGCGAGGGAGGCGATGGTCTAATCCCGTGTAAAAAAAATTCGGAACAGTGTCGTCAACCAGGCAAAATTTCCGAGTGAAGATGATGCGATCTACTACAGTGTGGGAAGCCTAACAGGTGACACCCGGTTCCATTGCAAACGATGGCCCATACGGAACTAGGACTTTCACAAATGATGTTGGTTTTTTAGCTGAGATGATGAATACGGGCGTCTACCATCTTGATCGTTTCATTCCATTCCGCATGTTCCGAAGCGCAGCTCTTGAGCCCTTCAGACGGCAAATTCGAAAAAAAATGCAGTCTTCTCTGTCTCTATTTTCATAAATAACGTGATCTGTTGATCTTGCCCGGAATCCCGAAGTTGACCCGACTGCTTCAGGTGGTACCGAAATTCGGAAAAGGTGCTGACTAATGATGATGACTTCATATATATGTAGAACGGTTTCGGAAGTTAAGCACATCTTTGCACAGAGTTGTAAACTTTGATGCACAGAGTAATCTTACCAGTTAGCTCCGCCCGCCTCACTGCAGGCCCCGCCCACTTCAAGAATTTGGCCACATTGCTTCTGCTACCACCAACCATTTTTCCCGCGTTGTAGAACGTTTTTGTACAGAGTTGTGAGCTTTTAATTATTTAACAGAGCAACGATTTTTTATATTAACCCCGCACACTTCAGTGCAAGCCCCGCCCACCTCAGTGCAAGTCTCGCCTAATCTAAAGACTTGTTTAACACGTTGACGACGATGTCGGTTAATGTTGACCGACAGCCAGTCTGTCTCGTGGGACGATGTCGGTCAATGGTGACCGACAGTACTGTAAGTCACCCGAGTAAAGAAATTCTCAGGTTTTTTTGTTTCATATTTTACATTTACTTATTTACTAACTAACTTTGGTGTCGACCCATGATCCTTCAAAATCTAAGGTTTCTATGGAAATTTTAAGTATCGGGTCAGGAGTCACACATCATATCAGGTAACTATTAAAATTTTAATGCCTTCTAACAATTGGCGCCCTACCTCTAATCTTGTTCTCTCCAAACGTTTAAATAGTGCCTCCTATGAATGTTTACCAATCAAAGCTTCATACACCGAAATGGTCTACAAAGCTCCATGTTTTGGAAAATTCATCCAAATTTTAACAGAACACAAGTTTTTCTTTTGTTTCCAGGAGTTTTTACTTGTTTCACACAAATAATAGCTTATCACTTATGAATACAGTGAACTAAATTTGGTTTCTGCTCCGTGGGACCATGTCTGCCAATGGTGACCGACGATTAGTCAGCGCTTTCAAACGGTCTCGTCCCGTGGGCGCGCAAACGAAAAACGCTCTCGTCGTCAACGTGTTAATTCTTAACCTCTATAGGACGTTTTCCAATGGAGTATAATTTTTTTTCAAAAAATCATGTAAGATTCGAATGCCCATCGTGGGGAGAGCTTCGAAATATTTACGGTATACTCGGCACGTATAAGTCCTTGCTCACTCACTTTACTTTTTTCTGGCCTCCGTGCTCTCGTTGAATCGAGTCATGAAACTATGTAGTAAGTATCGCCCATTGCGAGAATGTTCAGCTAACCGCCGATAAGTTTCCTTCAGTGCACTTGTCAACCCATAATCTTGCTCATTTCTCTCGGCGTCTGGGCTGTTATGAAACCTATTAGGTTGTGTACAAAGTCTTCCGTCACGAACTTTTTAAAAATTTTCAAAAACAAACTAACCAGAAGATCAGAGGTAGGCACCGTCTCCATCCACTACTCGACGCCAACGCTCGGGCAGCTAGTCGATTCCCTCCTCCCAGAATCTAACTCCCTCGGCCGACCCGACCTTGGAGCATCTTCGAAAGTAAAATCTCCCTTTTTGAATTTAGCGAACCAAACTTTGCATGTGTCGTAAGAAATGACATCCTCGCCGTAGGTCTTCATTAGCTGAGCATGCGTCTCCTTTGCACTGATGCCGAAATCGTGACACATAAGTAGGCAATGCCGAAGGTACATTTTGTCGCGGTGATGGTTGTGCGTCATTGTGGCCGGCAAACGCAGGGTAGTAGAGCACTAACTAGTGGGGTGATAGAGTAATATGTATACGTCACGTACACGAGATGACGTAATACCAACACTTTTTTAAACGAAATACAGAACGATCAAATTCGTGGCGGAAGACTTTCTACACAATCTAATAATTCAGACGTTCTGCCGAAGAAACCGCCTACTCCTGTGCGTATCCCTTCCCCTGTGAGAGGAGCTCCACCGAGCCCACATGTGCTCTTTTGGTCTCGGGAGACGAGCAGTTGAATCGGTTTCGCATAATCGATTCGCCGCACGCGTCAGTCGCGGACTGGTTGCCTCGTTACTGCACTTCTAAAGTTCTTCATAAGCTCGATCGATATGTGATTATTTTCGGCATGATTGTACTGTTACTTCTTTCGTTCCTGTTTTTTTACTCGCTACGATGCTTTTGCTATATTCCTTTGCGCGCGACGTCGCTCACGCCGCGAAGCGACAATTTCGACGCAGCTACCCCACACCCGTTTTTGGTCTTGCCCTGGCGTAACCCGTCCCGACCCGGCTTATACAGGTACCTCTCCAGGTAATATCGAATTTCCATACAAACAAATAAACAAACAGACGTGAACGCGTTACATATAATATGGCCATCTAAGGTATATGAATTTCATTTAAGGCCAAGCTCCTGGGAACTGGGGAGGGAGAAGGGGAAACGAGAAACGCTCGTTTATATCGCCAGTGAAACTAGATCACGCTGCACACTCTGTGATTTCAAGTTGGACACGTTCAAACATTACAATGATTTTGTGGTTTGAATTATTTCACCTTGCACGGGTATTTGAGTGCAACTTAGAATACGAAATTGAGATATGTGTGAGATCTAGCCGCAGAAGAAGAAGAGTGAAGTAAAATGAGGCGTAGCGAGTTTCTTCCCTCGTCAGTAAGGGAAATGGAATGAGAACTGGAAGAAAATAGAGGAATTGGAAAATGAGGCAGTGAGGTGTTAAGTTGGAGAAGATACACTTCTAGAGATATGAAGAATCGTTACAGCACCGATGTTGACTCAAATGCCCTCGTGCGAGGAGGTAATTTGAAGCGCGAGACCTCACACGGCTCAAACGTTTTAATCCCGAAGTGACAGTGGGTTAAGCCTCAAGCGACCTGTGTGGCGTGACCTACTTCAACCGACGATAAGAACGAAGCGCACCCTAATTTTGGGGGGTCCAGTATTTCCTTCCCGAACACTGCTTCGCGCTTGCCGCACCTGCCTCTTATAGCACAGATGCGATTTAAGATTTGAGCACGCAATTGTGAGTTAGGGAGCCCTTTAATTATTTACCTTTGCTAGCCACCTTCTCAAATCCCAATGCGGTTTTGATGGTCGATAATAGAGAAGGAGTCACTCCGTCCAACCAAGTCTAATAGGCATAAAAACAGAAAAGAAACAGAAAAAAGTCAAAACAAAATAAGAAAGGCAGTCAACGAAAAAAAATGGTGTCCTATCGATAGACCGGAAGTGGGGCTGAGTATGGTAATTGTAGTTTAAAGCCGCGAGACAACTGAGAAAGATTTGCCGCGTGCCGCAAAGTGAACGTGGGAAATTGGGTCACCTCATTTCAGGGTATTTAGTTCTGGACGAATAATGGAAGTAAAAGTTTGAGATAGCGCAAAAGTAGCAGAGAAAACGTGAAGATTGACGTGTTCAGAGAAATATAAGGCTTTGAAAACGCGTTCAAATATGTTAAACGCCATTGCAAACAACCGGCTGCTATAAGCTGACCGCGAGTAGCGGGTGGGTCCGGGTGCGAATGGTGGAACTTTGCAAGTCTGGGGAACTCGTCCGCCTTGGGTGTGTACGTCGACTAAGGCGGTTCTGGGGGCCTTAAGCTCTATCCAGAGCGTTTTTTGATCCGACAACGTCCCCTTTGCTATTCTTGAAGATCACACCTTCATCTCAGATAGAGATCTCAGAAACCACTTTTATCGTAAATGGTGTCTTCAAATATACGTAGCAAGTTTAGGCTAAACATTTTTGTACTTCAGATAATTCGAAATGCAGTAGACGTTATATGCGCTGCAAAAGTAACCATAAAAATAGATCTAAGCCAACTACATTCTAACTGAAACATGGGAAAGCAGCCCGCGTGGTTCAAAGGGTCGCAAGCGACGCACCCTACCCCCCGTTGGCTTCGTCACCGCTCCCAGCCTGCCACCTAAACCGATCTGCTGGAAGTGGAACGGAGCCTTACTTAGCTGGCTAAACGCCAATTCAGTTTTCTATGCTGTCGATCCCAAAAGCATTTGCAAAACTATATCAGAACACTCACAGCTTAAGGCACTGCAGTGGGCCTGCCATCATCTTGTCATGCTGTTTCTGAGAGCCGCGTCTTTATGAACACAGGACATTAGAGTCTTCAATCATAATGACATTTTACACCATGATCAGTGATATGAGGGTCGACAAAAGTCATCGCTTTCACTTCGAGCATGTGTTTCTTTTCTGAACCGACACCTCTTTCACTTGTTAAATTGGCTGACCGCCCGCACCCCGTTCATATTAGGACGCTCTGGTAAGATGAACAGGAGCTATTAAGTTGCAGCCAAACACACACGAAACATGAAACAACCCAAACACATACAAACACTATGACCCTTTCGCCATGAGGGGACAGGGTTCGCTCTCCACTTATTCCAACTTTACTCAAACTGTGCTCCGTTCCCACACGTTCTCTCCGCCTCCCCCTACTTCTGCCCCCCCCCCCCACCCCGCTCAAGGACTGCAGTCGAGCTGCTCAGTCCCTTTCCACTACCTTTCATCGGTGTTCCATCCTGCCGCCTGCACTCCTGACAAATTTGAACGCCCCAGGTGGAACAGGAGACATGAATTCACTGTCAAGCACGAACACCCACACATACATTTAGCGCACTACATATAGTAGGATAAAAATATAATTTCAGACTGAAATAAATCAGGCGATCCTGTGAAACGAACGCTGCTCAAATATTCAACGGTTAACCTCTATTAAAGCATTCAAGACAGAAATAAGCCTCTCCCAGCAATCGACATTATATACCATTTATAAGAAGTAGAAAATGCATTCTACCGCCACTCGTATGCTCTGGATCAGTCAACCTGTAATTAAATGGTAGAATCGAATTTCCTTTGGGCAAGACACCTGCCAAGAAAGTTCGCGCTATCTGGCCATGGAATTATTTCTGACACAGTAATTGTACAGTGCAGCTAAATAGCTGCTCAGAAATTTCACACCTCTTAATGGCTTTGCAAAACCTGGTCACGACTTCATTAATCAATCTGCTAAAATTCTCTTATAAAAACTGAAAACGATTTTTTATATGATTTACGATCATGACACCCAGCACAAATAATCGCCTTTCCATCCTACCGAAAAAGATATCATACTATGGTGAAGAAACAGTAATAGCCAAGTGGGTGAAAGTGTGG
Source organism: Haemonchus contortus (assembly GCA_000469685.2). Taxonomy (NCBI): domain Eukaryota; kingdom Metazoa; phylum Nematoda; class Chromadorea; order Rhabditida; family Trichostrongylidae; genus Haemonchus; species Haemonchus contortus. The sequence continues at coordinate 45,881,263 of LS997567.1, read as the reverse complement.
GCTCGCATATGCACTTATTCTTATTAAAAGCGAGGGTTCGATCGTTGCCAAAAGCCTTGGAAAAATCGTAGCGGCACCAGCGTTGGGCCCAGTTGGACAGGTCGGCTGATAGAGAAGCCCAGTCACAACGCATATCTAGAGCCTAAATGAAATCAATCATAGAGTTTGGCTGTAAACCGAAAAAGCGGCAAAGGTCTCTGAGTTGGAGAGTATGCGAGAGCTACCGAGAATCAACCACATCGAAATGATTAGGATTGGAACACTCCGAACGTGGGACCGCTTTCTGAGTAGTCTCGAGAGGTTGCTGATCCAATGATGCGCAGAAACTCAAAGTCTTACGCCTTCAGGAAACAAGCTAGAAAGGAGCAAAAGTCCAAAATTCGGAGAAAATGTCAAGCCCTATTTTAACAGATTTAACACCGAACGAAGTGGTGGGGAGAGTAGATTCGGTTCCAATTTAGGTTCTTCGTACCCCCAATCACTAGTCTGTGGCATGACCTATCTAACGGTGGACTACTTGAATCCCCGCTAAACCCAGCTGCGCTAGTATAGCTTCTACGAATTGTAAACCATACATTATTATCACTATTACTATTACAACTGCATATTTAAGATCACGAAACAAAATGTGAGAAATCGAAATTATTCCACACTGCTTCAAAACTGTAAAGCCGTATAAACGATTCGTCTGACATCTTTTTGCAATGTTTGAAAAGGCGGAGACATTAGTTCTCTAATAACAACGTGTTTCCTTCCAGGCGAATGGAGACAGCGAGTGTTTCCACTAAGTTATGAATTTTTTTCTTCAGCCATAACTACTTTGACCTTTGCCGCCTTCAATGGAAAGGAACATCATAAGTTTGTGTGCCAGAAAATAAACAAAAATTGGTTTGTTCCGTCTCTGAACCATACGGACTAATGTAAGTCATCATCCGAGGTTGCATATTTCATGTCCATATGGAGTTTACTTTTTCGATCAACTAATTGCATTTCTTATATTTCAATTGTAACAATACATAATCAGTACATTCGATATTGGTTCAGTTGAATATAGTGTGACAGAGAGGTCAGCAGCCAACCAACGCACTAGTGGAGGTGCACCGTAATACTTTGGGGACCGTATGGGGGCACCCGTAGGGAACAGCCATGGCAATAGCGGTATTCCTCGAAGACTATCTCCGCTGTCAGCAAAACCAGCGGTCAAATTGTGAGGGTAGACACGAAAGAGGTCACTGGAAAATAATATCCGTGTACGTACCACAAGTCCAACAGTACCCCAAATCGAAAAGGATGAATTATATCTGAGCGTTGTAGATGACCAGTGTCGCAAGGACACCTTTTCACCATAGGGAGTGTTCTGAATGGCCACATCAGCAGTAAACCGAGGGATCTAGATGGGATTCACGGATGAACAGGAGTCAGAAACAAAGAAGGAAAGAGGGTACATGGCAGTATCAGCAGTTCCGCATAAAGACCCAGATTGTTAAGTGCAGAAGTGAGGGGGAGGGAGAGGGAGGAAGGAAGCAAATTCGTGGTATATTATCCTTCAAAAATTCAAAGGACGCAAAAGTACTGCCTGGCGCAGATTTGGCGAAACAGCACAGGCTTCTCTTAGCAGACATAGCCATCGAGCTTTCCAAAAAGTCAAGTGGCAAGAGCAGACCAGAAAAACGGAGAAACCTGTACTGAACTGAAAAAGAACACCTCAAGTGAAAGGTACTGGAACTAGACCATCAGATCCCGAAGGACCGATTCAGTAGGCATGGAGCAAGTCCCTAAAAGTCATCCTACTATGTGCAAGGAAAACGTTGGGGGAAATTGAGGTGTATATCGAGAAACAAGGAAGCATATTTCTGAGGATCAGCGAGTTGTGACGCAGAAGAAAGGGCCTACAAGCGCTGATAAAGAGCGCAAGTTCCAGAGGACCTAGCTGCCCACAGAATTCCCAAGTGTCACTCAAGTTGCAGTGGCAGAGGCAGATAATACGACATGGACGCTTTGTACCAGAAGCTCGATTGTTTAGAAAGAGGGAAGTTCGTCCTCCAGCCGGCAAAAGCGCGGCACCGGTTACTCAGGACATGCGAGCAGTGAGATACGTAAGGATAGCAGGAGTGCAGTCCTGTGGAAGCCTGCTGAAGTCAGGCGCAAATAGAACGAATAATTTGGCAGACTCCTGAATGAGGAAGTCACTGTAAGGACAGCCCCCAATTAGAGGTGATGGCTAGCCCCATCGAACCTTGGACAGAGGATGAGGAGAGGAACAGGAAAGACGAAAATTGTAAAGGAAACTGGCCCGGATAAAGCACTAATCGAGACATGAAGAGCGCTTGGAGGGCACGAATAAAGTGGTTCAGCCAGACTCCTGAATATGGGGACCGGGAAGAAACTATCGATGATAATGATTTAAGGAGGAGCGATGCTTCGTTCAATTCTTCAAGCAGTAGCAGAAGGCGGTGGAGCGTTCAAACTACCCTGGGACTAGGTTGACTACTTACACGATTGAATTTTACGAGCGGTGGTCGACTTAATTCGAGTGAACTGGCCCCGATCTCACGGGAGCAGATTGGCTTCATGCCAGAAAAGTTTACAGCTGATGCCATCTTCATAGTTAGATAAGTAATTGGCAGGTACCGTTAAAAGCGTAGGCGCGGCTAGCCAGCCTTCCCGAAGTGGGAAAGGCATTTGACCGCCTCCCACGACTAGTCCTTTTAGGAGCGGTCCGATAACGAAACGTTCTAGAACACATGATCTTTCTGGTCAAGGACATGTACGACACGCGGCCTAAGTAAAGCACCAGGTGTCTTTGTTAGAGAACATCAGGGATCAACTACAGCGTGGTCTTTCACTCCTTACAATGGACATCATCAAAAAAGAACTCATGTTTGGACCGCTGAAGACCATCCTGTACACTGATGACATTGCTCTGACAACGGGAACAACACCAGCGCAAGCTGCAGAATTGACAGAACGTATTGGGAGAGAATGGGATCATACGAAACGTGGAGAAGACCAAGTTCCTTCTCTCCGGAAAGTGCACAGACTCAAGCTAGACGGTCTTGCGGAAGCCATCGAGACATGCGAGGTTTGCCTTTATATTTCGGGACTGAGCAACCCTAGTAATGCAAATTGGCATCTGACAGCTCTATCGTAAAGTTTGACTCTTTTGAGGTTATACTTACTCAGAACGTTTTCATATATGAGCGCTTCTTGTGCTGTTTACACTAACTTAAAAAATTTACTTAGGGCAGACCTTCCTTCTGGCGCCCCCCACCCACTTAGACCGAACCTTCCCCCTTGGCCTCCCCCTCCCCCCGTGGCGATGAAGCTCCATCAAGGATCAGTGCTTATCGATGGTATCGTGAATTCAACCGAGGTCGTAGTTCACGTTGGATCTCACAATCGCTCGAGAAAGGTTTGTGTCGATTGGTCAGAAGAAATGCTTAAAAAATACGATCGGGACGCTTCGAAACACGTCTGTGACATCGCGACAGGTGATGGATCATGGGTTTACGCGTATGAGCCCGAAAGTAAAGAGCAGTCGACCGTGTGGGCATTTCAAGATGAGCCAAATCCAACAAAAGCTGTCCGCGCACGATGCACTTCCAAGCAAATGATCTCCTGTTTTTTGGGAAAACTGGTTGCAACCGTACCACAAGAACAAGCAGAGCAATCAATTCTGAGTGGTATACAACCATTTCTTTGCCAGTTGTCTTCCGAAAAATCAGGAAAACCAACTGCCGAAGACGGATCACTCTTCACCACGACTGCGCGAGTTCTACACATCGGCTCGATCAACTGCATTTTGTAGCACTCAAAACAACGATTTAATGAGCCATCAGCCATATAGTCCCCGGCTGACTTCTTCTTAACCCGTAGATAAAAAATAAAATGAGAGGTCAACGTTTTCCGACACCTGAAGAAGACGCTGATGCGTTCACAATGGGTGTTTTAGAGTTACCTCAATTAGAGTGGCAAAAGTGCTCCGACAATTGGTTCGGACGCATGCAAAAGTCAATGGATTTTAATGGAGAGTACTTTTAAAGGCAGTAAAGCGATTCTCAATAGTTAACATTTATTTTTGTTTTCTAATCAAGAAATATAAAAGGCAACCTACGTGGCTGCGAGACTGCCGACACCTTAAGAATGAATTGACTGCTGATATTGACGTGAACCAGGCTGTGAAAGCCCGAAGAACGCAGCATGAAGTGGAGGAAGTTTATCGGTACTTTCAGTGACCGATGGTGCACCAGGACGCTCAAGAAAAGATGTGCCGAGCAGCAGTAAGGCCCACGATGGTTTACGGCATGAAGACTATACCGTCAGCGAAAATTGCTAAGGACAGCTTAACTCCACCGGAATTGGAGTGCTGGGGTTGGACGTGACGGGACCGGATCAGAGATAAAGACGTCAGGGCGTTATTCAAATAGCCCCTGTCCAGCTGAAGATGACAGAGCAACGTCTGCGATGGTTGCAACACGTGCTGAGAAGACCACGGGAACATCTGATAAGGGAGGCCGAGTAAGGGAATGAGGGAACACGAAGCTAACGGAAAGCGACCAAGAAGAGTTCCTAAAAAGAAGTGCGGGCCATGTTCAAGAAGGACCACGAAGAAGCTAATGACGGCAGAAGATTATGTCGATAGAATAATGTGGAACCGGTAAAAAAAAGCAGCAGACCCTGCGACGACTCGCGGAATCGTATAGAGAGGAAAAAAAGAATTATGGCGAAAACTCTCATATTTTTCTCGATAGTTTCGAAAGGAAAAGGATTTGTCTCAACAACAACTCAACTTAAGTGAATAGTGAATAGTGGGTAACAGAACAGTGAATAGTTTTTTTTTACTTATACTACCTCGAGGGCGGATGTGGTGTGGTGGCAAGTAACGAACGCGCTATCGCACACGCACGGTCCTGGTCGAAACCCGCACATCCCAAAAAGGCTTCCATGGGCGTATGGTTGATACCAGACTCGTCTGGAAGGATAGGAGCACTGACTTAAACATCAGCAGACCACGGTGTATACGCCACATACATATTCGTAAAGCGACTATGCTTCTGAATAGAAGACGAATGCGCGGTCCCAAAAGTGAGACCGATTAGCACCAAAGACTATTATTTTATCGCTGATGCCACCTGGAAGACAATTACTCGCTAACAGCTAGCAATCGCGAGCCCATTCGGGAAAAGTGGGAAGCGGAACGGGAGCATACTGGCGAGCAAATTCCGCGCATTACACTCGATAACCACAAACAAAGGTACAACGAACATCAGAAAGAAAGATGATGACATAGTGAAGAGGCTCACCTGAGTGATTATATTCATTTCCATTTTCTCATCACAGTTGATGAAGTAGCGGCAGATTTGAAGAACCGATTCCTTTAAATCCACTAGAATTTCCGTTTGGCGAACATTCTTCAGTTTTGGATCATTATCACTCTAAATTTCTATAACTGTTGTAAGGGACGTCGAAAGAGGAGAGAACGGAATGCATATCCTACTTATATAACCCGCCAGTGTGGTGTGTGTGTGGTGTGCGGTGTGTGTGGTGTGGTGTGTGTGGTGTGTGTGGTGTGTGTGGTGTGTGGTGTGTGTGGTGTGTGTGGTGTGTGTGGTGTGTGTGGTGTGTGTGGTGTGTATGTATGTATGTATGTATGTATGTATGTATGTATGTATGTATGTATGTATATATGTATATATGTATATATGTATATATGTATATATGTATATATGTATATATGTATATATGTATATATGTATATATGTATATATGTATATATGTATATATGTATATATGTATATTTGTATATTTGTATATATGTATATATGTATATATGTATATATGTATATTTGTATATATGTATATATGTATATATGTATATATGTATATATGTATATATGTATATATGTATATATGTATATATGTATGTATGTATGTATGTATGTATGTATGTATGTATGTATGTATGTATGTATGTATGTATGTATGTATGTATGTATGTATGTATGTATGTATGTATGTATGTATGTATGTATGTATGTATGTATGTATGTATGTATGTATGTATGTATGTATGTATGTATGTATGTATGTATGTATGTATGTATGTATGTATATGTGCGTGTGTGTGTTTGCGTGTGTGTGCTGGAAATCATTGTTCCCGCTCTCTTGCTCGAGAGCTCCTAATCTTTGGCGAATGCAGGCAGCGGGTCAACCTTAACACGAGAAGTGGGAGAGCCCGGTGTCAGATAGGCGATCTGACTTATGTTATACACATACTCACAGGGGCGTAGCTTGCGTGAAGTAAATGTTCGAGATGAAATTTATAACTTCTTTCCCCTTGGACCTAGAGCGTTCAAATTTGGTGGGAGCTCTCGACACAGGATGTGAACACTTATGGTAGGTCGCAGGAACGGGATCCGCCCACACGGGACGGAGCTCGCGCGAATATGTAAATCTGTGCTATCAGAGCATTCAATTTTGGTAGGAGAAAAAGAGACAGGATGGGAACGCCTATGCAAGGTTGGTGCATAAAATGAGCCTAATCCTAGGGAATTCGCGCAGTCAATTTCAAAAAGGAGGGACAGAACATATCACTTAAACACTCTTGAGTTGAGCACAACTTCGCTCATGACGAGAGAGGCGCTCACTAAGTGTGTCGGGTGTTTGTGCATGTGTTTAACAATAAATTTTCATCTCCTCTTCTACTGCACCAGAGCGCTCTAATTTGGAGAAGACGTAGGCAAAATGCCATTTTGTACGAGAAGGAGTCTGGCGTAACCCGCGCGATCCGATTGGTAGCTTTTACACTAGTCAAATTTTCATTTACTACACAGCAGTTGGTGCACCCTGTCAATAAACTCGGATGGACAATTATGGGCAGAATTGTGGAGGCGTTTCGAATGCGTATATGCTTTTAGGCAACTTACGCACCCAGAACGCCTCCACTATTCTGTGAACGAGTGTAATACAATGGCCACGATAACTAGTCAATGAACAAGCCACTGCTTGTATGCTTGCAGTTAGCCTGTTACCCGTTAACAGACTCTAAAGGAATGGTTGTTTAGTGGCCCTGAGCGAGTAGCATTCAGAGATTAGATACCCGGACTGTCTGCGGTAGAGAACATACCTCCGCCCAACGACTCAGGTCACGGTTAGATTGGGCATAGGCTGAGATATAATGCAAAGACACCTTAGGACAACTTTGCATGAGGAAAACTAGAATGACTACTCTCGAGCTGGGCCGAATAGGGCTACTAGAAAAAATAGTGCGGAAACAGAAATAAAAATGTGACCTCTCTTAAAACAACTCGTAAATGCTGACAGACCGCTTTCGAGTGGAAGATTTGTTGGATGATGCTCTTAGAACGTGTTAGTTTCCGGCGCTGAACTTTTTGCTTAGGTAAATTTGTGTCCGTGGACGTGTTCACAATCATACCTTGATCGGCCATTAAAATTGCCTAGAAATGAGCATAAATACGAATAGCGATGGTTGGAGGCATAGAAGTAGCAATAACTGAGTAAACCGAATAAATCGTAGCACCTGATGCTCCTTCATTTTTATAGTCACTGCTACTTCAACTACACTGTTACTATTACTGACCTGATGCTTTTTCCGCAATTCGTTGATTAGGTGCTCGGTAATAGTGAACTCGAACGATGTCATATATTCGACAAGTTTGTCGATTTCAATTACCTATAAACCAGTAATAAAGACGTGTACAGATTGAGCGTAGTGCTGACGCAGAACATCTACGTATAAGGGTTGTTTACTATCATTTGTCTCATTAAATAGCTCGTAAGAGAAGATGATTTTCGTTGCGGTCATAGCAAATAAGCAGAGAGTTCATTGAAAATTCACCTCCTCAACCACAACACTGCACTTTCACAACCTGTTTTAAGCGGTTTGAATACACCATGATCTCCACCTGATTGTAGTATCAGGTCGCTCATTTAGAAGCGCGCAGACCTTTGAAGGAATGGAACGAAAAGAGAAGATGGCTTCGACGACATTTCTTGATGTGAAGCTGGTACAGCAGATAGGTCACTGCTCAATTTCGTCATTATTGCCGCAGAAAACAAATTGAAAAGAAGGTGAAGGCAAAAATCAGCGGAGTTTTTAAATATGGCGTCGTAGACGGGAAACCCACGTCTCAAATTCATCATGACCTGAACCAACATTTGCAAGGTACGGTGTTCTCTAAGCGTGTGTCGAAAAATATGCGCTAGTAATCACGGGAGGGAGAATGGAAACAAGGGAAGGTAGAGGTTGTCCAAAGGTTTGAAGACAGCCCGAGGAATATGTGTATAGATACCTCAGATCCTCACAGAAGCAGCAGTCAAAAACCGAAGTCATGTCTGCGATAGCAATATTCGCCGCCATGAAGTTCACTCGCCACTTTTGAACGAGCATAGGCTACAAGCGAAATATTGGTGAGTTTATCATGCTGAGCCCAAAAAAAGACAAGAGCCGGATCTGGATGAATGCAGATGAAGCAACAGGCTCACGAAGTGCATCCAAGATGTTCATCACGACTTAAGAATTCTAAAGATGACGCTTGAACGACTCTACTTCGAATAAAATACTGTCGTTGTTGAGAGTATCACCATTTTGCCGACGATGATATTGCCCAACGGATAACATCACACCCTTACAAGAAGACGATTATCGCTAACAACCATGCCGGCCCCATGGATTGTGCGACAGTTTTGCAAAAAACATCGAAACCTGGTTTCAAACACCATATTATCTCGACCTACAATCGTGCGACCTCGACTGTTTTGTACACTCAATGAAACGTGTCAGTGGTAATCGCTCTAACAACTGCTCGGTCGCCAAAACGACCAAAACAGCATCCTACCTGCGCTCGTTGAAAAGGAGCTACTGGGTGTCATGATACTACCTAGACCCTGGGAATAGGTCGCTGACAAGGATGGAGCTGTTTGACTAAATACCAGCATATAAGCTTCTCGCCTCCTTTTCTTTTCTGATCATTTTCTTCGAAAAAAAAGCTTGCAAACTTCTAAAGGAGATGACCCAGTCTATTTGTGGTAAATGTGCAGTCAAGACTGCATAAACCTAGGATGATTAAATGGTGTGGTTAACCGAACGCGAGCGACTGAAGCTGCTGTAAGTTACGTGAGCCTACGAGACCTGCAGACGTAAGAGTATAATGTATCAGTACAATTATTATATGTTGTGTAAAATGTGGTGTCTTGGTCAGGGGCAGGACTTGCGCCAAAATTCCGAATTTAAAACTGTCGCGAAGGAACACATTACTAAAGAAACCTATCTCAAAAACAGAACCCAAAATCAAAGCGATAGTGAAAGCCTTCGTTACTCAAGACTGAGTCCCCAATATGGAAGTTCAAATGCCTGCGATATCAATACCTCAGACATTCTTTTGGGGGAGACGAATATGTACCACCAAAGTCCCTCCAAAGTTCCTCACACCACTACAGGGTGTCTCAGAATTATGGGCGCCAGAATTTAGAAACTTATAAGGTAGAAGTAATTTACGAAATTCACTCCGTCCGCTATTAATAGGTAGCGCGAGTAGGTAGTATTCCAATATGCATGGTTACTGGAGTAAAACTTCCAATTAGATGGCGGAGGCTCATTCAATGTCACTTGCAATCACTGGCATACGAGAGGCAAAATGGTGAAAAAAATTTCTGCGATTCCTAAAATCTTCGTACCAAAGGCTACTAAACGATACTAGAAAAAGATTCAATCAAAAACAAATCAGGAAGGGAAGAACGGTCAGCGTTTTTAAGGATAGGACTATTGAAATTGTTCGTTTGCAAGTCGACCGTGATTGTGGGTGCACCATCAAAAAAAACGGCAAAGGAGCAGTACTTATCGATGTTGTCGGTAGGGCGGACACTCAAGCAGGAGCTCCACTGCCATTCCAACTGTATGCAAGAATGCCGTTTCATTTCTGATCTCAACAGACAGTACAGGGTCAAAAAATGCAGAGGGTTGTTAAGCCACTTGAGCTGAGACAACAAGCAATCCTTCATCGTTCTCTCTAACCAAAAAATTTACGAACAATTCACTCCTTGACAAAAAAGCTTACTTACATCGAACGTGCAATCTCTCGCAAAAAAGATGCTATAAGAACAGTAAAAAGGTGCATTTTGAAGGAGTCATGGATGAGGTCAAGACGCCCGTGGTTTCGTCGGACCGGGTGGAAAATTTTCAGAGATCTGCTCTCAAGAGGCATCTTGATAGACGTAAGGGAGCATTGATCCTACTCCACTTCATGAAACAGCTCGCATCCTTCCCAGCATGACGTTACTCCGGCCAAAAAATGCAACCTCGCCCGCTAGTGGTGCCAACGCTAGCTGCCCGACTTCGTTGTTGAAAAGGAATGGCGATCGTGCTTTACGCATCCTAACTCACTTGACTCCCCCGTATGGTCCCCGTTAGGGAGAGGACTTGTCGTTTTTGCAGTCCCGGTTTGGAATCTTAAAAAGCAAAGCTGAAGAAGGAGTGGGAAGAATTGAAGGAGGATTCTTGCGTGCAACACGCGAAAAGTTCGAAAGTAAACTTTATGATGGCCTTTACTCGCGCTCATAAGGACGTGATTGTAACATTTTGTAGCACATAATGTCAGCAAATGTGCATGTTTATTCTATGGTCAATTTCAGCCGATATATAATACATTGCCGTGAATTAGTGCCCATAATTTTGGGACAGCACGAAGAATGTATGAAGGGGGATCACAACGAAGCCTTACTAAAGCATTTCTCTCCACTTACTAGCATTAGTTCAGAAAGAATCTTCCTATACATTTGTGCGCGTGCAACAGCAATGATTACATAGAAAGGATAAAGGATAAAGCTTTTGGACGTTAATCAATCCTGTCTGAGGGATGCGCACATGCGACCCCGCATTCGAGTTCCATTAAGAATCGTAGTAGCGTACTGATTGTGTATGGAGAATATAAAACGACTTGCGGGGCCAGCCGATGTACGAGCTCTCATCCTCCAAGACAGATCTGGTGAACCGACCCCGTGGAGACTAAAGGTTTGGTTGGCTCGGGCGGATGTCGGTCCGAGATTCGAAACCGAGACCATGAGTGTGAGATAGTACGTCACCTCCCACTACAACACCTCCGCCCATGACAACATGTATTCCTACAAAATAAAGTACCGTTTGTGGCAGCTGACTGATGGCATTGAAAAGATCAGCGGAAGACATCGAACTCCGGCCAAGTTCAACAATTTCGTCTTCCCTCATTTTCATTATTGAAATAATGACCTGAAAAATCAAGTTCGAGCTTCGAAGTTATTGTGACTTGAACGTGCTATATGTTTATAACGAATGTAAACGTGAATTAATGAGCGAGTATTTCATTTCATTCCGCCATTCAATCTACGGCTACAAGGACACGAACCTACCAAATGGTACCACTTACAGTTAGAATTCACCGCGAACAGTAATAGACATCTTTCGATAACGTGCTAGCATCGCGGTAACAGAACCTACCTCCAATTTCACATTCCCCTAGAAATTAGGGCCGACGTTATAGGATAGATTTAGTACACATTAAAATGGTTTCTGCGATTTCTCCCTTTTATGAACCTGTGTCCCCCAAAGATGGCTTAAGGGACGCTGTTGGGTAGAAAAACGGCTTGGACAGGGTATGATGAGGGCTTTGAAACCGGATTAGCCGACGTTCACAACCAAGACGGACGAGTTCTTAAGCGTTGTGAAAGCTGTAGAGTTTGCCAAATTCGCACCGAGATCCTCACCTTGGAAAGAGCCTACTACAGCCACTGTATGAATAGGCGTGTGCGTTTGTTTCTTATTTGTTTATGACACAGGCTCTCCCCTGTGTTGGAAAAAACAACCAAACAAAAAGCCTCTTGGATCAGCACGAAAAACCCCAAAATAAATCGGAAAAATTAATGTCTTGCCGTAACTAAGGAGCCTACCCCGTTCCTCAAGCTGAGTGGTTTTCAGTTGCCACCGGCGTCAAGCCAGTGGTCAGAGCATTCGGAGCGCACCCGCTGCGAAAGCGTTACGGCATCGGTCTTCTTTCAGACATCCAAGGTGGTTTACCTGTTGGCTTTTGCAGAACCTTTCTAGATAACTACATTTAGGAAAGCTACACCTGAAGTAGGCTGAGGTCTAAATTCGTTTTATCAGGATGAAACCCGAATATTTTTTGACTTCCAGGCTCTCACGAAGGCGACTGGCCGAACCTTTAGCCGAATAAAGAAATAATGACATTTTGGCCGAAGCTTCAGAGAAGAACACTTAAGACATCGTGAACTGTACCTCCAAATCGGGCCGCGTGTTGCACAGCTTTGACGCTAAATGCTTAGAAAAGAACATGATCTAAGGTCATGCGCCGAAAAAATAAGTGAGTAAGATTGTTAACAAAATAAGCTCATACCCGAAATATGCTGACGCTGCCTGTGTAAAAAACGAAGTCCCAGACACGCATCAAGGTTCTCGTCGGGAATACCGTTGCAAGCAATGTCAATAACCAGTTCATTGTGACCAAAGACACTTCGACATCGAGCTCGTCTATGAGCCGGTTGAGGTCAGGCACGTGGGATTTCATCAGATGTCTCGTTACCCGCTCGTCTGCCTAGTCAAGTACAAACAAAAGTTAGAGCTCAATGTAATACAAATTAATAGGCAGAAAACATTAGGTTGGGAAATAATAGAGGTTAATAGATTTATAAAAAAAAAGACAACAGATGATCGAGAAGGTTAGAAAGTGTGGCCAAAATCTCTCGTCAAAAAGACGGGAAGTTTTGCAGTTTTTGCAGAGAAGAGCAGAAGCTGGGAGAGTAGCTGCTACCTTGTCGCCATGAGCCATGCACATTCACATTCGGATTCTAGTACGCTTCCGATTAAAAGCTGAAGGTACAACGGAAAAGTCTAGACCTGGACACCCAAAAGCGTCTGGCTGTAATAGTTCGGTGGCAGAATATCCTCAATTAAAGCTGTCATCATCCAAAATGTTGTCTCCTCGGAGCAAATTAACAAAAGCATGGCCACGATCACACCTGAAAAGCAGATAACATATATAGGAGATAGCTCCAGATTCAATCTTGTCATTGGGACGTTTTCTCCTTTGTGAGAAAAATGCCGAACTTTTGATTACGAATTTCATTAAATTAAACCTGAATGGGTGGGTTCAAGGCCTCTCCTGTAATTCTTGTGATAGAATTGTATAAACTTCTGGAAACATCAAGAGTATCTAAGCACCTCTCTATGCTTACTTTTTCGTAGGCCCTTATAACATTACAAAAAGTGACTCACTCCTCATTTACGCAAAAGCTATGAGAAGTGTTTTACGAGATGAGTGAGAGATACACCTGTGAAGATCCAAGCGGCTCTTCGACAACGTATCATATGTAAATACAGTAAGCTCTCTAGCCGGATGAAGTCAGTTCCATTTCGGAAAACGTAGCAGAGCTGAGAAATCCGACACAGCTCATTCTTGATATTAATAACATTATTATTATCATTCTCAAAAAATGAAGCGACTTGGCCACACACAGGATTGACTAGTGCCCCCGCTGCAAGTGCTCTATATCGGAGTGACAAGGCATGCTCGCAGTGAAATATTGTCTGAAGAAAAGCGACGGTTACGCAGAACAAATGCAAAAGGGTAAAGTGTGTTGAGTCAACGTCAGTCATTCGAACCGGTGCCAACAGCCAGGTATATACCTTCGCAGTTTCCAAAAACTCCGAAACCTGCCCGTTACAGAGCAAACTCGATTATACTCACCCATTCCTTCACAGAAACCGAGATCTGGATAAATGAAAGCGACCGCTTTCAGAACCCTTCTCAATGCATCGATTCCGGTACAATTTTTCTTCCAGAAGCAGATGTTGTTGGGTAGTGTTCTCAGCAGACTGCGTTCTATTTGAACACCTAAATAGACAGATACAAATCGAAAAAAAAGTACTGATGAAGGCAGTCCCAGTCCGACGCTTAACATGCGACCGACCACTCCAGCTTTCGTCATCAAGGTAAAGGGAAGAAAGGGAGATGAACAAGCAACAAGAAAACAATTAAAACAACAATTGTCAAATCATGGCTCATTTACCACTATTTGTTCAAAACAGAGGGTCATTGTAGGCGGGTGGTACTTTGAGAACATAGACGGAGCGACTCAGGATGGTAGTCACGAAAGCAACCATTCGTTTCTTTATCAACCGCATCGGTTCACATTGTATCAATTATACCAACGTAGCTACAATACTGCTCCTAATTTATGGTCAATGGACGGTTTGCGACAGATTAATCCGTCGCAAACCATCGCATTGCCATAACTTCAGCAAGAGTACTCCAATCACGCTGAAGATAATGTCATCGGAGAGCTCCTCTCTTGAAGAATCCAAATGTATAATTGTCTTCCAATTTCCTTGAATTTTTCGCCTTCTTTCCCGGGAAAAACGAAAATTGAGTCTCTCAGCACCTGAGGTTTACTTGCGGATATAGCAGCATCGTAAACTCTCCACTTCAATTGGAAACTTCGTTGTAAGTGTTCAGCACCTGAGGTGCTTCCTGCAGATACAGCATAACCTTAAACTCTCCACTTCAATAGAAATCTTCATTCTGAGCGTTTAGGACATTTGGAATATGGAAACATGAAATCATGGTTATTTTGATATCCTTAATGATACAATTCAAAAAGCTCCAGCTAAAAACAGTGATTTCAATGATCAAATTTTCCAAAATCTGCTATTTCAGAAGTGCATTTTCTCGGGAACGAATTATTCTGCATTTACTAAGACTTCCAGTATGTGACCTGATATTCTGTTACCAGTCGGGCCGCCCAGCTAACGCCGGGCTTCCCTCCTTCTAATGGGTTCGCCCGGCTACGCCGGGCGCTCCTCCTTCCTCTGAGAAATTTGCTATGCGCAAATAACACTTCGGATTCTACTTTTTCTTTGAAAGCTGTACACCCTCAGTATTAGCTTCAAACTGTGCGCGATTTTTTCTGTAAGCCATCTTCGCTGTGTCCGAATAAAACATCGCATTATATCACAAAACTTATTTAGAGAATAAGTATTCAGACTTTATCGCGGCTGAGTCTACTATGTTAGCTACCATCAATGTTCCCAGCCAACTCCTTGTGCCTTCAAGCTTCAACGGTCTGGGTCCGAACCAACAGTATTTATTCACGCCCAGTCCTTTGGGGCGGAGTTTCGTCTTGCAACCTATCATCAGTGTTTCCACCCTGCCGCCTGTATTCCTACCAAATTTGAACGCTCTAGGTCCAAGTTAAACCCCGCCCCTTGTGGGCGGAGTCCGGTCCTGCCACCCACCATAAGTGTTTCCACCCTGCCGTCTGTATTCCTACCAAATTTGAACGCTCTAGGTCCAAGTTTAAGTTTTCACACAAACCCCGCCCCTTGTGGGCGGAGTCCGGTCCTGCCACCCACCATAAGTGTTTCCACCCTGCCGTCTGTATTCCTACCAAATTTGAACGCTCTAGGTCCAAGTTTAAGTTTATCACACAAACTCCGCCCCTTGTAGGCGGAGTCCGGTCCTACCACCCACCATTAGTGTTCCCATCCTGCCCCCCTTACACCTACCAAATTTGAACTCTGTAGTTCGACGGGAACCGGAGTTATGAATTTGCGCTCAAACATTTATTTCGCACAAACCCCGCCCCCTGTGGGCGGAGTCCGGCCCCACCACCCACCATTAGTGTCCCCATCATGCCCCCCTTATACCTACCAAATTTGAACTCTGTAGGTCGACGGGAACCGGAGTTATGAATTTGCGGCCCAAAATTTCTATCGCGCACGCCCCGCCCCTGTGGGCGGAGTCCGGCCCCATCACCCACCATTAGTGTCCCCATCCTGCCCCCCTTACACCTACCAACTTTGAACTCTCCAGGTCGACGGGAACCGGAGTTATGAATTTTCGGTCAAACACACACACACACACACACACAAACACACAGACAAACCAACAGACACACTTAGCGCGTTATATATAGTAGGAATAGAAGGATGAATGGCCTCCTAATCGGACGTTGAGCTAATTGACCCCTCACCATCGATCTCTATTGGGCCATCGTCTTCGCTATTGCCGAGTCCATTTAAAAGTACGCCTGTTGACACATATTGGTATGCAGCTGGCAGAATGAGACGACCACACCATGATAAATACTGTTTGACTGTGTATATCAAGTTTAGTTGTACTACCTTAAATCGCGTGCGAATTTTCGCTTATTCAAATTCCCATTTGACGGAAACTGTGGGGCATTGACACTAAATACCGGATCAAATTAGCACAGAAAAGCACACATTGCTTGCCAGCAATATTGTTTCAGCATTTGCAATCGCCGGGCACCACTGAGGATCCGGCCATATGGAATGCATGCCAAGTGCAAACATGAGAAGAACACACTCCCGCTGCGCTACTGGCCGCCTCAACTCGAGAACATTCAATCAACCATTTAATAGTGGTTTAGGCTGGCTGCGGTAACAGTAGGCAAAGGCTGATCGGTTTCTGACTTGTCAGGTCACGTTGCGACATGATTCATTCACTATTTATCACACATTTACCACAACTCAAGTATATATATGTATATATTTATATATTATATATTATAATACATATAATATTTATAATACTATACATGTATATGTTCGACTTACTAACGGTTAATAGTGCAGCTAGTAACTTGACCCCTCGTTATCGATCTCCTTAGGACTCACTGTGTCAGCAAGGCCATGTTTTCTTGAGCCACATGAGCGCAATCAACTCAAAGACGTCTTTTAGAGACGCAAAGAGACGCCAGTAAAAGGCTCGAATGGGGAAATGTTCAGATACACGATATGTTTAGATACACGATCCCTGATTGCATACATTCCGTAGCAAAGTTAAAAGAAATGGAAGCGTTGTAACCGGTCGGTAGAAATAAGAGAATCATTCCTTTCCGAAACTGCCTCTAAAAACTGAAGGGTCGTCTATAAATTAAAAGTAACTGGTCCATTTTGTAATAAAATATAGTTTTTGTGTTTTGAGCACAATGTGAGTTTTTAATAACACTAGTGAGTGAATCATGTCACAACGTGACCTGACAGGTCAAAAACTGATCGACCTTCGCCTACTGTTACCGCAGCCGGCCTAAAACCACTATTAATTGGTTGGTTGAAATGTTCTCAAGTTGAGGCAGCTAATGGAGTGTGTGCGTCTCATGTTTACACCGACCTGCATTCCATATGGCCGGATCCTCAGTGGTGCCCAGCGATTGCAAATGCTGAAACAATATTGCTGGCAAGCAATGTGTGCTTTTCTGTGCTAATTTGATCCGGTGTTTGGTGTCAATGTCCCACAGTTTCCGTCAAATGGGAATTTGAACAAGCGAAAATTCGCACGCGATTTAAGGTAGTACAACTAAACTTGATATGCACAGTCAAACAGTATTTATCATGGTGTGGTCGTCTCATTCTGCCAGCTGCATACCAATATGTGTCAACAGACCTACTCTTAAATAGACTCGGCAATAGCGGAGGCGATGTCCCAATAGAGATCTATGGTGAGGGGTCAATTAGCTCAACGTCCGATTAGGAGGCCATTCATCGTTCTATTATCAGAATATCAGGTCACATAATGGAAGCCTTAGTAAATGCAGAATAATTCGTTCCCGAGAAAGTGCACTTCTGAAATAGCAAATTCTGGGAAAGTTGATCATTGAAATCACTGTTTTTAGCTGGAGCTTTGTGAATTGTATCATTAAGGATATCAAAATAACCATGATTTCATGTTTCCATATTCCAAATGTCTTTGAGAGCTCAGAATGAAGATTTTACTCGTTGACCTCCATGAAAGTGACGCTGCAAAATTGAAAAAAAAACAAAAAATCACGACATGACAGGGTTTCCCACAAGCAATCATACGGTCGTCATACGACATACGTAGCTGAAAGATATAACAAACGTCTAAAAACCTGGTAATTGGCTTCGCACAGCTGCTTTCAGCTAAAAGTGTTCAAATTGTGTCATGAAGGGTATCAAAATGATCAAGTTTCTATGCTCTCCTCAGTTATAGCACGATTTAGACCCTTTGAAATTCGGAAACGAATTATCAATTGAAGTGGAGGGTTTACGATGCTGTCATATCTGCAAGTAACACCCCAGGTGCAGAGAGACTCAATTTCCGTTTTTTCCTGGAAAAGAGGGCGAAAAATTCGAGGAAACTGAAAGATTATTATACATTTGGATTCTTCAAGAGAGGAGCTTTCCGATGACATTACTTTCAGCGTGATTGGAGTACTCTTGCTCAAGTTATGGCAATGCGACGTTTTGCGACTGATTAATCCGTCACAAACCGTCGGTTGACCATGAATTACGAGCAGTATTGTACGTCAGCAAGCGTTGATTTGCAGGAGGAATGAGGAATTCGACATTCGATAAATTAATGCCCTTTCTTCCTCCTTGGACTATGCTTCTTTGGATGCATATGATCCCAGATACCATTTTTTCAAATCCAAATTTAAAAAAGACCATTATCAACAAAATGCCGAATTTTTAAAAACTATTAAAGGCACGGTTCTCGATAAGAAAAGGTTACTGAGTTCTTCCTCTAGGAATACTCAGCGCCCCCCATGGGTGGTAGAAGGGACCCTCTCGCTCGAACAATCTCGGCGCTCAAGGCATAGTGGAAGCCCCGTTGCTGCCGTAGTTCGCTTTCCCGCCCCTCGATCGGTGTCACGTTAGAGTCACGAGTGTCGAGACAGTACAGATTCTATTATTCGTTCTAGGACCCACGCACAATCAGCTGATCGCCGAGTGCTGAGGCGATGTTTTTCTCCCATTCTTTTTTCCTCTGTTTTTCTTTTTGCTGCCGCAATCCCTTATTTAATTTCCTACTCCTATAGGTTGAAAAAGGTGAGCTTCTTTTGCTGTTACTAGGGTTTTTTGTTTACTTATGCCTATTATTGAATGAATTTTCGCTTATAATTGTCTTTTCACATTCGCACCAGGACCCACGCGCGCGCAATGAAACACACTGTTTAGCTCGTCCGGACGCCCCACTCTTCTTCTTTTCTCTGGTTTCATTCTCGTCCAGCCCCCTTTTAAACGGTTTTTGGAAGCCTTTTTCCACTTCGGAAACACTGATGCACGCAGTTTCTTCACCTCAGTCGCACTAGTTCCCATCTTGTTTTCCATTTTTCATATTAATCTGGATTACCCAAAATTATCGTGAACTGTGCCTTTAAATCGATAAAATGCGATTTAAGCTATTAGAGTACAGCCGATTTGACAATTCAAGGCACAGTTCATTAATGGACACCCGTTTACAGCGCTGGACATTGTCTGTTGACAACGCTGGACGCACGCGGACGTCAGTCGATTCGGACGTTGTCAACAGGTATCCGCCGCGCGTCCGGCGCTGTCAACGGGTGTTCAGAATGCTGCGTTTACAGTGCACGCCGCCGTACTCTGAAAGGCCCTGCGAAATAGGAGGCTTCGAAAAACTAGTGAAGCTAGAGGTTGGGCGAGAATGTTACGACAAAAGCTGCATGAGAGCGGTATGTGAACGAGCTGTCTGAGTGTATGCGCCATTGTATTCATATAGCGGGACGCAATAGGTTGCCTGCGCAGCGTGCGCATCCCGGCGCGAATGGTGCAACTTCTACTGCCTCTACAACGCCGTAAAAAATCCGCTCGCGCTCTAGAGCAAATAACACGCCTGAGTGACAGCTCAGGTTATTGCATCGCGAAATCTGTCTTGTTCCCTCTGCGCCTTCTATTCCATTATGTCTTTTAAACATCCCAGAACCCATCATTAGCCGGCCAATTGAATAGTGGTTCACAATCAACGCGCAGCTCTTGAGGATTGAAAATTATACCCTTCCGTTTCCTCTTAGCGAGACACATTTCACTTCATTAAAGTCGAATTGTTGTGTTGTTTCGAGAAGGGACGGAGAAGATGTGCAACTCATGAGTTTCTAAATAACGCGACTTGGAATAAAAACGTCGGTGAAATACTTGCAGTACTCTCGTAACCATTACTAGCCCACTATCAAGGTAGCACTGAATCGCTCCTATGGCATCGCATTGCAATTTCCACTTTCAACGGCACGATAATTTGAAGAGTACCTATGGACGGTTTATCCTGAGCAGATTGCCGCAACACCTCATCGTAAGAGTAGCCAGCAACGGTGCGCTTTTTTGTAGCACCAGCAAATCGTGGCCATAGATAAGGCCGCATGGAGTGAGGAATACCTAAACTGACCACTATTGCTGAGAAGAGGGAATAGAATACAGCTATGTACGAATTTTGTGGGGCTTTCTCTGGAACTTTTGTGAAAAGTCAATAGATTTTAGTCGATTTTTCCACAATTTTTTTTTTGTCGCCAACCACATGGAACACCGTAAAAGTGCGCACAAACCTCCTGCCTTAACAAGGTCCTCAATCTTCTCTGTGTATAATAGATCGGTATTCAATTTCGACCATGTCAGCTCTCCTTTCATGTTCGAGTGAACGAATTCAATAGCGGCTAAGAAACGCATCCTGTAAAACTATCAAGATTCCATAAATCATAGACTTCCAATGGGGAATACCAAGGAATAAATCCATTTAGATGTTTTCAAAGAGGAAACTCAAAGGAACAAAATAGTAGGGAGTGACTGATATTTCTTTTGAAATACTATGACATTATGAAATTGCTTGTTTTGTTTTCATCAGCTAATTTGCAAGTCCAAGAAGACAAGACGTTATAATCTCACTCGAGGGTGATGCAAATGAGACCTCATAGGTACCCTATTCATGCATCTCGATAGCGATTTATGACAATACCTTAAACAGAGAAGATCGCTTGTCAGGAAATGGATAAAATTATAAATCGCGCCGTTTAGACTGTCTCTTTCCGATGCATTCGACATAGATCATGATTCAGAACCATAGTGGCTTCCGGATTTTGGCCTATAGCGGTAATTGCCTAGAGAAGCAGTAGGAGTCATGGAAAAGATCCCATGTTTCTTCTCTGCTCAGTCGATTTATACCTTCTGTCTTCTTGCTACCGTACGCATGCATGCGTAATTGAAGATTTTGCGAGTGCAACCGATAGGCGCCACGTCAGCTCAGGTAACAGCTGGCATTCGAGCAGTTAGAAAATAACTGGAAGGTGATTAGCGGTCGCTTTTGAAGAATAAACCTTTGTACATTCTAAGCTTGGTGCCCGAAGTCTACTGAGTCCTTCGTCAGAGCTGGCAAGCTAGTCGTGAACACCCGTATGCCAGACATCGCAATATCTAATAGATGGGACTCGTTCCACAAGAGACGAGAAGGCTCCTCATGTAGCAGCGTTGGATAGATCCACTCGGGAGAGGGGTCCAAGTAGACATGGACTGTAATGGCAATCTGTGCACTCAATATGTAAACGCTTCCATGCTTAAGCGAAAACCTAATAATTCAAGCTCGGAAGATGTCACTGGACGGACCGAGGCAAGAATGCATCGCCTACTGTACGGCGGGTTCTCCGGAATAGGCAGCGTCGGATCATCAACACGCATTTGGTTATGAATACCGATCGGCACGAAAGCTAGGCAACACCAATTGGACGTTTGCTATCAAGAATATGTTTGCTATCAAGAATATGTCAGAGGCTGTCCGAATTGATCGATTTGGCCATCGCCACATACGCAATTTGCACTTCCAGAAGCCCTTAGATCACAATTGACTCGTATGTCACGTGACGACAGTTCCATGATAGGAGTAATCATATCATTTTCTATCGAAGGTTTTCGCTTGATTGACATCGCTGCTCCGAAATTCTACACAGAACCGGGCCATCGCCTCACGCGATATTTTGTTTTTCAATGCGTAATCGGGGCGCGTTGTTAGAGAAAGGAAACTATAGACCGTCATCGATTGTGATCAGCTCTTCCCCTTTGCACATATAGAAATATACATATACATATTATATACATATATATATAATATTCATATACATATCATGCACATATAGAAATATACATATACAGATTATATATGCATATATATACGCATACATACACATATTAGAAGACTCGGCTGTCGACAGCATCGAGGGGTATAATAGGATCGACGAATATCTTCACTATATTGCCCGGCAGGCAGAAAGTTTACAAGTTCTTGCGAGATTCGTAACTTTAGAAATTTTGGAACGGATACGCTAACGAGGAGTCGGTACCGATTACTGTCCGAACATGCGAAGCTGAGCAGAGAAGGGATAAAATAACATATGGAAGAGAGACGAGCAGCTGTTCTGGATGAAGCCACCGAGCCTGGGAAGAGCATCCGCTCCCGTCAGTGCTTCACCACTCACAAGACTGACGACTTGACTTTGAGTCATGAAGAAACAACCACTGGATCTCGAAGGTTAATGAAAAAAGTCATTTACGATTTTTTATCAAACCTCTTAAACGGCCATGTTTACCTGTCTACCTACCACTGTAACTGGACATGCCGCCACGTCGACGAAGAATTGTAAGACGCCAATTCATAGCAGTACCGAACAGTAAGGAACCTACTGACAGTTATTTCCAGGGATCCGGCTCGGCTTTCAACGCGGTGAATGCCGAAACGTGATATACACTTTTCGCGGTGAACTTGGAAGACTGCTGCTGCACAAAAAGTTGGGCGTAGACGATATTGGTCACTGTCGTCTAATTTGCCATTGATAGAGCAGTGGATGAAGGGCAGCCATGCGCGCAGGCATGGTTTCAAGGAGTTTCACTGTTTGATCATATCCACGCTGTGAATACTCGGAGTATCGAAAGAGAATAGGATATCGTTATGTTACACGTTCACCTATTTGAAGAAGTCCATAAATACCGTCGAGAAAGAAGTAATAGTCCAAGCGATGGGCTACCACGGTGTTCCTATTACTATGTAAGGATGCTCGGTGAGCTTCACAATATCCTGACCTACGATGTCGCCAATCTGCGAGAATGTTATTGTCAATGTGAAGGGAATGGTTCATCGGAGCGATTTAATCTTGGCAGCACCTTTTTGTTCCACTTTTTAGAACATCACGCGTCATTTGGAATGGGAAGACATTAGATTGAAAGTTCACGGCCTGACATCATCTCCGCTTTTCAGGTGGCATCGTACTTGTGTAACCGAACATCGAGCAGGCGTAACCAAAGTCGGTCGAATCCGGCAACGCTTGCATAAAGAACGACTTGCTTCTGAATTTAGTGAAGGCGACGTTCAAGGGAAACGGATCGGCACTTCATGCTTCCTTTATGCTCAATGGAAAGAACATCTGCGAATGCTATAGCTACGGATAGATCGGTCGAGAAGTCAATATGATGATGGACCCAGATACGGAAAGAACAAAAGGAAATCTGCTACGTCCGAATCATTTAGTAGCACAAAACAGTAGTGAAAAAACGAATAATATCGGCTCCGCGCGAACCTTTTCGACACTGCCGTCTTTCCTGCCTTGACATACGCCTCGGAGAATTGGACCTTACGAACCTGAAGGAGCATGCCGTCGACGTAAGTCATTCAATGTACTCTAGATAAGACATATTCGGAACTTTCCGATTTACGCAAGTGCTGAGGAGAAGGCGGATTTTCTAGCCTCGTCAATGAACGAAGATCAGTGGCGTCATTGCTTGCGCCAAGAAGTAGAGGGTCAGGAGAGCTGGACACGTCATGCGATATAGTTATGATCGTTGGACCAAGGCAATTATTGACTGGATCCCTCATTGCGTAAATTGGACCCAAGATGGCTGCCAGCGCGACGGTCACACTTCCTCACGGGAGTTCTGTAAGAAATGAGTGGTATTCCTCGTGTTTCTCGACTAAGGAGTCACATGACTGTTTCGAACTGCAAGAGATGAATAAGGGGTTACTAACGTCGCTTAAAGAAATCGATGTTTAACGGTACCGCAGGTAATACAGGTGGTACTGTACCTTATAAGGCCATTCAGAGTACAATATAGTGAATACTCTTTCTGGATGATTCCTGAGGACGCACAGCTTTACCCCCCTTTAAAAATCGACATCAAGCGATTTTGCACTTTCCCATCATTCTCTATTATCACGAGCTCTACATTTATAACTAACACCATTGTTAGTACTAAATTTCGCCCTGTACACTGAGGGTAGCCAAAGGCAATCTAGTCTATGATAATTTTGAGGTACCTTTTCAAGGGGGGCGTGCATTACGTGCGTCCGAGGACTCGCGCGTCAACTTGCGCGGCAATGTACGTGACTATTTGTACGACTCTTACGCCAATTTTCGGGGCACAAACTCAAAGTAGAGTAATTTAGAAGGGTCACATGATCCTTCTAATCTACTCTACTTCAAATTTGGGCCCCAATGATAGGCGCTAAAGTCGTTCTAATCATTACGAACTTCGCCGCGCTGTTTGCCGCGCGCATCCTCGGACGCACATAATGCCACATACCCACCTTTTCAAACTAAAAGATGAAAATGTTGTTGTAAAATAGTGCACCATTAGTTCAAGTAGGGCTTGTACGAATATCTGGCGAATGAAATGATATGAAAGAGTATTCGAACAAGATTTCAGCCGTGCGTAATTGCGTAGACAACGGACAACTGTAGACAAAATCGAAAATTACTTCTCACTGCCTTCATGTCGGGACCGCATGAAAACCAAATTTTGTGCTACCGGAAACTTCTGCTTACTAATCTCTGCTATTGTTATAATCCTCTCTTGCTTTGTTGTTGTTGATCTTTTGTTGTATATAGTTACGACTGTAAGGCCCAGCTGAAGGCGGGCTCTCTTCCTCGTGTTAAAGATGACCCGCTGCCCTGCCGCCCTTACTGGGGCCAACTTTATCCGTTCCCTGCCCGAATAAGCGGTTTTGGCCGCTCCGCTCCTTGTGAACGGAGCCCAATCCTGCCACCTACCATCAGTATTCCCACGATGCCGCCTGTACCCCTAACATATTTGAACGCTCCAGCTCCAGGTCAACGGAAACAAGAGTTATGAACTCAAGGTAGGGCACACACTGAAACACAAAACCCACACACAAACCAACAGACAGACTTAGCGCTTCATATACAGTAGCGCTCAAAAGATTTCAGTGGAATGGTTCTTCAGCCGTATTTTTCGGTCATAACTCCTTTCCTACTGGATCTAATCATGCGAAATTTCTACATTTGGAGCGTGCTTGTTTTGCGAATATTTACCACTATTAACCTGCAATCTGATCATTCGAGATATTCCAATGAGCATGAACTCAAAATCGACTGATCCTTCTAGAATCTCTTTCCTTTTTGTCATGTTTAAATGTACGAGCGGTAACGCCGAACACAATAGATGAGAAAAACGCACATAAGGTGCGAATAGGTGCAGACGTCAACAATTTTAGTTCTAGCAAAATCTGCTACCGCAACAAATATCTTGCCCTAATTGTGGATATTGCAGCTTTGCAGTCGAATAGTGTTGGGTAGGGTGAAATATGCTCTAGTTCAACATATCAAAATTCTACGCAATTTGGTCTACTAACATAAAAGTTATGAACGAAAAAGCGTCAAAGAATTTCACCGAAGACTTGAGCGCTACTGTATGTACCAGTCGGATCGCTCGGCTGACGCCGGGTTCTCCTCCTTCTTGTGTTGAAGTTGACCCTCCACCTGCGCATCCTAAAGTTTAAAATCTCTAGTCAAAAAAAGCATGAGCTGATGATATCCAGCAAAACACACACACCGGCACACTTCGCGAGTTGAGTTCATTCCTTCTTGTTCCAACGTAACTGAGTATTAGTCATTGTTGTCGAAGTACGCTCATTTCATTCATGTCCACCCACCACATCTCCCCTGCGATTCCACCGGGCTCGATCAAGTTCAGCTACTTTCTACTACCTACCATCGGAGTCCCAAATCTACCGCCTGCACACAATCCGGATTCGAACGCCCTAGGTCCAAATTAGCATATTTTGCGTACGTCCCTGTGGGTGGAGTTAAGTCATTCAACACCGAATTCGAACGCCCAGGTCCAAATAAGCATATTTTGCGTACGTCCCTGTGGGTGGAGTTAAGTCATTCCACTCCTATCAGCACTCCTATACCGCCGCCTTTATTCCTAGAAATATGAATGGCTCAGGTCCAGACTGCCAACTTTCGAGCACGCCCCGTCCGGGGGCGACCCCTGCCACTTACCACTAGTGTTTCCATCTGGCTGACTCCTACCAAATTTGAACGGTCTAGGCCAACGGTAACAGGACTCATGATTTTCCGCTCTAACCCCGCCCACTCACCCAGTCTAGTTGGAGTTCGGTCCCGCAACCCACCATAGGGGTTCCCATTCCTACCAAATTTGAGTGCTCCAGATCCATCGGAACAGTAGTTATAAACTCTCCCTCAAACACCGCCCATTATGGGCGGAATCCGGTTCTACCACCCACCATAAGTGTTCACATCCTGTCCCCAGTATTCTACCAAATTCAAACGCTCTAGGTCCACGGGAGCAGTAGTTATAAACTTTTGCCCAAGCCCTGCCCTTTGTGGGCGGAGTCCGGTTCCACCACTCACCGTAAGTGTTCCCATCCTTGTTTAGACTGGATGTTTTGTTAACTGCTGTTTTATCGCCGCAGCACGCGTTTCGGAAGCCTCACAAGGTTGGCGATTTATGAACAAAACTTCAGTCTCGGACGGGACTCGAACCTGTTCTTGCCGGAAAGCACAAGTACGGGTTCGAGTCCCGTCCGAGACTGAAGTTTTGTCCATAAATCTCCAACCTTGTGAGGCTGTTCCCATCCTGTCCCCTGTACATGTACCGAATTTGAACTCTCCAGGTCCACAAGAACAAGAGTTACGATTTTCCGCTCAAACACATTACGCGCAACCCCGTAGACAAGAGTTATGAATTTCTGGTCGGACACACACACATACACACACAAACAAACAAACAAACAAACAAACAAACAAAGATTAGCGTGTTACATATAGTAGGACCAGGCGGCTACGCACGCTATTGCGTGCGCTCGGGGCTTTAGCCATAAGGGACGGAGCCACATAAACTTTTGATTTTCATTTTAGACCTTTGCCATCTGGGCCTTTCCCTGACACTTCTGTAGCAGCCATCATTCTTTTTGAGGCGTGAAATGAGGTTGTGTGTGGTCATGAAGAGTACTCCGATGTATCCAAATCAAATACCTCTGCAGTCCATGTAGTCGAAGAAACTCTGTGCAATTTGGGCTGTGTGTGGCCATGAACACTAACTTTGAAAGGAAAGCCTCTTTGGGTAGTTGTAGGGATCTACGCAGTTTCACAGGGCATGCACCTGTGTGGCCGAGGTTACTGTAGGATTTATTTTGTGAGAACTGTAAGTAATGTAGAGCATTTGCTCTTGTGTAGGGGGACTTCTGTGTGTCGAACCATGGATACTGAATTTTGAAATGTTTTGGTCTATATTTTGAAAGAGTTTAATGGTATTCCCTAGTTGTACACCTATGTGGTCAGGGTTAGAGTGAAGGACAGATGTATCAATTTTCGACCTCAGCCCCGCCCCCATCTTTGCAAACCCCACCCGGGGGACGGAGCTTACGTGCGTCCGAGGATGCGCGCGGTAAATTGCGCGGCGAAGTGCGTGGCGGTTCTCACGACACTGGCGCCTACCATTTCGGCCCAACTGTGAGTAGAGTAGTTTAGTATGAAAAGCTGATTCTACTGATCTACTCTACTTCAAGTTTGCGCCCCGATAATGGACGTCAGAGTCGTTCGAATCGCCACGCACTTCGCCGCGCAATTTGCCGCGCGCATCCTCGGAAACACGTATGCATCCATTGCCACTCCACCCACTTCGAATTTTGAACCACATTACTTTTATCACCTCCAGAATCCTCTTTCCGCGTTCTAAAACGCATCTGGAGCGACTTAGTAATTTTGATGTAAGCCTCGCCCACTTCAGTGTCATCCCCACCCACTTCTGGAATTTGTCCACATTCATTCTTTCACACCTCAACACCTTTTTGTCTCATCCCAGGACGTTCCTGAACAGAGTTACGGATTTTTGATCTAAGCCATGCCCACTTTAGTGCCAACCCCGTCCACTTCGGGATTTGCCACATTTGTTCTTTCACACCTCGACACCTTTTTGCCCCATCCCAGGACGTTCCTGACCAGAGTTATAAATTTTTGATCTAAGCCCGGCCCACTTTAGTGCCAACCGCGCCCACTTCGAGGGTTTTGCCACATTTGTTCTTTTGCACTTGAACACCTTTTTGCCGCATTCTAAAACGTTTCTGAACAGAGTTACGAATTTTTGATCTAAGCCCCGCCCGCTTCAGTGCCAACCCCGCCCACTTCTGGAATTTGTCCACATTTGTTCTTTTACACCTCAAAACCTTTTTGCCCCATCCCAGGAACGATTTCGCCACATTTGTTCTTTTGCACCTCAACACCTTTTTGCCGCATTCTAAAACGTTTCTGAACAGAGTTACGAATTTTTAATCTAAGCCCCGCCCACTTTAGTGCCAACCCCGCCCACTTCGAGGATTTCGCCACATTTGTTCTTTTGCACCCCAACACCTTTTTGCCGCATTCTAAAACGTTTCTGAACAGAGTTACGAATTTTTGATCTAAGCCCCGCCCACTTTAGTGCCTACTGCGCCCACTTCGGGGATTTTGCCACATTTGTTCTTTCACACATCAACACCTTTTTGTCCCATCCCAGGACGTTCCTGAACAGAGTTATAAATTTTTGATCTAAGCCCCGCCCACTTTAGCGCCAGCCCCGCCCACTTCGAGGATTTGGCCACATTTGTTCCCTTGCACCTCAACACCTTTTTGTCCCATCCCAGGACGTTCCTGAACAGAGTTATAAATTTTTGATCTAAGCCCCGCCCACTTTAGCGCCAGCCTCGCCCACTTCGAGGATTTGGCCACATTTGTTCCCTTGCACCTCAACACCTTTTTGCCGCATTCCAGAACGTATCCAAGCGAAGTCGCATTCATTTTTGAAAGGTGTCTTTCGTTTCAACGCACGCCCAGCACGCATAAGGCTCCGCTCACTCTTTTTATTTTTTCCTGGCCTATACGCCTCAATTGAATCGAGTTATGAACACATCCGAGAAGTACCGCTCATCTTGAGAAAGCTCCGCCCACAGCACGTGAGTCTCCTCCGTCTGGTTTGTTGACCCAATCCTCACCTTTGAACATTTTTCCCCGGTGCCTGGATGTCTGGACTTTTTTAAAGCAAAAATAAGATGTTTGGCTGTTGGCACCGCCCATTCCGGCACTTGCCCCACTCCCTGTGGGCGGAGCTCCGCGCAGCTCATATTGCTCTGTTGATCTTACCACACGCTTCACCTATCCTGAAGTTGTCCCGAACTCTAAAGGTGTTTTTCAGGTAATACTGATTTTCCCGTTGAACATACAAACATACATACATACATACAGACAGACACACCATACTTGTAGATTATACATAGTATTAGATTATATATAGTAAGGATACTCTATGACAAGCTTTCGAGTCTCCATTTTCACCTCATTAGCCCCATTTTGAACAGAGCTTACGAGGTAAGAGCTAGTGACCTACCTATGACCGCTGTCTTCAATGCCGTTTTCAACAATATCTGAAATTTGAGCATCGTCCCTCTTCCGAAATCCGAACTCATCAAAGCTGAAGAAAAATGAAACATATGTATTTATAATGAAACCGTAAATAATTACTTGGTTAATGAACTGAATATTTACTAAAGCGTTTGATCTTATAAGGCAATGACGGAACGATTTTCAAAAGAATGACAATTACAAATAGTTTTACACAGTAACTTCAAGATGTCCTTATCGATTTTCGCAATCATCAGCTACCTGGAATCCTTCAAATTACACAATAAGACAGAGAGGTGGTGTATAGGCAGGTGGCGCACTACAGCCATGATTCGAAGACCAAACTAATGACCAGTATCCACCCAGGCGAATCTAGCCCTCCATACCTTCGAAGTAGAAGACTGGGACAATAGCAGTACTGTCTTGCCCACCGGCTGGCACCGC
Source organism: Haemonchus contortus (assembly GCA_000469685.2). NCBI lineage: Eukaryota > Metazoa > Nematoda > Chromadorea > Rhabditida > Trichostrongylidae > Haemonchus > Haemonchus contortus. Next base: position 45,851,302 of record LS997567.1, on the reverse strand, counting down.
AAGTCATTATACAGGCACACACAGACAAAACATCACTGCGATTCTCAATGAAAGTCAACGCGGGGCCCACCACAAAAAAAAAACGGACTCGATCAACTCTGGAAGTCTTTATCCCTCAGTTTTTTTATGAAATAAAAAGATGGATAATGTAATAAGAGGAATAGTAAAACAAATGGAGGCATGGTAACGAATAATTAACAATCAAATGAAATAGTTGGAGGAACTGTATCTCACAATTCCTTTGGGTCATCTATGAATGCAGGCACGATGTCGGCATTGATGGCACAGAACGGTCTCTTATCAAGAGTGAATGTGGAAGCGTGAATCGGTTGGTCAATCTGAAGTACAGTCGGCGGTGACTTGGAGCGGAAATAATTTGGTCAGATTGCTTGAAATCCAGTAGTGATAGCTGCACAGATAGGTAATCATCTCAGGTTGTTGGAGCTACTAAGCATAAATTTTAGTGAACTACAATAGCAAATGAGAATAAAGGTGTTGAGTAATGAGCTACAAATTCTAATCCTTTTCGCATAATCTCGTCCAAAAAGTCAAAAAAAAAAAACGGTTACAGGGCTGTTGTCAACCAGAATTTCTCTCGCTCAGAGAATCAGACGGCGGGGCAAACTCTGCGTCTCGTGTCCACAAGCGGAAGGAGGGCGTGTCCGCTCGTTGTTCGTACTCTTTTACAGAGCGCTCTCTCGTCATGAGTAGACATTCGAATGGGTCCAAGAGTCGAAGAATTTTCAGAAAGACTTCTTTCGACTAAGCAAATTTCGTATTTCAAAGTTCAGGTAGTCTGAGAGAAGCGAAGGCTTGGTGTTTGTCCAAATATTAATAAAACGTCTGCATAGAACATCTACACCGCGAAAAATTTATGTGGCTTGTAGAAAACGTAAGTATCTATTTGGTACTTCGTTTTTACGGGAATCAGCGCTGAGATCAACAATATCGTTCGAAGATCTCCAACACCATTAATCCAATCTTAACCCGACAGTGTTCGCTAGGTATACTATTGTATCACTGGTAATAGGAGGCATCGAGAAATGGCCAACTCTTTCGTCTGCCCTCTTTTCTTTTCGCGGTTAGATGCCTATTTGAGGAGACGCAGAGAAAACGACAAAAACGCTGAGTCACTACTTACGCGGTTGACAACGGTCCTATAACCGAAAAAAACGCCTGCATTAGAGAAGTGCAGCCTTATTGGAACTGATAATCCAAAAAAGGGAGAAACGTCTTTGAATCACAGTAAATCGGCGCTGCTCACTTCTCTGGTAGTCTCGCAAATTTTTCGTGCCTCATTCTGTAGTTCGACGTCGTCGTCGTCGATAACGTTCTCGACATATTTCGCCTTTTTCCCTTAATTTCGAGAAATTATTTCTTTTACAGTGGTACACCTAGTTAGGTTATAAGTAAATACTTCAGGTTTTAAAAGATTCTATGAAAAAAGCTCAGAATTGTCACAGAGCTGGTAGCCTTGGATATTAGCAACCTCACCTTGCTTATATTTTGCCATAAAAACGTTGACAAGCACCTAAAAAACAACTTACATGACTCACTCAGCCAATAGAACGTTACATTGAGACGAGAAAAACGGAAAAGAGCACAAAATTATGATAGCACCAGCATGAATGAATGTGCGCGAGCCATCTGACCCCACATTATTTGGCAGCAGGCCCCCACCACGTACATGTACCCCTCCCTCGTCGACTTCTGCATACCGCGACGCAAATACGCAACGCAGCTCCTCGTCGATAAGCAAAGGCAGGCTCCCAGCACTTTTCCTTTGATGGACTAAGATTGGTCGACCGGCTCGTGTGTGTGTCACTTATCGTTCTCTTTGATTACACTAAGCCAGAGTAAGAAATGAATTGGTGACATCCTAGGACGACAAGACTTGGTTGCAGAATCGTATATATATATATATATATATATATATATATATATATATATATATATATATATATATATATATATATATATATATATATACAGGGTGACCCACATGAAGTGTGACGCAGAAAAATATCATCAAAATTATACAGATCAAAGCAAATGAAAGACTATCATTCCTACACAATCATCACAAAATTGTGAACAACATATCACATCTCGCATGCAGAATAACCATCCTTCGCTTAAATGCAAGCGCATCCAACCTCTTTCAGAAGTTTTCAAGAATGCGCGCAATCACTTTCATCCCACGCTTCTACAAGAGCACTTTCTTTCAGAAGTTCTTAAAACCTGTGTTTGAAAGCGCAGGTTTTTTGCTCTAGAAAAGACTATACAGCAAAATCCAAAGGATTGAGATCGGGGAATTTTAAGGTCAAAACTGCTTCGCCCCAAAAACCCGGAAGCGTGGTTTCACAAGATTACAGCATCTTCTTTGTGCTGTGAGCTGGTGCCCAATCCTGTGGAAGGTTCAGCTGACGTTCATCGCGTTCCTTTCCACCCAAGCGATCACCGCCTCCTCCAGCCCAGAAGCCCATAAGTTGATTTTTTTATTGCCCGTCACACTTCATGTGGGTCACCCTATATATATATATATATATATATATATATATATATATATATATATATATATATATATATATATATATATATATATATATATATATATATATATATATATATATATATATATCAGACCCAACGACGAACTTTCAACGCCTGAACATCTTCAATACTGAAAGTGCTTTGGAAGCCACCTAATATCTGGCCCTGCAGTATCCTTTGAGTTTCCAGAAAAGGTTGGAATGACTTCCAAGGACGATCTCTCAGCAGATATTAATGAGTTGACACCAGTAGAAGCGAGCAGAATATTAGATTCAACAAAAGAAGGAAACAAACAGTAACTGTTGAACGTTTTCCGTCCCTTCTAACCATTTTAGCTTTCCATTCTTCCTTTTCACTGTTGATCAGGGGCACACCACTGCAATATGGACTACTAATGTATCAGATATACGTAATAGCTCAATTACTTTTGAAACTACCCCTGAGAGTGTATGCAGACAAGGAGGGCAGCGACCTAACCGAGGGTCATGGTCGTGAAAATTGAGAACGAGAGAGCCGACCGACAGAGGGGCAGCCATCATCATAAGATCTGCTTTCGGTGCTAAGTGGGTCGGGGGGGGGGGGGGGGGGGGTGCGGCGGGCATGCGGTGCGGCACTCTGCGTCCCCTCCAGCGAGATAGTAGGGAAGGAAGAGTAGTCGGGCCCGTAACGGTGTTTAGGGGTGTTTCATAGCTTTTTTATTTTATAATTGTGTATTTTTACATGATTTTAGAAGGGGGGGGGGGGCTCCGGGAGGTGAACCAATTCGACGTTCAACTATTATGTCATCTCAGCCTTTTGCACGAGATAACCATCTTACCCACCCCCCGAGCCCCTCCCCTTCTTAAAAAAATAGGTTTTATCTGCTCAAAAGAAAACCTTCCATAATATGCATAATATGCAAGCATATTAACATGCGCCAAGAGTTAGTTTGTTCTGAACCACGAAACATATCAGTACAACCTCACCATTCCTTCCCAGACTCGGGCACACTACTATCTCGCTGGAGAGAGCGCAGGGTGCTACGCCGCCTGCCGCGCCGCGTGCCCCCCCCCCCCCCACCCAACCCACTTGGCACCCTCCTTTCTTCCATTTATGCTATTTACCTGGTAACATGTTCTATTCAGTGAGCAGCAAAAGCAACTTTTAAAGGCACTCGTAAATCGGGATACGAAATAAACAATCCACAAAATTGTTCATATGAGTAGTAGTATTTGCTCAAAAGAAAACAATCAACAAACACGTAGAAAATTTACTTTACAAGTGAGTAACAACCAGAACACCTTGGATGCACAAAATCTCAAAATACACTCCTTAATTGTAAACTCAACTACAATCGAAGATTAAGTTAACGGTTTCAACAAAATGTCAATAATTTCGCATCCACCGAACATTTTGACGGGAGGCCCAAAGAAATTGACACCTGCTGACACGTAAACGTACACATTTGTAGCTTCGTGATAATACAAGCCTCTAAAATATAATAAATAATAACTCTGCTCCGTAATAGAAAGCATGAGTTGCATACAGCTGCAAAGTTTTGAACAAGAAACACAATATTTTCCGGAAACCTATTTTGCATGTATCTAACAAACAGTTGACGGCGTGGCTCCCTTTCCGACGTTCTACCCAACATCCACAATAAAGGTCTCTTCCATTTTTGACCCTCTAGTCCATTACTTGAAACTTCCGAGCCGTGTGTTAACATCCTTGCCAGACATGCTTCCAGCCGTGCACATTTTTATGGTACACGCATTGCATTTACTTACCTACTTTGTAAAGTAAGTAAGTAAATGTAATGTACAAAGTAAAGTAAGTAATAGCATGCTAAGAAACAATTTTGTAAAATGGCAAAATGGAATCTTTGTAAGCGGTCGCTCCGATTCCTGCAAATACAAAAAAATGCAGCATGAAAGTTCAGCTAACGACAGGTGGATCCCAAGTCGAAGTGGCCATTTGAGTTGGGACCTACATCGTTTCCGTATTCACGGGCGCTGATTTCGGATCTGCTTTCCAAATTTGCGGAACAATTCTTCGAAAGATCTTATGAAGGTGGTTTCAGATGAGTCCTTAACACATACAAGCACTTAAGACTGGAAGCAACAGCGCTCTCAGCGGTGATTTGGAGCAGTGGTAAGCGTGACGCAACATATGCATGAAATATGGCTCGGGTTTTGTGAGGGATGCGGGATTTGCACTTTGCGGACGTTTCCCTCAAAAACGGGAAACCCTTCTTTGCTGATGTAACCACATTCAGGGGCATTTTTGATGGCTCAGATGATTTGGTTCCTGCGTAAACCGTACATATCACTATTAAATTAATGGTTGCCTTTGTAATATTATACATCGCTTTCTCTGTGGAACCACTGAAGTAAATGCACACACTGCAATCCTTAGCCTTACAGGGCTCGATTAGTGTGGAAAGGGCCGTGTAGTCAGTTTCTGGTAGAAGCCGCTTTTTCACAGTTACGTCTTGACTTTTCGCCGTTTCTTGCTTGTCTTGCGTTGGTGTTGGTCTAGGCCTTTTGTAGAGAGATAATGCATTACTCTACGTTCATAGATATAACTTTGAGAAGAAACTAGTGGCGAGTTTTCGATGCAGGAGCTTTTCCGTGCATGGAATTTGGAGTTCTATGAGCACGTTCTTCAAGTTAGGGCGGCACTCACCAACATAAATATCGCTGGTGTGGACTTTTGAGCATGATTTCCAAGTGTACTATCAACAAAAGCAAACAAAGGTGACGAAAGCCTGTATCTTCATCTGTCTCTTGTCATTTAGTAAAATGTTCAAAATATAACCACATGCGAAGGTGCTCATCACGTCAATTTCGCGTGCCACTCGCAACTCTACTCACCGCTAACTATCACTTTTCTACTGTCATTCAGTACTTCTAAATTTTAATTTCTCTCCTGCTCTAACATGCCACTGGTATCTTAAGCACACATTCAGGTGATTTTGAGACGCCTGTAAGGTATTGCCCTCCGTTCGAACCATATTTAATGATTTGGATAGCAACTAGACCACCTCAAGCATCAAAAAGGCCGCTGAATGTGGTGGCATCATCGCAGGCTGCTTTCATAGTCCACCGCCCGGCTGGCGCGCCGGCGCCCTGACGTAAAACGAATTAGTTCGTAAGTGAAAAATCTATTTTACATACGACCGCTCCATTTCACGGTCAGAACAAGTCAGAACCGTGAAATAAGATGCAACATACGTAGATTTCTTACATACGAACTATTTCGTTTTACGTCAGCCTTAGTTAGCCTGCGCGACGGCCGGCCGGCCGGCGGACTATGAAAGCAGCCATACAAACGTTCGCCCAAACTTGAGGAAAACGTCCCGCGGAATGCAAAAATCACATTTCTCACAAAACCCGAACAACGGTCTCATGCACATGGACTTTCACGCTAACCACTGCTCCGAATCACCGTTGTGAGCGCTGCTGTTTCCATGCGAAGTGTTTGTTCATGTTCAGCTCTCACCTGAGATCACAGCTCCAAATCACCGTTACGAGCGCTGTTGCTTCATGTATAAAGTGCTTGCTTATAAGCACTCACCTGAACCTACCTTCATAACTTCGTTCAGAGAATCGCCTAACAAATATGGAAAGCAGGTTCGATATCAGCATCCGGAAATTCATGTAGCAGTATAAGTCTCATTCTAATATCCACTGCAACTTGGGATCCTTCCCTTGTAATCAAAGTTCATATCGCCAAAAGCGGAAGTGTTATTTTTGATTAGGACGTGGCACCCGCCATAGTACTATTTAGCTGACTCTATGGATTTTTTGTAAGTTTCATCCTTTTGACAATTTTATTTGTTCTAACCAGCCCAATCTAGCACCGTCCGAGGTTACAACATGCTTTACTCCATCCCCTTCGACGCTGCAATTCAGTTTTGATTTCTTTTTTCGGGAAACGACCTTTAGTTCCACTTTTATTTACTTCGCACCTTTCTCGCACATCCACTCACTTGTCTGTGGGGTGACCTCGCTTAATTGGTTGGCTGCTGACCTCTCTGGCAATCTGGGTGAACTGATACTGATCTTATGGATTGGAAACTTTGTTATTGTTATTAATATTATTATATTATTAGTTGTTATTATTACACAACAATACAATGTAAAAATTCAAAATCTTTGTGCTATAAGGAAACTATGAAGCCTTATCGGTGACGTATCTAGACATTTTCCTGCAGAATTGCTCTATTCCCTGCTCACTTGGTCCATTACCCATCCACTTGGTCCCGATGCGTACGTGATGCTCTCTTCCCTTGCCTGCCTGCCTTTGCCAACATATGTTTGCACTTGGGTGTGCTCCGGGTTTGAGGTAGCTGTAGCTGCCCCTAGGGTTTCTAAAAACGAAGGGTTTTGGTTGACCGAGCTCACAGTACTTTCGAGTGCTGAGGATAAATAAGAGAAATTCGGAGCTACAGCACTCGAGGGAACAGAAAGGGATGTTGCATGTGGTGGAAGGGTGAAGGTGCATAAAGTAGGGGTGGTACAGGGTATTGGGGTGGGCTAGTTTAATACAAGGATTCGTAGGAATAAGGAGCAACAGGAGCAGCTAATCCTGAGTTGAAGGTGGAGAAGGCGCTGTAGTCAAATTAGAGTAGTACAAGTGAGACATCGTGCTCATGCGATGTCAAACACCCTATACAAGTGATTTATGATGCTTTCATCCACACGTTTAAATGCCTTCGAACGACGTACTGGTGGTGTCCAAAGAAAGCGATAGGGGGGGGGGGGGTTAAAAAAGAGTGAAAGGCCAATCTATTAACTAGTTTGCCTGCAGGCGCCTTGTAAGAATAAATGCTTACACAATGCGATAAATCCCTTTCCCCAACCTATGGTTTTTCCGAACATTATTTTAGCCTTCACAGCTTTCTGTGCCATTATTTACGTGTTGCATTCATTTTTTGTTTTGCTTTATTTTATTTCTCATGTGTTAGAAGTTTCTCAATCATGTAATCGATATGGTTACTCCTGAGTATGGTGGTCTGGCAGAGAGATCAGCAGCCAACCAATTAAGCGAGGTCAGGCGAGTGAGTGGATGGGCGAGGAAGGTGCGAAGTAAATAGAAGTGGAACTAAACAGGTTCACCCATTTTTCTCTGTTCAGTGGACCGTTAGTTAGGGCGACTGTAACGCTGACTCTGTCGGATCAATTGGCCGACCGCTATTGATTTATCTTCGCCTATACCTGCTGTACGTCAGTGTTACAAGCGGAAGGACTCCATCGATGATTTCCTAAGATCCACTCCAGCTAAGCAGCCGTATCCTGAAGTAGGAGCCGATGGTCACTTACAATATGACTTCTATAAACTATCAGCTCAAGAGTTATCGCATGAAATTTCGGAGCGAAATAAGGATTCGGTCATGGACTAAACGCTTAGGCTCTAGCCTTCCTTATTCCAGAAGAAGTAACCAATGGAAGAATCGTGCACGGAGCCTTATACCTGCAGGGCTTCCTGAATCGTCCCTCGGCATGCTGACACGCGCTCATCAGCCAAGCAAGCCGAGTTGGATGCCGTCGGTGAACGCTCCAGCATTCTTGGGCCCAGCGTCGATCATTAAATACTTATCGCTTGGATAAAATTACCGTTATTACGATTCATCATTAATAATCACACCCAAAAGCGGGCGGACAAGTTTCAAGTGTGTTGTAGGGGCTGTACCACAAAAGGCACCCATGCTTAGAATCACAACTAGTCGCATAGTTCACCATAATTATGAGGCAACCTTTCTGAATTGAAAAGCAGAAGTGTTGAATGTTGTGCAGATTAGCGCATCGATGGCGAAATAAGCGAGAAATCCACCGAGTTCATATAATAAATTATAAGGATTCAAGTAGTGAAAGCATGGGTTGAACGGCATCACCACGTCTAAAATGACAAAGAATCGGTATAAGGACAAGGTTTCAATTGTCGCAACTGTGTCAAGAGCCGGCTACATTGAGCCAAACTTGACCACAATTGCCTTCCACAACTCCATGCATCGAACTGTTTGAATTTTTAATATGGGTGCCCCTTGTAAATGGGTGCAGCCTCTACAACGTTGAAAATCCATACTAGTATGTGTACGTCAGTCAATCCGGTTTTTATGCCCTTCTTGCGCTCCATAAGGCTGCTTGGAGGTCACGCTTCGTCCTATTTGGAAACCATTTTTTAGTGAGTTGAGGCTTCAACATGGTAGTGTCATCTATACCCCTTTGGATAGGGGTAACGGAACTTCTCCCCTATCGCGGCATTCTCCCTTGCGGCATGCGGCAAATGTCACCGCAATTACCGTACTCACCCCGCCTATCGCCAATCGACAGGACGCGATATTTTTCCTTGACTGGCTTGCTTTGTCATTGGATTTCATCGTTTTTTCTTCTGTTTCTTTTTAGTTTTCGTGTTTAGACTTGATTAATTAAAATGACTCCTCCTATATAAACGACGATCAAGACCGCATTGGAATTGAAGGAAGCGACCAGCCAATTCAAATAATTAAACGACTCCCTACCTCACAAATTGCGCGCTCCAATCTTTCATCGCAATCCTGCGATAGGCGGCGGATGCGGCGTGTGCGACGCCGTGTTAGGGGAGAAGTTCCCGGACCCCTTTGGATAGTTGTGCTCTCTCTTACCTCATCGTCTGCGCTGTTCTAGTTTACATGAGTCTACTATATACGAAAAAGTATGGCATTCGCAAAACAAAAAGTGGACCGTAACCTCAAATAGGAATGCAAAGACCTGAATGATCAGGCTTGAATTCGCATTTGTATAGTACATCGGAGTAAGGTGAGGTCAGCTTAGGATCTGCACAGATCGCACGCTTCACGAAAGGACTGTTGTGTGCATGCCTACATCGCACTACAATCTTATTGTTATTCGAGATCGTGTAACTAAACCTATTGCCAAAAAGCTGGTGTTGCCAGAACTCAATGAAGTCCGGGTTGGCGCTGTTCCTAGATTTGCTTAACTGATCTAGACACTTGAGCGGTAAGCTTTTGAGAGTAGATGACCTATGCAAAAGATTAGGTGGATTTTATTCAAGGGTTGTTAGAACTTGTGCCCTTTCGTCACAATGAGCCACCTGATCGCGCTATCTGACGCATATATTGAACTGACGTCCAAATAAAAACATTATTCACCTTGCTTGCAAAATCTCACGCTCACCCGTTCGATAAAAACATCGGTAACAACTTGGATCATTATCTGAAAAGATAAATCCCGGGAAAGCATGCTTACTCTAATCCTAATAGGAGGGAACAATTTTCCTGATTGACAGTGAGAAGAAAGCTCATGCAAATCTTCTGGCATTTCAAGAGAAAGTGTAGACTCTTACACTGAGAAAAGTGTAGACTCTTACACTGAGAATAAAAACATGTTTAAGGCGTTAGTGAGATTCTTTGCCACGACGTTTATATCAGACTCAAACTTACTATGATGTGGTACCTGCGTCGAACGATTCCCACTGTGCTCACGATACCACAGTTTGCCTATCCTTGAGAGGTACCGCGTGTTTTGAAACCACTTGAGTGATTTCAAAACTTCCACGACATTTGTTGAGACTCCACATATTGTTTACAACCAATATGCTAACTCCTTGTACAAATCAGTAACTATGGTTTTCAATGCTTCTCTGCTGTTCATCGAAGTTCCTTAATTGGGGATGGAATTTACTGTCACGGCTATCCCGAACTGATGACCCTCTTTCATTCGTCTTTTCGTCTTATTAATAGCATAACTACCTGCAATTAAATAACATGGAAAAATCATCCGCGATAAAAATAATGAATGGCTCAACAAAGAGAACTTGACCTCGACGGATCAGAAAGAATTAGCTGCTTCGACTATTTACAGAGCTTACTCATTGTCTTTACGACTGTACTATTGCAGTTAATAGCGAAAATTCAGTGGGTTATTAATTTCAATTTGTAAAAAGCGCTTGATAGTTTTTAACCCGGAATTGCTCCTAAAAAGTCGTTATGTTCAGTTATGCATTGAGGGAGCATGTTGCTGAGGATCTGCTCCTGATAATAAGATCGGAGAATATCTGCCAAGATTGGCAATTATTGCTTTACGCGCTACTCCTTTACAATCGGCGCCCATAGGAAGGTGTGCTATTGTACTATTAGGTTTATACATAATTATTGCGGATTTTTTTCAGCAAATTTTGCTTAGAGAAACGATAGAAATATTTAGCAAAAACATGCTCGAATAATTACTACGGAACATATCCACCATCTACGCCAAGCATTGCTTCTCATTTGCTAGGCAGTCGAATTCCACAGGCGAAGAAGTTTCGATACTTGGAGGCATCCACGCCTTGACGTCGGCCATCAAACCATCTACTTCGTCAAAAGTTCTGTTCGTTAGCCAATTTTTCAATGGGCGATTGACGATAATCCATGAGAGATTCTGTTCGTGAACGGGGCGAAAGTAGAAGCAGATTCCATTCCTTGTTCAGCTTTGGCTGACTGATCCATCGCCAAGTTTGTTGAGATCACGTCATGACTATGCCAGCTTCCACCCTTTCTCGAATAGGGCATAATGGGGGTATATGAAGATGACTTTCTAGAGGTATTTCTGTCAAAGGAAGAAAGGAATATTTCTAATGAATCCCGAATACAATACTCGAAATATATCGAGAGAAAAGAAGCCGCGAAAAAATCCGCAATAATTATGCAGAAACCTATTACAACTCCTAGGGTAAAATCATGATCTGTTATAGAGGCTGAAAACCCATCACGGTTGAAGTACGCACCTATGCGGATGATAATAAAGTTCATAACACCTATCTATACTCTACATAAAGCACAATGCCCGTCCGTTCGCCGGTTTCTCGGTTTGCCTGTTTGTTAGCGGTTTGTCTGTAACCATCTTATATGACGCCTTTTGGAAAATGAACTGGAACAGTTTGCCCAGGTTGGGAAAATCAGCTGTTCTACTTGAGAACACGTGGCTCGAGCTAGGCTCCACCCACAGCGTCCGGAGCGTGCGCGAAAATAGTCAATTTGGATCTGGGGCGTTCAAATTTGGTACGGAGGTGTGGTGGCAAGAGAGGAAAACTAGTTGCAAGTGACTGGTGTAGCTCCAGTTACTGGGGGTGGGTTTGAAAATATCTATTTCAGACCTGGAGACCCGGGGCCTTCAAGTTCAGTAGAGATGCAGGTGGCAGCATGAGAGGACTAATGGTGGTTGGCAAACTGGAATCTGAAGAGGGAGCAAGGTAAAAATGGGAAATCCGAAATCAACAATTCTTTCTAGATTATGTAGTGTTAATCCACAACTTAGCTACCTTCACTTGCGAAGCCCTCATGTCCGGAGGATACACTGTCCTGGTAGACCCAACCCTCCCTGAGGATGTTGGCCGATACAACGATATGCTATATCAGTCTATTGTGTAATTAGCCGCTCAGTTACAACTTCGCTTTTTGCTCGTACAGTGATCCAGCTCTGAGCTAGTTGGAGAGATGTGACGGGATTGCAGCTGTAAACGTCACGATCGTTAATAGCTGCCGGATTTGATCAGTGTAGTTTTTACTTGTTGCGAGGCTGCTGCCAATTACCCATTTTTCCCAAGAAGAGAAGAGAAAGACCAATGCTAGGTTTCAGTGAGGTATTTTAAACTTAGCTTCAGAAGGAGGAAAGCCTAGTGTTTTTCGGTCGATCCGACTGTCGGTTATAATCCAATGAACCTGTCCGTAAAGAGCTTCATTGTTCAGCTAGGTCTAGGGTTCTCCTCCACTTGCCTCATCAGTGCAGACACGTCTTGAAAAATCAAGTTTTGTAAAACATCTGCGCTTACATGCTTATCATGGATTTTGCGTGAAATTTTATTGAACAACATAACGGCCACCGAGATTGTCGATGGATATGTTATGAAATGCCTGCTCGACGGGGAGGGTAAAAGAGAGAAGCGCAAAGAAGTCCCCATTTCAGCTTCGATGAAGTACACGTATTCCCCAGTGGTAAAGGGGTAAACAAGAGGGTAAATGATTTCAAGACCCTTTCTTGATTTTTGGAAACCTCTAGGCTAATATTTTGAGGTATAAACGGATGCAGATTGCCGTCAAGTGCAGTCTGGTAGAAAAGTGCGCACTCGATAGACGGTTAATGAAGTTATTAGTTTGGGTGGGACAATGGTTCCTTCATTTTGGAGAGAGGGTGATTATTTTGTTGCTGAGTCGATTACGCTACAAGTTATCTTCATGAAAAATCATTCATCAGAATCAAAAAAACGCGCACGGTATCATGCGTAGTCTAGTACGCAAGTGGCAATGCATAAAACCGAGATGAGGTATTCTGTGCTTTTTCCGAATCCATTCCTAGCATTTCGGAAAGGAACTCGGCTTGAGATATACTTGTCAATCTACCTAAAACAGCTCTTCCCCTTATAGGCGTAGTGAAATACAAAGAATCTAAGTTTGGCAATTGTGTTTTCAATAGACCACACCACTCACACTCAAGCAACATATTGAGAATGTAGTTTGTAAAGCTTTTCTGCAAATCTGCAGAAATATACTGTGTAACGACTGTTCAACATTGCTAATATCTTACAAGGCCTACATTACTATTATCTTACAAAGCCTTTGTCATCCCCATTTCAGAATAAGGATCATAAGATTTGAGCCTGATCACTTTTAAGCATCAAATGCGAAAAGGTACAGCAAATAGGTACATGTTATTAATTCACAGAAGTTCATCCAATTCTGACAATACCTCAAGGCCAAACTATAAGGAACGGTTAAAGAGCATCAATCTGACAAACCTCTCCAGAAAAGCGTTTAAGCGCTCTATTTTTGTTTCTAAGAGACGAGCTAAAATTAATCTGGCAAGCACCGCGACTTCAAAGGCACAGTCCACGACAATTTTGGGTAATTCAGATTATGATGAAAAATGGACGAGAATGAGACCAGAAAAATGAAGAAGAGTGAGGCGTTCGGACGATCTATACAATGTGTCTCACTGGGCAGGAGTAGGAAATTAAATAAGGGATCGCGGCAGCAAAAAAACAATAGAGAAAAAAAGAATAGGAGAAGAACAACGCCCCATCACTCGGCGACCGCTGATTGAGTGTGGGTCCTAGAACTACAATCTGTATTGTCTCGACACTCGTCTGACGTGAATCGATCGAGAGGCGGGAAAGCCATTGGCATTCCCGCCCATTGAATAATCGTGAACTATGCCTTTAAGCCTAGCAGGGATCGCAACATTGATTTTACTTTCCGCTGTGTGAAGACTAGCAGGTGTTACCGAGCCGAGACTCTCAACTTGCTTTTCTTCCGAGGTGCTTCATGGATGAAATTGCTTCCATCAGGCATTTTAAATAGGAAGAATATTTCTGTTCCCTGAAGAAGACTTGTTAAAACAGATTCACACAATATCATTGACCAGTTTGGCTATGCACGCTTACGCGCGCAGTATATGTCGACGGCCACTTATCCACGATGGAGTCATTCAGAGGAATGTTGGATAATCAGAATAAGATAGTTCTCTCTAGATTCGAACGCTGAACTGCTGATAGCATCAAGAGAACTATCTTATTCTGATTATCCAACATTCCTCTGAATGACTCCATCGTGGGTAAGTGGCCGTCGACATATACTGCGCGCGTAAGCGTGCATAGCCAAACTGGTCAATGATATTGTGTGAATCTGTTTTAACAAGTCTTCTTCAGGGAACAGAAATATTCTTCCTATTTAAAATGCCTGATGGAAGCAATTTCATCCATGAAGCTCGATATATTTGAGCACAGTTATTAGTGGTTGATCATAGCTCTGTCCACCTTAGTGCAAACCCTTTCCACAATAAACTTAACCACCCTTCTTTTGACTGCTTCAAACCATTTTTTCCGCATTCCAGAAAGTTTTCGAAGAAATGAATTCTTGGTGTTAGCCCCGCTTCCATGTGCCAGCTCCGCCCCCTTCGAGGACTTAACTACAGGGTGCGTCATAATTATGGCGACAGCATATGCGCGCACTTTTTGAACCGCTTTTAAAAATCTCTGTTTTTGTCTCTGCGTCTCTCACTATTTTCATGTTGACCTGACCATACTCAAACTATTTGACCGCTCAAATTTATTTTTGCCACAATGGTTAAGCCGTCCTGCCACCGCTCTGCGATTATCACATTTCATCTCCAAGGGATTTCGGCACGCGAAATCCACCAGCGTCTTGGCGTACACCGCAGTGTCATCTACAGGACCATTAAACGCTACAGGGAGCTGGGAACTGAAGACGACCGATCCGGAAGAGGAAGGCCTGCCACCGTCGTTACCACGGCTAATTTAAGGAGGGTGCGCGAGAGGATTCGGAGACAGCCGTCGCAGTCGGCTCACAAAATGTCGCGAGAAATGGGCATTAATGAGAGCTCCCTGAGGAGAATAATACGCAAGCTAGGATTGAAGGCATACAAGAAAAATAAGTGTCAGAAACTCACCGATGCTCAGAAAGAAAAGAGGAAGGAACGGTCAAGGGAGCTGCTCAGGAGATTTGGGAATGGACGACATTTAAGGATTCTCTTCACGGGTGAGAAGTTGTTCACAGTAGAACAGGTGGTCAACAAGCAGAACGACCGCGCCTATGCTGTTTCGAACCCGCACGCAACAGTAGGCCGCTCTTCCCATCCTGATTCTGTCATGGTTTTTGCTGGAATCACGGCTGATGGCAAGACACCGCTGTGGTTCGTTCCCGAAGGCACTAAAGTGAATAGCCAAAACTATCTGGAACTTTTGAAGGATAAACTGCTTCCCTGGGCTAATTCTCACTTTGGGAGCCGCTTCTGGACCTTCCAGCAGGATGGAGCTCCCGCTCACAGGTCGACTACGGTGCAACAGTGGTGCAAGGAAAACTTCCCCGACGTGATCGCCTTTAACGAGTGGCCGGCTTGCTCTCCGGACCTACATCCTATGGACTACAGTGTGTGGGCCGTACTGGAGGCAGAGGCATGCTCGAAACCTCATCGCTCTGTGGACTCGCTGAAAAGAGCTCTTGAGAAGGTGTGGGACAAGCTTAGCGAAAGATACTTGCGTGCCACCGTCGATGCCTTCCCTGAGCGTCTCAAGGCTTGCGTCGAGGCCAACGGAGGAATTTTCGAGATCCATTGAATGTTTTTAATTTATAAGTGAACAATAAACGTTGTTGTATTGAAAGTTCGCTAAAATTGTAAACGAGTCGTTCGAGACGATTCAAATACCTTGTCGCTATAATTTTGACGCACCCTGTACATTTCTTCCAATTCCTCTTACCACTTTTTTCCCGCGCTCTACAACGTTTCTGAACAGAGTTATGAAATTTTGTTCTAAGCCCCGCCCACTTTGGTGCCGGCCCCGCCCACTTCGTTCTTTTACACCTTGACACCTTTTTGCCGCATCCCAGAACGTTTCTGAAAAGAGTTATGAATTTTTGATCTAAGCCCCGCCCACTTTGGTGCCGGCCCCGCCCCCTTTCGGGATTTGATCATATCTGTCCCATTACGGCCCGTATGCATAACGCCCAGGGTAGGGAAGGGGAGAGTCTCCGCAAGGAAATGTTTGCGAATGGCGCGAACGTTCAAATGGTAGGTTTCAGGTGAAGATAGTGACACTGGAGCAAAACTTGTTCCTATCAACAGGGGAAGAATCGACAGCCCTCGGTAATCATGTGATGTTTGCCTCTGCGACTTTACCTTAGTTAGAGCTCAGAGAAGCCCGACCCCATTGACTCCCCACCCTGGGAGGGGAGGCCTCCTTACCCTGGGAGGGAGATGAACGTACCCCAAAAATTGAGCTGGGGCGCCTATGGTCATGTATACCGCTACTCCGCTATTCGCTACATTACTGGACTGAGCGCTTATTCCTCCGATTTCTGCTGCCGAATTCGTCCAGTATTGCTCCGATTTTATTCTACTGCTGCAACCAACTACCAATTTATTTGTATTGCTGTACTCGTTGCTATGAAGCAGTTGAGGCTCAAATTAAGCAGTTTTTCTTTCTAGATTTACACCAGTGATCCTGAGCTTATTTTGCATCATGATCCTAGTGTAATTTAAGAAGGAAAACTGAATTATTTTTTAGCAACAAGTAAATAGTTTTTCGACTATTTATACACTGTTTTATATTCTGTTAGATTTCTTTCTTTGTACACCTTGCTGTTCCTTTTTCTTAGTTTTGTACTAGGCTCTCAATGTTGATACTAACTTGAGTGTTGTCAAATATTACAGTTGCAACCGTGCAACCCCTACTTGTTTTGCCCGTAATTTTCCGACGAACAATGTTCAAAGGGGTAGGCATGCGGAAGAGTCGCTTCTCACCTACGTGCGAGAACTCGGTGCCCACTGTGCTATCCATATCTTCCATAAGCCAGTGAAAGTTAAACAGTTGAAGATGTATGATGATAGCAATAGTGAGAAAGTCCAATGTCTAGAGAGAGAGAAGCATGTTGTTGAACAAGAATTATGTGTATGTCATTGGTTGAAATAGGAATAGCAACAGACTGAGATGTTTCGATGCAATGACTTGGAGAGAAGTATATCTACCAAATGTGTATCAGTGCTACCGAAGACGAATAAGTACTGGGAGAGGTAAGACCAAGGACTGCGGTGCGGGGGGTAGGTACACTAGGGAAAGTTGCGTATACGCAGGATCGAGGTGTGAGGACCCCGAACCGAGGATGGCGTGGAGGAACGGCTGCGTATCGAGTAAGTAATCGGGAATGGTTTTGGTGGTGATATAGTTCTGGTGACTTCTTCTCGTGGCGCTGTATTCAGCCCTGAATCTTTGGAATCCTGTAAAGGGAGTGAAATAGCTCAACTCTTTCCCCGAATGATATCTGATGACTATTTTACAACTAGTAACCACAATACCGACTTTAGCTGAGATGTGGTCTGCAAATTTAAATTGTTTGAGGCTTTTTTTTCTAAACGCTTCACTTTCTTGGTGTTCTCTTCATGAATTCATTTTTTACACACTTAATAAAAGTAAGGAAGCAGTATTATAACATTCTGATCGTCGCATTTAATAAAGGTCACTTAGGAATAGGTGGGCGATAACTGACGCGAGTTTCTAAGTTTACACAACCCTCAAAATGCATTTCGTAGAACACACTAACCTTTTGCTACTTCCTTATGTGTTTTCAGAGTAAAGTTCCCCTACACTTTGTTAGAGTTCTTCCCCCGGACAAAAATCCACACTCTCTACAAAGTCCCGTTCATTTAATCGAAAGAAGACGAGCTTCGTATACCAATCCAGCACTGCTTTGGCTGCAATGGAGGCGTAAAATACTCTGCTCCAGCGTCACTTATCTGACCCACGGCGAAAACAAACACTTCCTTGGGGAGACTCTCCCCTTCCCTTCCCTGGGCGTTATGCATACGGCCCTACCTCTAACCACTTCTCCGCATTCTATAACTTTTCCTAACGAAGTTACACTCATTTTTGAAAAGTAGCTTTCACCTTAACGTACGCCCCGCCCACCTTGGGCGGGGCTTCGATAAGCTTACGCATGCCCAGTACTCATAAAGTGTTGCTCACTCTTTATACTTTTTTGCTGGCCTCGACGCCTTCGTTGAATCGAGTCACGAATCTCTGTGGAAAGTACCGCCCAGTGCAAGAACGCTCCGCCCACCGCCGGTGAGCTTCTTTTATTTTAGTTGTTGACCCATCCTTCACCTTTGCACATCGGTGCATGCCCCGCTCCTAGGGGGCGCTGCTCCGCTAGGCTCATATGTGCTCTGTTGCACTTACCCTGTGCTCAACCTATTCCAAACTTGACCCGGCTTCCCCAGGTGTTTCTTTAGGTTATATCGAATTTCCGTACAAACAGACAGACAGACAGACAGACAGACAGACAGACAGACAGACAGACAGACAGACAGACAGACAGACAGACAGACAGACAGACAGACAGACGGACAGACAGACAGACAGACAGACAGACAGACAGACAGACAGACAGACAGACAGAGCGCTTTATATATAGTAAGGATATTGCAGGACTCTAGATGCCTATTAAAGCGTTGACAGTTCACCTAGCTTCCCAAATGTGAACTAATGGCAAGAGTTGAGCAACGTGGCCGATTCCTTTTCTCTGAAGCTTTGCGGTGACAAGCTTCTTCTACCTCAAAAGTCATACTGCGCGGCACCCAGTGTGTTTAGTTATACGATAGGATCAAGTTTCCCCATCTTTCGGACGTTCTACACTCCCACTTTGGAACCGTCTTGCTGTGTTCACTCTCAGTGTATTCGTCGATTAAATCGTTCTATGTTACGGTGGTAGATTATAGTGGGCTAATAGATCCTTCATTAATAATAGGCTACGGATCTCCTTCACTGAATTCTCTCTCACTGAAGGATCCCCAGCCGGTTCGTGACGAGGCTACGTAGGGCATCTCCAGGTGGCGGATAGGGGAATTCATCGCCGACCATAAGTAACCTGTACTTGCCCAGAGACGCAGGTGGATTCAGGGGATGGACTCCTTGATTCTGCTCTGCTGGGTCGATATACCCTCTGTTTCTCGCAGGCGTATCCACGCATGTGGAGAGTCTGTGGGTGCAGTTGGTATCCTGCCCATCGACTCGGCCAAAGCTTGCATTCGAGTGACGAACAAGTCACGCTGGGAAGTATCTGGGAGGCGATTCGGGGCCGCTTCCAAAAACAAAGCCCCTCGTCCAACCCCCCACGTCAGAGCCTGGCAAGCTACACGATGGGTTCTTTTCACACGCCAAAAAAACAGTAATAAAAATGAGCCTAATTCCCCTGAACCTGAGGGGGCCCCCAATACGGCAGCGTTGGGTAGGACCGCTTGGGACAGGCTGCTAAAAGCTCAGGGCCAAAACAGGCTGCCCAAAGGGAGAAGGACTAAGATGGCGATCTGTACTTTCAATGCACGGACGCTTGCATCGGAAGCGTGTATAGAAGACCTGATGATGCAAGCTAGGAATATCAAGTACGACGTCATCGGACTGACCGAGACGAGAAGGCATCGCCCGCTGCACGCTGTATTTGAGACTGGAGAAGGACTGTCTCTTGGAACATGCGACAGTAGAGGCGACTGCTGCGTAGGTGTCCTCGTCAGTACGCACTTGGCCATGAACCCAGCTACGCACCAACATCGAGCTACGAAGAAGAGGAGTTGGAAGCGTTTTATATGGATCTGGAAAGAAGACCACACTTTCTTCAAGGCCATCGTCGGTGACTTTAGCGCCAAGATTGGCCCCAGAAGAACGGCTGAAGAGCTTCACATCGGGACTCACGGAGTGGAATGGAATGAGCAGGGTGAAAGGCTGTCCGAGTTTATCATGACGACTCACACCATCCATGGTAACTCGCAGTTCGTGAAACCCACTCATCTAAGATGGACACGGGAGTTACCCGGTGGACAGTTCCATATTGAAATAGACCACATCATCTTCAATCGGAGGTTTTGCCTGACTGATGTCGCTGTTGTTCCGAAGTTCTACGCGGGATCGGACCATCGTCTCCGCGCTAGATTCTGCATCTCAGTGCGTGGGGAAAAAGCTATGAAGTTTCGGAAACGAAGCCTCAAGATCTCCATCAACTGGGACCACTTCGCTTCCCTTGCGAGTGAATGGAAAGATTCCGTTATCGACAACATCGACGAAGAATACAACCGGCTCGTCGAGCATCTTCACGATAGTGCTACGAAAGCAGAGAATCTACAAGTAGCCGAGAGACGACTCTCTTCGAAGACTCTCGAGCTGATACGCCAGCGTGGAATCGCGCGAGCTACAGGCAATTATCAACAAACGTCCGAACTTGCGAAGCTATGCAGAGAAGCGATAAATAATCTCTGAAAGAAGAAGAGCAGCAGTCATGGATGAAGCCGCCGAGGCCGGAAAGACCTTTCGCAAAGCCCGACGGTGCTTCGCCAATTACATGACCAAGATGACCTCCCTTCGTCGTCCTGACGGAACCGTTACTGCATCCCGGAGGGCAATGGAGAAGGTCATCTACGCCTCCTACTCGGATCTCTTCGACAGCCACGTCTACCTGCCTACTTACCATCTTAGGCAAGACGAATATATCGCTCCGTCGGTTCTCCAATCCGAAATCCGACATGCCATCACGTCGATGAAGAACCGGTCCCGATAGGATCAAACCAGAACATCTGAAGAGTACACCACCAGTTATCATCAAAACCCTGACTAGGCTCTTCACACGGTACCTGTCGGAATGCAAAGTGCCCACGTCGTGGAAAACTGACAAGACTGTGTTGCTGTATAAAAGGGATATACAGACGAATTTGGCAATTATCGCCCAATCTGCCTGCTGTCCGTAATCTACAAGCTTTTCACTTGTGTCATCCTAAACAGGATTTGCAGAATATTAGGTGGAGGACAGCCATGCGAGCAAGCAGGGTTTCGGGAGGGTTCAGTACAATCGATCATATCCACGCCCTAACAAGGCTCATTGAAGTATCGCGAGAGTACAAAATGCCGCTCTGTCTTACGTTCATCGATTTGAAGAAAGCCTTTGACACTGTCGAGACAGAAGCGGTATTCGAAGCCCTGGGCAACCAGGATGTTCCTACTCATTATATAAGGATGCTTCGTGAACTCTGCGACAACTTTACGACCAGGATTTCACCATTCTACAAGGAAGTCATTATCGACGTGAAGAGAGGTGTTCGGCAGCGCGATACCATATCGCCCAAACGTTTCAGTGCCGCTCGAGAATATCATGCGTCATTTGGAATGGGAAGACTTGGGAGTGAAGGTCGACGGCCGCTATCTACATCACCTCCGCTTTGCAGACGACATTGTGCTCATAACACCGAACATCGAGCGGGCGGAACGAATGCTGGCCGCGTTTGACAAAGCTTGTGGAAAGAACGGATTGAGACTGAATTTAGCGAAGACGATGTTCATGAAAAACGGTTCAGTACCTGATGCTCCCTTCACGTTGAACGGAAAGAATATCTCCGAATGCTCTAGCTATGTGTATGTAGGTCGGGAAGTCAACATGATGAACGACCCAGCTCCGAAACCGAGCAGGAGGAAACGCGCCGCGTGGGGAGCATTTAAGAATATCAAGGGAGTAGTGAAGAAGACAAATAACATCCGGCTCCGCGCTCACCTTTTCGACAGTGCTGTTCTTCCTGCTTTGACGTACGCCTCAGAGATTTGGACTCTACGAAAGCAGGATGAGCATGCTGTCAGCGTCGCTCAACGCGCTTTGGAAAGGACGATGCTCGGAATTTCTCTGTACACGCAAGTGCGGAAGGGAATCCGGAGTTCCGAGCTCCGTCAACGAACGAAGATCAGGGATGCCGCTGACTACGCCAAGAAATCGAAGATCAGGTGGGTCGGACACGTTATGCGATATAGTGATGACCGTTGGACCAGGGCGGTTACTGACTGGATCCCTCGGGACATCAAACGAACTCCAGGAAGGCCGCCAACGAGATGGTCAGACTTCTTCACGAAAGCTCTGAACGAAAGGAATGTTGATCCTCGTGTCCTTGGTGCGATTCATTGGACCACTCTGGCTCGTAACAGGGACGAATGGAGACGTTACTGGCGCCCGCTCGAGGAAATCGACGATTAACGGCACGACAGGTGATACAGGTGAACTATTGTTTCTTGCCCAAATAAATCTTTGTGAAAAACTCTACGAACTTATGGTACAACCCAATAATCCCTGCTCCTATGGACCCAGAATGTTTAAATTAAAAGATGGCGAAAAGGGAACACTGACAGTTGGAGGGAAGAGTAGACTTCGCACACTGCTAAATGAGACGTGTAGCGGGGTGTGCGCAAAATTACTTTCAGAGCTAGAGCATTTGAATTTGGAAGGGATATAGGCGGTGTCAGTCCTTCGAGAAGCATTCCAGGTTATGCGCTATTAATTCACAGCTTTGTTGCCTTACCCCACGATATATACATCTGCTATTTCGATCTGTTGTATAACTGAACGATCAGTCGCATCTTTGTTCCAATTAGCGGTACAATGATTCAATTCTGAAGAGTGACAGTTTTTGACCGGTGTAGTGGTTTACTGCATGGATCAGCCCCTATTGCTACACGTTACTCTCGATGCCATATCAAGTTGGGCTAAGAAGTGAAGACTCACCGTTTCCCTGGACAAAACAGTTGTCCTGCGATTAGGACCTTCTCATGAGCCCGCTGCGAAATTCTTCATTGATGGCGTAAACTGAAGGAGCCTACCATACCCAGAGACCTGGGCATTGTCTATTCCCGCTCATTAGGTTTCAATGAATATGTTTATAAAGTGGTGAATTCAGCCCAATGCAGGGCGGACTTTATTTTGCGTGCTTTTGCTACAAGAAATATTAAAACTCTATTTAAGCTCTTTTCTACTTATGTACGCCCTATATTGGAGGGCTGCCCTACGGTATGGAGTCCCTCCACGCGTAACATGGTAGATCTTGTTGAGGGTGTTCAGGCCAAATCCACCAAGCGTATTTTTGCTCGTAAAGGTGTTTTCCATGCTTTTATAAAGAGAGATTGTGCTATCTGAACGAAACTCCCTTAGAAATGAGGAGAAAGTTGGGTGAGTCTATTTAGTTCCACGTCTAATTACTTCGCACCTTCCTCGCCCATCCACTCACTCGCCTGTGGGGTTGCCTCGCTTAATTGGTTGGCTGCTGACCTCTCTGCCACACAGCCATACTCAGGAGTAACAATATTGATTATATGATTAAGAAACTTCAAAAGCATGAAAAATAAGGCAAAACAAAAAAATTAGTATGCAACACTTTGATAATGCAACACAGGAAGCTATATATGTAGGCTAAAGTAATCCTGCAGGCAAACTATTAGGTTGATGCATAATTATTGCGGATTTTTTCGCGGCTTTTCTTTCTCTAGATAAAATTTGAATATTGAGTTCGGGTTTTTTTCTAGAAATGATCTACTTGATTCCCTCTACAAGAATATACTCGAAAAACCATCCGCATATTCGCGGAATTGGGCTTAACTACTTCGAGAAAGATTGGAAGGCGGCACAGCCATTCCGCGATCTCAGTAACTTTTCGGCGATTGAACAACCAGCCAGAGCCAACCAAGAAATCGGATCTGCCCTTAAATTTGCCAGGTTTACCAGCAGAAACTGTTATGGATTATCTCGTCAACCGTTCATCGAAAAAATGGCTAGAGAATAGAAGTTACATCGATCTGGAGGACTTGATGGCCGATGTCAAGGCGTGGATCGCCCGTAAGGACCAAAACTTCTTCGCTTCTGGGATCCGACTACTAGCCAATAGGAAGCAGTGCTTGATGTAGATGGTGAATAAGTTCCGCAGTAATTATTTGAATATGTTTTTGCCTAGTATTTCTATAGTTTCTTTAAGTAAAATTTGCTGGAAAAAATCCGTAATAATTATGCAAAACCTAATATATAGAGGCATGTAAAACGCAGGGGAAACAGAAAATACCAAAATAGTCGTGTTTTGACCGCCGGGAAGTCATGGGTATTTTCACTTTATCTTCTATTGAACGATCGCTGAAAAGTTACTGAGATCGCGGAATGACTGGGCCACCTTCCAATCTTTCTCGAAGTAGTAAAGCCTAATTTTGCGAATATGTGGATGGTTTTTCGAAAATATTCTTGTAGAAGAAATCAAGTAGACCATTTCTAGAAAAAACCCGAGCTCAATATTCTAATTCTATCGAGAGAAAAAAAGCCGCGAAAAAATCCGCAATAATTATGCATCAACCTAATAGTTGACAGAGTTGACTTTTCAAGCTTTTTTAACACCCTCTATCGCTTTCTTTGGACACCGCCAGTAGGTCACTTGAAGGTATTCAAACATGTGGATGAAAGCATCATAAATCACCTCTGTAGTGTGCTTGTCATCGCATGGCACGATGTCTCACTTGTACTACTCTGAGTTCGACTACAGAGCTTTCTCCGGCATCAACTCAGGATTAGCTGCTACTGTTGCTCCTTCTTCCCTGTATTTAGCTAGCCTTCCACAATACACTGTACCATCTCTACTTCATGTATCTGCACTCCTTCCACCCCTTGCAACTTCCCTTTCTGTTCCCTCGAGTGCTGTAGCTCCGAATTCCTTTCATATTTATCTTCAGCACCTGAAAGCACTGTGAGCTCTGTCAACCAAAACCCTTCGTTTTTAGAAACCCTAGGGGCAGCTACAGCTACCTCAAACCCGGAGCACACCTAAATGGCGAAAGGCAGGTAAGCAATGGGAGAAAGCATCACGTTCTAATCTATCGGGACCAAATGGATGGAGGATGGAGTGAGCAGGAAACAGAGCAATTCTGCAGGAAAATGTCTAGATACGTCACTGATAATGCTTCATAGCTTCCTTATAATATGAAGATTTTAGATTTTTACATTGTATTGTCTCAACTGCATATTATTTTAAAATGTGTAATAATGACAAATATTAATATAATAATATCAGTAATGAGAACAACAAAGTTTCCAATCCGTAGGATCAATATCAGTTCACACAGACTGCCAGAGAGGCCACAGCCAACTATTTAAGCGAGGTCACCCCACAGGCGAGCGAGTGGATGCGCGAGAAAGGTGCGAAGTAGTTGGAAGTATGGAGTCGTGGAACTAAATGCCGACTCCCGGAGAAAGTTGTATGATTATGATTTTGTTTACAAGCCTTCCACCGGGCTAGTGGTTTTGGATTTCAATACTTTCTTCCGGAAGTCAGCAACTATCGAGCGCACTAGAGGTCATAGCTATAAACTATCAAGGAAAAAAACTTCCACCGCGAAATATCGAAATTCTTTTACCCAAAGAGTAGTTAGTTTATGGAATGAGTTACCGCCCTCCGTGGTTTACTCTAGCTCTCCCAGCTCTTTAAGAGAAAAGTAAAAGATATATTGGTGTCTCAAGGTTGGTTTTAGGAGCAAGTAACCAAACTCTCAATAACTTTTAGGCAGAGAAGCGATTAACTTTGCTATCATGTTAATAACTTTGTCTGACTCAGAAAACTGTTACTGTGACTTTATGTCTATTTTTTTATGAATAATTGATTTCACGTTTTGTGCATAACAATACATCCCATCCCCTTGGCTTCTGCGACGCTGGTTCGGGTTTCGGCAGGTTGGCGGACCTACTAAGACGGTATCCGGAGTTCTACATATGTCGCCCTGTACGTGCTTGCAGAGTTGGCGGCCACAATCCTTCCGATCCGAATTCCAACCCTTCTTCACGCAGATCCCTCTGTTGTTCCCCATTGGTTTAAAGTTACTGCTTATCGGAGACTTGTTTATGTTTCTTTTTGCCTTTCTGATATTTTCTTTGATTTCTTTCTATGGTTTCCGATAATAAATCATAATCATAATCATATTTGTATTAGTCGACATGGGCTGCTATTAACTATTAATTTATTAGGAAAAAATGGGAAGCAGTAATGTCAGGCCTCACTCAGACATCTGAACCTTAACACGAAAAAGTGGAGAGTGTACATGTACCAGCAAAATTGTGGCCTCCGTGTTGGAGACGGTCCCACTCAAAAGATGGGACAGCACTTTTCCGAAAGAGCACACTGGTCAAGTGAGGCATTTTACCGTTTTCCGCAGGAAAGGCATGGTATGTCGAAAATTCGAAACGCCATCTTGAGTGTTGGGAATAGGGTTGGAGGCACCTCGACGCGGTTGACGGATGCAAAGTATACTTTATGTATTGCTATTTTCTGTGTTCCCTCAATGTAGAGAGGGCCGTAGATAGTCAGTAAGAGGCAAGGGGCGTAAGAGCTCTTCCGAGCATTCAGGACGCGTTTCATAATAATGCAAAATGAGGTCATGCATCACCTCTGACCTGAAACTCTACATCACTCTCACAAGTTCGCCGCCCTACCGACTATGCCATCGCTTCACGATGAATTGACTACTTTGTTCGCTTTTTGGTGCGACACAGCGCTACAACGCAGGGGAAACGATTCTGAAACATTGTTCTAAGATTCGATAAGAAGACTTGAAGGGTGAATTTCAAACTAGCGTTTGGAAGCATTCACGTCTACATATATCTCATCTTGCACGGCCTCTGCGATCCATAGTCCTTCCCTCACGAGGACAATAAATGAAAACTGTCAGCGAAACAAACTTATTCCCGTCAATTGTCATGAACCGTCCCATATCTATTTCAACACCAATGACTGTCACAATCTATCACACCTCTTCTCCTCCAGGAGCACCACCAAATAAGAAAGATTTACCTCGCGAAAGCATTGGCTAGATAAATTATCGGTACGAACAAGTACATCTGTCCTCCATGCGTATGCCCTGAAAATGCCTAAGAAAGTCCAATCATAGCTCTTGACAACAAATCTTAATCCAACTCATCCTCGAAATGCATTATTAACAATACATAGATTAAACTCTTTTTTTATTTGAGATTCTGCTGGCCACTTCTTCTTGGATGCATTCCTAACTTTTTTGTTTTGTTCCGTTTGCAGTTTCTTTTAACACATCAACCAACCTGCGAACTTTTTTTCTGTTTTTCTTTGGCGCGCTCTTCCTTGATATTGATCCCTCGTTATTATTATATCTACCATGTCATGCTCCCGAGGTTGATCGTAGAAATAGTCACAGGAAAACTGTTTCAGACTGCTTGTCCCATGGAAATAGAGGTGGCTCAGATGTGGAGGTTTTAATTCAGAGGCCAGTCCAGACAAAAAGTATCACAGAAAGCTGAGCGCCAGCGAACTTCTAAAGGCGCTCCTTGAGCGCAATACCGAATTGGTTGACAGTAAAACGCTCAATGTTCTTTCGGAAAAGCTCACAAATGAAATATCTGAGCAAGTTGAGGCCGAAAAACGCTCTTTGAGCCGGTGGTGAGCATATAAGCACATCCACTGGAACCCTCGGAGCGTCAGAAGGATCTCGAAAAGGGTGACTGACCTGCTCGATATTTTGCACGTTGAGTGAAGACTAACGAATAAAACTGCTAACCTGCACGCATTTTTGAATATTGAGAAACCTGATGATGTGGTCATCACGGAAACTTGTTGAACAGCCACGTAGCGGTCTCAGAACAAAATACTATAGTTTACCTTACTTTGTTTACCGCAGTGACCGAGGAGGGGAAGGTGGCGGAGTCTACTGCCTGATCAACTCCCTTTCAGTTCCCAAAAATATCACTCTTGATTACACATCCAACTCCGATGTCTTATCATTTGAACTTTGCACTTTTAAGCCCACAGTGAGGTTCGTCGCTGTCTACCGTCTGACGAACTCTACCACAGTTGATGACTCTCATCTTCTCACACTACTTTCCGATATGAGGTCCATCAGGCGCAATACCATCCTTTTAGGGAATCTCAATCTCAAAATCGACTAGGAGGAGAAAAAGGCTTTGAAGTCATCTACAGCATTATTCCTGATCTTCTTTGAGAATTGCGGTTTTACACAACTTGTCTCTAATCCCACCTTAGGAACAACATTCTTGATCTTATCATTTCTACTTCACCAGTTGTAACAAAATCTCAGTCCTATCTCCACTGGCTGCTTTCATATTCCGCCGGCCGGTCGGCGAGCCAGCGTGCCGGCGTGCCACGAGGCAGTGCTGGGGGGGGGGGAGTAGGGTGGCAGACGGTCGGTCGAAGGGATGTAAACAAAGAAGAACAAGATCAAAAACCAAACCATGGGCTTGTACAAATGGCTTTTGATCTTGCCTCTCCTTGTTTACAGCCCTTCGAGGGGCTGATCGACCGTATGCCGCCCTCGTCCCCCTAGCACTGCCTCGTGGCACGCGGGCACTATGAAAGCAGCCATTCGGTAATTCTGACCGTAGTGCCCGTTGCATTCAATGTTCTCCTCACTGCATCTATCAACAATGGCCTTCCTATGCCAGATTTTCTCGAAACAGATATCAAACTCATGAGCCTTCACCTACAATGTATAAACTGACACCCTGTTTTTGAAAATTACGCCTTTGCGAACTATCTCTACAGAAAGTTTTGCTGTCGAGAAAAGGCGCGAGACCATAAACTCCTTCCTCCTGTTAATTTGAGGGTCTCTAGCTGCAATCCAACACGCTTCAAGTGCTTTCCGCGTAGTAGTCTCCGTTTCGGCGCCAAGATGGTTACCGAAATTGTGAGGTCGTCACCATCATGGCTCAGAACTCGATGCATTCTCAGTGGTGTTTGGGTGCGAGACTTTCTTAGCCTCTTCAGGTGTTCTTTGGGGCGAAGGCGGCGCCCTGTTTCACCAATATATTCAGCAGCACAGGCCTCACTCTCATGCAATCACCCCGTCCTTTGGAATGACCATCTTGGCACTAGAAAACTTCCAATCGACAGGGTGATTGCATGAGAGCAGGGATGATTTACGAAATTCGTTGTCAGACCTGTGCTGCTGAATACACTGGTGAAACAGGGCGCCTCAAAAAAACACCTAGAGGGGCTAAAAGAGTCTCGCACCCAAACACCACTGAGAATGCATCGAGTTCTGAGCCACGATGTGACGAACTTACTATTTCAGTAACCATCTTGGCACTAGAAACGGAGACTACTGCGCGGAAAGCACTTGAGGCGTGTTGGATTGCAGCTAGAGACCCACAAATTAACAGGAAGGAAGAGTGTATGGTCGTAACCCGTGGCCTCGCGCCCTTTCTCGACCTCTGTGAATTTTAAGATTACGGTGAGGTCAGGAAGGGGGTAGGCTTGCTCATTGTATGCATACTGCAAACAGTGGGTGGTTGATCTAACGCTCCGGCGATATAGATCAAGGTAGACCTCTTGTATACCGCCTTCGAGGGGTCTCTAGTCCAAATAGCTGTCTTGGGTGTATCTTGTCTTATTATAGGGTCAATCTCAATGGTTCTTCTACTTATAGGCTCTGACGAAGGCGAACTCCCCGAAACGTTAGTCCTACGAAGTTCGAAATCTTGGAAAGGCTGAAGCAAATATACATACATATTAGTCAAAACTTAAAACCGTTGGTGTAACGGGGCAACTTCTGGTGCGGTTCAAACCATATTTGATTGAACAGTAGATTCTGGGCTGTTTTGGCTGTCTCGCAAAAAAGCTGTGGACCACAGTTTCTGAGAGACATAGCTGATCCACTGATGTCCCTCACGGAGATGTTTTACCTCCTCTACTGGTCCTAATCTACACCATCGATCTTCCTACGTTCACTGGAACCTCAATGGGCATTAGGGTTGAAATGTACGCAGACGATACAGAAATTCTTGCGGCTTACGACAAAGACAGTCGGCAAGAAATCCAATCAGCCTTGAAGCAGTCGATAGTGAAAATGAAAGATGGGTCAAACAGGGATTTATCTCTTAATCTGAGCAAATGTGCTGTATTCCATTTTGAGAAGGAGGTGATACAGACTACTACATCAATATGTGACTTAGTCGACGACCTTGGAGTTCTCATGAGTTCAAACTCGAAATTTCCTGCACGCATATTGAAGACATCCAACACAACGTTTGGCGCCGTCTTCTGATCTTTCAAAATTTTTTGACCAAAGGCTCAAAAGCCTTACTTGCTCAATACGGAGCTCTCGTTCTTCCTCATCTTGAGTACTGTTCGCAAAAGGAAATATCGAAGTTAGAGAAAGTACAAGAGGCTTTTACAAGTCTACTTTACTTCAGGTGTTTTTCTAGTACCAATCATATCGATTTGCCAAGATAACAGAAAGATTGAAAACGCTCGGACTAACACAGCTGACCCACAGGCGAATCGATAGTGACTGGACACTGGCATTTCGTATATTGAGGAACGAAATTACATTACGATCAAGCAAATATTGGGAGTTCCGAAGTGGTAGAACAAGCGATTTCAACCTTTCCAACCTACACAATGTCAAGTTTTCGATAAACACCATGCTTTATTCTTCAACAACTTATACCGTACTGTAAGGTGGCTTGATTGCCTCTCGACTGACTGAGTTACTCCGATCACCAAGTGGTAAGGTAGTCAGAGAACAACTGAGGGAAGTTAACCTTGATGACGTGTTGAACTTTGACATTCGATTCGATTGAAGCAATCCAGACTAGTCTCCAACATTTGAAATTCTCAGGATAGCCTTCCAACATTCTTCAAGGCTGTACGAGGAGTTTACACCCGTTTCGCGCATTTAATTCCAAGGCGAAAGTCCCTTCCTCTTCAAATGCCTCGCAACTTTTCAAAGCACTGTGATGTTATATAAGACATATTGGTGTTCTTGATCTAAGAATAACTATTTCGTTTTCTTTTTAACTTGTGTTCCTCTTGATTAGCCCTCCGCCTTCCGATCTTGCCCTCCTGTCCGAAAGTAGCCAGCTAGTCGCGCAAAGAACCTGAAGATTATTCAATTAGGTTTTTCGAGAACTTACCCAATTGTTGATCTGGAGTTCACCTTAATAAGGTAGCCATTCTATGAGATGGCAAGCCATTTATTTCAAGCACCCCCTATGAATGCAGTGTCTTCTGGAAACCACTTCATTCTACTACAACGGGAGCCGACTATCATGCTTGGCTGTGTTGAAGATGGGATTTCGTTTTGGCAGGCGACTTTTGATGGGAATCTCTTCAACTTTGATTTTAAATTCAAATAGACACTTCCGTACGTTCGTGTTTGCAAGCCTACTGCTTTACAGTCAATTTCATTTTCATGGTGAAGACTTCTGCCCTCTGAGTAAGGAACACCTTTAAGTGTATGGAATAAATGATAAATAATTAGAGTGATACTCACCTGATAATATAAGATCAAGTTTCTCGCTTACAAGCGGATGACTGAGCATTAATTTAGCAGCATTAGGTTGATGAGCAAGCATAATGGTAGTGTCGTTCAGCGCGCAACCTGATACAGCTCGCTCCGGTTGCATGGCATGACCAGGGAAACTGAAACACAAAGCACGAGATACAACAGGTTAGATAGGCGATTGCGATTGATGGCCAAAATAATGCGCTAACTTACATTAGTAAGATAAAACGGTTTAGCTTTTATATGGATGAAAACACGTTTTGCAAAAACGAAAACGATAGCGGGGAGCGAACTCTCATCGCTCACCTGGAGGAGAGAGCACTACCACTACGCCACGGTGACCCTTGTGGTCATTGCAGCCAACTGCGCTTACCAGCTGGCACTATCTCTCCATGCTTCAAGCATGCAAATTCGAACGCTCACAACTTTTTTGGTAGATCATTTTGCAGTTTTCATTCTCATATTTGTTAATAACTTTCCAAACTTTATCGACATACCTAGTTCTCTACTCAAAGTTCCGCGGGAATTCGAAGCCCTTCCTTGGTAAGACTCTTGAGCTGATTAGCCAGGCCAACGACGGAGCTTCGCCAGTTACAAGAACAAGATGACTTCCCTTTGTCGTTCAGACGGAACAGTTACCGCACATAGTAGGGCAATGGAGAAGGTCACCGACGACTTCTACTTGGATCTCGCCGACAGCCACGTCTACCTAAGTCTACACACCATCTTAGGCGAGACAAATATATCGCTCCTATAGTTCTGCCTTTCGAAATTCGATATGCCACCACGTAACCAGCAGTTAAGGGTGAAGCCGCCGAGGCGGGAAATAACATTCGCAAAGCCCGAAGGAGCAAAGCTCGTCAATTACAAGACCACAATGAATGCCCTTCTTCGTTCTGACGGAGCACTGGCATCTTTCATAGTCCACGATGAATCGAGTCGCGCGACTGGTCGCGGACCTATCTCGCGAGCGACCAGTCGCGCGGCTGATCGCTCGACTGATCGCGCCACCGGTCCCTCGATCGGACGAGGAGGCCGCGCCAGTTATGGGTGCCGCCGAGGACGGTCCCGAGCAGATCGCGCGATCAGTCGAGCGACCGGTCGCGCGACTGGTTGCGCGACTGGTCATGGACTATGAAAGCAGCCATTTACTGCAACTCAAAAGGCAACGGAGAAGGTCAACTAAGACTTCTAATTCGGATCTCGCCACGTCTACCTGCTTACTTGTCATCTTAGGCAATACGGGCAATATGTCGTCCCTCCAGCTCTCCCTTCCGAAATTCGACATGCAGTCACATCGATGAAAAATTATACAGCGCCCGCTTTTGATAGGAACAAACCAGAACATCTATAGCGTTTCCACCAGTTGTCGGTAAGAGCTCGAGCCAGCCTCTTCACGCGATACCTCCCAATGATATTGACAATCATCGCCCAATCTGCCTACTGTCTATAATCCACAAACATACCAGGAAAGGACCCAAGTCGAAGTGGCCATTAAAATGAGACCTATACTGCTGGACGTGTTTTTGGATGCTGGGTTCAAATCTGCTTTCCAAAATTGCCAATCGTTTCTCTTAGCGGAGTCATGAGGGTGGTTTCAGGGAGCTTAACATAAGAAAACTTAAATCACATGGATGTACTTCATTTCTCAACGGCGGCTCCGTGTAGTGGTAAGTGTGACGCTTCATGGGCGAGAGCCTAGGGTTCGGGTTTTGTGGGGGACGGAATTTTTGCATTATATAGAATTTTTCCCTTAAGCAGTAAAAAATACTCTCATGGTGATTTTATCACATTTATGACCTTTTAATACCTTGATACCTTCTCCTAGCCACCTATCTGTTACCGAGTGGGGAATCCTCCGTGCGCAAAATGGGGAGGTCCGGGCGAGTAAAACGTATATGATGAGCTATGACGATGCTAGAGTGAGCGTCGATGCTAGATTGGGTGCGACGGTGCGCAGCAGCTCCGGACTCACTAACACCGGCACTGCTGATAGTGGACTCGTGGACAAAGACCAGAAGTTATTTAGTGTGTCCTACCTCCACAAAAGCAGGAGAAGGGAATGACAGCATGTGCACACACGAGAGCCCATTTTTTTCACCTACTATCGCTTGTCTTTTTTCAGTTCTGTGCGGTTAGATTAACACGTTGACGACAACGCGCGTTTGGGCATTTTTGGCCGCGTGGGACCGACGCAATAATTGCCGCCCCGTCGACAGCGAGATTTCGAAGCTTGAGAGTGAAAACTACCTCATACTACATATCGCTTCTTAGTAAGTTGGTTGATAAAATGAAAAACACGTATAAGGGTTCTATATAATAAATATTCCGCTTTAATAAAAGCTTATACAAACATGAAAATGGCTGGGAGAGAAGAAAACTCGAAAGATGCTTTACAACTCGGCCGTCTTCTGACCTAGAAGTAGAACTCCTTAATGCTGTTAAAACTCGAATTCAATAGCTTGCTTTCAACGTTTTCATTTTACATGCTTATTGATCTCAATAAAAAAAGTCGATGTTTGAAGTAGGCTCATAATTTTGTTAGACTTGGAAAACCTGTGTGAAGATGAAGCATATCGGATCATTTTATGGACCATTCTGTTAATAGCTTTGTTACTGCTTGATCTATGATATAAACACAAAAAACATATGAATAAACAACGCTTTTACAAAAAAAAATTGCGAAATGAGCGCGGGACACATGTGTCCCGCGTTGTCCCACGTGGCCTGCGAAACGCGGGACATATATGTCCCGCGCTGTCGTCAACGTGTTAAGGAAATTTCTTATATATTCATGATATGCCGCCGACTACATAAGCACTCATGAGATTTGGGTCGCCTACACAATTCTGTTTTCCTTCTGGTTTGGGGTTAGTAGGTGTAAAGCAGTGGGCTGTGACGAGTTCTTTTTAATCCGTTGCTCCTATTGTGAAAAGCTTTTTTGTTTCAAGCATTTCGCGCTAGAATATCACAATTGTTCATAAAGTGGCAAAAGTTATTCTACTGTGAATATAGAGTGCATGGGCATGCGAGCAAAACTGAAGTATTACTTCATGTGACTGAAGAAAAAAAAACTGAGTGAAACTGAAGTATTACCATATTCATGAGTAACTTATTGATACCTGGTGCCCCCTTCACGCCAAACGGAAAGAGTATCTCCGAATGCTCGAGCTATGTGTAACTAAGTCAAGAAGCCAACATAATGAGCGACCTAGCTCCGGAGCTAAGCACAAAGAAACGCGCCACGTGGGAAGCATTCAAGTATATCGAGGTAGCAGTAAAGAAGGCAGCATCCGGTTCGGCGCTCACCTTCCGACCTGTTGTCCTTCCTACTTCGACGTACGCCTCGGAGATGTGGACTCTACGAAAGCATGATGAACATCGCGATTTGGTTAGGAGTACGCCCGGAATTCCCTATACACGCAAGTGCAGAAGTGAATCCGCAGTTTCGAGCTATATCAACGCACGGAGAGGAGGATGCGAATGCAGTCGACGCGCGTCATTCAAAGTTCTCCTGATTGGACTTACTCGAGACTACGATTTACAGGAGAGTGCAAAGGAACAACCGGATTTCCGAGTTCCGTCAAAGAACGAAGATCAGGTACGCCATTACTCGTGCAAAGGAACTGAGGTTCGGAACAGTCGGGCACGTCATGCGATCTGGTGATGACCGCTGGACCAGGGCGGTCACTGAATGGACCCCTCGGGGCGGCAGACGAATAGCATTGCGGCCGCCAGCGCGATGGTCAGAGTTTCCAAGGAAGCTCTGAGCGAAAGGAATGTGTTACCTCGTGTCCCTCGAGCGAAGACGATTCAATGGAGCGCTCTGACTCGCATGAGGGATGAATGGTGACGCGACTGGTGTCCGTTAGAGGAAATCGATGATCAGGTGGTGTGTGTATGAGTTCATGTGTATGTTTGGGTGTATTTGTGTGTATGTGTGTGGATGTATGTGCGTGTATGTGTTTGTGATGTGTAGTGTAGTGGAGCGTAATGCAGTGTAGTGTAGTGTAGTAAAGGGTATGTAGATAGGTGTAGTGAAGTGTGTTGTGGTGTGGGGTGGTGTGGGGTGTTTGACAGAATTTAACACGTTGACGACAATGTCGCGCAATGGTGCGCGACAGCCAGTCTGTCTCCTGGGACGATGTCGCGCAATGCTGCGCGACGGTGCATTCTTCGTTTTAAGTGTGTGCTCGTTCCGTTTTTTGTACAGATTTTGAATTTGGGCTTATAAGTGTCCAAAATAGCATCGGCCACCTATTGAATTAATTCCAAGATAAATAATACAAATACAAGACCAGATCAACCGCAGGAGCCATATCGTCGCCGTCTAAACCACCTGCAGCATCATCGTCGCTGCCGAGCAGCCAGTGGTCAAAAATTTCGTTGAGCCTTCCATTTCAATATCCGGGACACTCATGATGACAAAAATAGTCGCAAGGATAATAATACCCTCAGAGATCCTATTTATATACCCCTAACTCGAATTTATCACCGTCAAATTTGAAATAACCCCGAGTAATCAAATCTTGGGCAAAATTCGAGTACTGCTGGAATGACTGCGGATTTTAAGTGTTCTTGAATGTAATCACTCATTTTTTCGAGAAATAACAAATTTACAAGAAAGAAACTGTGTCGTCCCACGGGACAGACACGAAAATATTGGCTCGTCGTCAACGTGTTAATCATTGGATTCGCCTCGTGACGGCCCTACTTTGAGCTTCGGTGTGCCTTAACTTGTTCCAGCTCCGTACACTATATTATATAAGTGTTGCTTAGTTCGGTGAAGTGTAGTGTGCATAGAGTTGCAACTGAGCATATAGAAGGACGAAAATTTGTCATAAAATCAGACATACTTTTCCTCTTCGAGTATTCACTTGTGACTTGTTACGATCAGTACTCATCAACTTCTTTCAACTACAGTGCGTTTCCAAATGTCACAGCCGCCCCTAATTTCCTCAAATTAACAGTATACGATGTTTCTGAAAAAGTGTCAAAGTACAAAATGAGTCCAATCTGAATTGCAATTCGCACATTATCATCGAGTTCCTGCTCGGAAACGCAAACAATTTTTGGTCAAGTTTCCTATAAAGGGTATTTTAAAACGTCTTCGAATGATGCAGCCATTTCATGTCATCGTGTCGTGTTTAAGTTCGAACGAAACTGCTTTGTTTGTGTAATGTTCTCTATTTTCAGGCAATAGGAAGAGGAGAGCCGCTTTTGGAATTCAAGAAAGGTCTAACCCTCGCGAAAAAGGAGCAGAGACTGTCGAATCGCGCGAGATTTGGGTCGATGTCACGAGTTGTGGATAATTTCATCAAGAATCCTGAAACTTATGGAACCAGAAGTTCTAGACGTCATTCGCTGCTGTCCGACAGAGACAAGCGCTGCATTTCGAGAGAAGCGCCGATTTTCACCAAGTCCTGTATGAAAATCCGATCGTCTCCGAACCTCAATGTCTCAAAAAACTGTTTAGAAGATAATCAGAAGGTCCAAGCTCTTAGTCATGCGGAAAATGCGTAAAGCGCCCTAAATGATAAAGACATTGGCATCTTTCATAGTCCACGACCGGTTGCGCGACCAGTCGCCGGTCGCTCGTGAGATGGGTCCGCGACCGGTCGTGGGCTATGAAAGATGCCATCGAGAAATCTCTTGATGGTTTTAGCACTCAGGTCGTTTTTCCGATGGAACGAAGTTCAATTGTGATGGTGAAGACGGTAACCAACTGTACTGACACGAGCTGAGGAGGAACAAACTTCAGTTCTCTAGACGGAACTTCAAGGAGGAGGAGTCATGTCAGTCCGTTTGGGCCGCGATTTCATCGACTAGGCGTATCCGTTTATGTTTTGTGCCAGAGAGAATAAACTCGTTCTTTTATATTACTGCGTGCACTTCTCCCTTTCTGGCGTCAGTATCGGCAATCTTGTTTTTGTAGGATAGCGCCCCAATTCACGTCAGCAGGAGCACACAAGCTTGGTTCTATCGGCATCGGGTTGCACTTTTGCCGTGACCGGCGAACAGCCCCGGTTTGAATCCGATGGAAAATGCATGGGGCTTCATGGTGTGAAAGATTTACGCCCAAAACAAGCAATTCCGAGGCGTCAAAGAGTTGAAAAAGCAGTCATTAAGCATGTCACCAAGTTGAACGGGAGCTGACTTATAATTTTTGTTTGAGCATAGACCACAGTATTTTCAAAGTAATCCGAAAAATGGTGGGCCAGCTGATTATTAACTTTGCAACTTTCTCTCTTTGTTGTATGTTTGTTGTTAAATAAATTAATTTTATTATTGGCTGTATCATTTGGAGACGTTGGAAAAGCACCTATTACTGCAAAAAAAGATCAGAAAAATTTGTTTCCTAGCTGGAAATTGGTGGTAGTGTGCGAATTGCAATCCAGACGTGACACTTTCTTTTTACTTTGGCACTTTTTCAGCCACAGCGTACATTGTGAGTTTTCGGGAAAATCAGAGGTGGCCGTATCATTTGGAGACGCGCTGTATATCTTCTGCGCTATTCAAATATTACTACTGCTACGCATACAATATGAACACTACTCCTGACTCTTCTATTGTAATGTCAAATGAATCCAATAATATAAAATGAGCCGGAGAGAATCATTACTATATATACAGGGGTGCCCAAAAAAAGACACTTTCACTGCTCGGCTTGTACCACCAATGTAATCAAAATTTATCAAACTCTGACTGGATATTACCACCCGCAAAATCAAGAACACATTGTACTCGGTCACGTA
This sequence comes from Haemonchus contortus, assembly GCA_000469685.2. NCBI lineage: Eukaryota > Metazoa > Nematoda > Chromadorea > Rhabditida > Trichostrongylidae > Haemonchus > Haemonchus contortus. The sequence goes on along the minus strand of LS997567.1, from coordinate 45,813,371 downwards.
ATTCTTCAACGCCCTTCCGCACGGACGAAATCGAAAGTTTTTGCCACGCAAATTTGATGTCGTCTGAAGTCGGCGATATCGGCTGGTCTCCCACGACGTCGCAGACCATTGTGGAGTTATCGGGGCTACAGGGAGTCAGCGGTCTTCCAGATCCTAAGCGACGGTGCCCAGGAATCTGTCCGTGAGCGACTCGATTGAGAAAGTTGCGTATCTGATTGTTGCCGACCGATATCCCATAAGTCGTCTTGAGCGCGTCCGCAATGGAAGACGGCTTCATATTTTGATGCCGATATAGGAACCACACGAGTTCCTGCTACCTTTCATCAAGCAACACTCTTAGTACAATTTACCCAATCACATTCTTCAGCTGCTTCAATCGGTGCGACGTATTCCGCCCTGGATTAGGCCCCATGCATAGTGTCTCTTTTCTTTGGGCACCCCTGTACATAGAGCGCTCTGTCTGTCTGTCTGTTTGTTTGTACGGAAATTCGATATAACCTGAAGAAACACCTGGGGAAGTCGGGTCAAGTTTGGAATGGGTTGAGCATACGGTAAGTGCAACAGAGCACATGTGAGCCTAGCGGAGCACCGCCCACAAGGAGCGGGGCATGCGCCGGAATTCGGCGGGATCATGGGCGATTCTTCTATTTCGGTCTCATGACAGTCCAGACGCCGGGAAAAATTGTGCAAAGGTGAGGGATGGGTCAGCAATTAAAATAATGGGAACTTACCGGTAGTGGGCGGGCGTTCTCGCAGTGGGCGATCCTTACCACAGAGATCCATAACTCGATTCAGCGAGAGCGTCGTGGCCAGGAAAAAAATTGAGTGAGCAAGGTCTTATGCGTGCTTGGCATGTGTAAGCTTAGTGAGCCCCGCCCACGATGGGCGGGACGTGCGTTGAGGTGAAAACTATTCTTCGAAAATGAGTGTAACTTCGTTCGGAAACGTTCTAGAATGCGGAAAAGAAGTAGATAGAGGTAATAGGACAAATGTATGGTCAAACATGGTCAAATCCTCGAAGTGGGCGGGGTTGGCACCTAAAAGGGCGGGGCTTAGATCAAATATTCATAACTCTGTTCAGAAACGTTCTAGAATGCGGGGAAAAGTGGATAGAGTTAACAGGACAAATGTGGTCAAATCCCCGAAGCGGGCGGGGTTGGTACCAAAGTGGGCGGGGCTTAGATCCAAATTTCATAATTCTGTTCAGAAACACTCTAAAATGCGGGAAAAAGTGGCCAGAGTTATTGGAACAAATGTGGTCAGATCCCTAAAGTGGGCGTGGTGGGCACCAAAGTGGGCGGAGTCAGATCAAGTTTTTATATCTGTTCAGAAACGTTATCGAAAGCGGGGAAAAAGTGGTAAGAGGTAATGGAACAAATGTGATCAAATTCTCGAAGTGGGCGGAGCTGGCACAAGAAAGCCCTTCTTTTGACTGCTCTTAACCATTACGGCCGAAAATTCACCCCTTCGAAAACTTTCAAGAATGCTGAAAAAATGGTTAAGAGCAGCCAAAAGAAGGGGGTCAAGTTTATAGTGGGAAGGGTTTGCACTAAGGTGGACGGAACTATGAACAACCACTGATACCTCTGCTCAAATATATCGAGCGTGTTGCTCTCAACAGTTCAGGGTTCGAGAGAGGAATATCTTATTCTGATTATCTAATTCCGCTGAATGACTCCATCGTGGATAAGTGGCCGTCGACATGTACTGCACGCGTTAGCGTGCACAGCCAAACTGGTAACATTTAAAACGAAAGGAATCAAAAGTCCAAGTAGGTGACATTTGACAAGAAAAACCAGAAAGTGTTAGGAGTCTTCCGTGGGGCAATCCAGCCGCATTCTCAGTCTACTCTTCCAACCGATAAAGGCCTCATGTTGGTCAAAATGCTCCGCTATATGTAACACGCAAATGTCCATGTGTTCGTGTGTTTTTGTGTGTGTGTCCAACCGGAAATTCAGAACCCTTGTACCCGTGGACGTAGAGCGTTCAAATTTGGTGGGAGCACTGAAGGCAGGATGTAAACACTTTTGGTGAGTGGCAGGATCGGACTACCCCACAACGGGCGGGATTTGCGCAAGATGTCAAATTGGACCGAGAACGTAAAATTCGGTAGGAGTACAGGAGGCAAGACGGGAACACTGACTGTAGGTGACAGGACTAGACACCACACACAAGGAGCGTGGCATGAGCGAAAATACTTGATTTGGACCAGTTGAACCTTCAGTAGGTCATCATTCAGCAAATCGAGACTTCTAATTATAGGCATAAGTATCGGCATATACTGAATACCACTTGCATAACCTGTAAGTGCCCCTGCCAAGTTTCGTGTTCCAAAAAGTACCATTTGATTCAGAGAAGGAGCGAGCGGTTTGCCGATCATTACAACTATATCATAAGAAAGCTCAGAGGGTTGAAAATTGGTAGGAGTAAAGGCGGCAAGATGGGAACACTTATAGTGGGTAGAGCGAAAATTGGCAATCTGGCCATGGAGTAGACAAGTTTGGTAGGAGTACAGTGTGAAATGGGAACAAAATACACATATACATATACAAAATGGGAACACTTATGATGGGTAGTAGGACCGGACTCCACCCGCAAGGGGCTGGGTTTGCGCTAAAATAGTCAGTTGGGCCTGAGGGAGTTCAAATTTGGTAGGAGTACAGGAGGCAGTAACCAAACGCTCACGATGGAAGAACTCTTACAGAGAAAATTTACTCAGACAAGACCTTCCCTTTGGCGCCCCACTCCTCCCCCCCCCACTTTAGCCAAACCTCCTTCCAACCTAACCTCCCCCTCCCCCTTCGGCGATGACGTTCCATCAAGGACCAGTGCTTATCGATGGTATGGTGATTTCAGCCGAGGTCGTAGTTCACTCCAAGACGAATTTCGTGGAGGTCTCCAAAATCAGTTGTTGTTCCGGAAAACATTGAGGCTGTGCGCAAATTAATATTGCAAGATCGTCGTGTGACCTATCGTAAGATTGAGATAATCATAGGCATTAGTGGGACCAGCATACATTCGATTGTCAAATTTTGCTCCCACGAAATTTGACAATCGCTCAAAAAAAAAAGGCTCATGTCGACTGGTCAAAAGAAATGCTCAAAAAATACGATCGCGGTGCCGCGAAACACGTCTGTGACATCGTGACAGGTGATGGATCATGGATTTACGGGTATGAGCTCGAAAGTAAATAGCAGTCGGCCATATGGTTATTTCAAGATGAGCCAAATCCAACAAAAGCTGTTCGCGCATGAAGCATTTCCAAGCAAGTGGTTGCCTGTTTTTTTTGGAAAAACTGGACATGTCGTAACCGTACCTCTAAAACAAGCAGAACAGTCAATACTGTGTGGTATACAACCATTTATTTGCCAGTTGCCTCCCAAAAAATCAGGAAAACCAACTGCCGCAGACGGATAACTCTTCATCACAACAATTGAGCCATCAGCCATATAGTCCCCGGGTGACTTCTTACCCCACACGTAAAAAATAAAATGAGAGGTCAACGTTTTCCGACATCTGAAGAAGTCTTCGATGCGTTAGGGATGCATGTCTTAGAGTTGCTTCAATCAGGGTGGCAAAAGTGCTTCGACAATTGGTTCGAACGCATGCAAAAGTGTATAGATCTTAATGGGGAATATTCTTAAAGGCAATGAAGCGATTTTCGATGATTAACATTTGTTTTTGGTTTCTAATCCGAGATATAAAAGGCAACCTACGTACAAGAAGGGTCAGTGCAGTTATAGGGTCCACTTGCGGGTACTCAATCATAAGCAGACGAAAATTGGTCAATTTCTTGCTATTAAGTCACGACCCCTATCCACCTAACTTTGTGGCTCACTGAATGATCGCGGTTTCTCTTTGCCTCGGTAACTTATCCGTCCGCTAATAATCTTGAATCCTAATGAGCTTCCACCTGTTGGACAAGGTGATCACAGTGGCATTAGCCTTGACGTCTTTTGCAATGATTCCTGGCTATGCCCGTTTAGCGCAGCATACTCAGCCTGTGATTTCAACGGGGTTTACGTGAATCTAACTAGGATCCGTTAGGTTGATTTGCTTGGACACAAAGTTCATGGAAGAATGAACTTCGCTAATCGCTGCAACAGTTGAACATGTTTCACGGAAGCCAGTATCTTCACCATATCGCTTCGACTCCCCAGACAACTAACAAGGAAGGATATTTGGTCGCAGTGTCCATTCAAGATGAGATGTATACCGCAGTAGGTGGTTCCAAAGACTGATTTCATAGTCCGCCGGCCGGCGCGCCGGCTGACGTAAAACAAATTAGTTCTTGTAAGAAATATACGTCTGTTGCATCTTATTTCACGTTCAGAACCCGACCGTAAAGAATCTGACCGTGAAATAAAATGAAAGAGGCGTAGGTTTCTTACACGAACTAATTCGGTTTACGTCAGCGGGCGCGCCGGCTCGCCGGCCGGCGGACTATGGCAGCAGCCAAAGGCTGATCTTGAATCTGTATTCCAAATCTGCGACACGATTCTGGGAACAAATTTACGGAACCAGTTCCTCCCTGTATTATACTATTGCACTGAACGGATCATCGAGTCCAGCAAAGCCCTTACATAAGCAACGGTGACCTAGCGGCTTGTGTGCTGGACTGGTAGGCATGACATCATGACCCTCCTTAATACATGCGCTCGTTTTGCTTTTCCTTAAAATGTGTCCTAAAAGTTGCAAAACGTTTGTTTTTTGAGCTCAATATTGCCTATCTAAGAAGCGAAGTCACATTTTACGAACACTGGGAAGGTATCACAGGAAAAGTTTTTTTTGCTCCTCACCTGCCCAATAAGGTTGGAGCTCACTATAACAAAAGAGGAATTCCGAACAATCGCTTTATGAGGAATTCAGAGGCTTCAAGGAGGATGGTTCCAAACAATTCATCGGATCAAACGCTCTTCAGCATGTTGCCAGGGAAATATTCTGACCGAAGGTGGTGTCATCATATTTGATGGAGGACTTTCGTTCTTGCAGCGTAACGCGGGCGCCATCTAGGAGGTTGCGGTAATAAAGAGCTTTTGAACCGTACTACTCGATGCTATGAAAACAATCCCGTTATCCACTGCGAGGAAGTCGAGTTCGTGAAAGGCGATCATAACGGTCCTCTGCGGTCGCCTGATGATGACAGCGACGCTGGATCCGTAATTTCGCGAAAGAAACCTCGCACTTTTGTGGGACAGAGCTCGGGAGTGAAACATAGTCTTCAACTTTGTGAAGCGGCCCATGAGCTTCAATTTTAAGGCGGTGGTAGAAGAGTCCATAGCCTTCTGCAGTTCAGGTCTCAAAACAGCCGCATATCGTCGTACATGAAAAACATGCTTTGTGTCATCACGCAGAGTACCGTCTTCGGGAATTAGGGGCAAGTGTGAGAGGCCATGAGCTTTCAAATTAGTGATCATTACATCGAATCATTACACCTTTAACAAAGTGTGATGTCCTGTCTAATCGTCACTATCAACTGCAAACAAGCGGCCCGGAGATTAACGGATTAGTTGGAGAGATTTATAATAAAATTAATTATTATAAAATTAATGTAAGGATCTAATTGCACAACAGTCATTTCAACTGAATGACGCTTCAAATCAACCATGAAATCCTATAGGGGTCTATTTCAAAGCAAGTCGTATGCGAATTCAGGGTTTTGAGTATAGCCTTGGTACCACGCCCCACCGCACCACCACGTCCACCTCAAGGAAGAGCTTCTTGAAAAAGCGTTCACCTCAAGTATCAGTGGATAATCATAATCACAGTGGATAATCGCACATAAAGCGATCAACTATTGTTTTAGAGCATTTCTTCAACGATGCCAGTTAACCCGTATCGCTGCTTCGAAAGCGCGGACAGTATTAGTAGAATGTATGGACCGTATCCCTCCCGTAGAGGGCTCTGGTCGGATGAGTCATCCAACCGCCCTCTACCGTGATTGCAGGGAGCTGCGGAAATTTCGAAACACCATCTTCGCTGTTCGGGGAAGAGAGACTTATATATTCGGTCAGTTAAGGTAAAAAATTTATTGGTTTACAATGGGTGTGGTGCGTTAGGAACGAAATGGTCGCGTCGCGGTGAGAGGGGCGTCGCACGCGAAGGAATGTAGCAGGATGCAGCAGTAGGTAAGAAATACAGGAACAGAAGTACTAATAGTAGAATTATGCATGAAATAATGATCGCATATCGATTGAGCTTTATGAAGAACGTTCGAGCTGTAATAACGGCGAACGAGTTGTCCGCGACAGCCGCGTGCGGCGAATCGATTACCCAAAATCGTTCCTAACGCCCGTCTCCCGTTTACAATTCCCTGGAATCCTAAAATGTCAGTTCGGTCCTTAGATGACCAATATTTAGCCCAAAAAACGTTTTGCAAGCGTTTAGGACACATTCTATGAAAGAGCAAAACGAGCGCATGCATCAAGGAGTCGAACCATGATGCCATCCCACCACACTAGCCGCTAGGCCACCATTGCACAGGTTAGGGCTTTGCTCGGCTCGGTGATCCGTTCAGTGCAGTGGTATGACATAGGGAGGAAGTGGTCCTGTAATTTTGTCCGCAGAAACGTTAATCAGATTTGGAACACAGATTAGAGATCAGCGTTCTAAACCACCTCCGGCGTTATACATCTCATTTCGAATGAACGCTGCGACCAAGTATCCTTCCCTAAGCAACACAGTGAAACATTGAGATTGCCCTTTTTTCGAAGCTAAACGTAAGGAAGTCTGGTCAAACTACAGATAATCAACGAAAAAACAGTGTTTTTCAAATACATTAATTTAGAAAAAAAAACTCGAAAAATGAACGCGTTGTTAGTTGTTAGAAAGTTTGTGACCTAGTAGCGCATAAAGGATATGATAAGGCGAACATGCTAGCAAATTACATTGGCAAATCTTTACTGAAAGACGATAGTAAAGTTTTCGATTTTTCCGCAATTTTGGAGTTCTTATTCTTACTTGATTTTTTTAGAAAGTTCTTCCTAAGACTAAATTGAGAGCTAGATGTTCCGCATATAGAGCCGCTAGAACATATAAGAAAGTTACAAAAATATAGCTTTTCCACATACGTTGAAGAGGTTGAAACAAAAACAGCTACGAAAGTATGAAGTCACAACATCTTCCATCGTTACTAGCGTTTCTTCATTAATTGCTCTAATCTCGCATGATTACATTTAATTAAGTGTGATCTACACATATACTAGCAATTGTACTGTAGAGAATATTTATTTCTGACGTGTCAGCAGCGTAATACAAGGTATCTTAAAACTATGGGTGCCAAATTTCAGGCGGTAATTGCTTGAAAATCCGTTCACTCAGGGCTAGAACATTCAAATTTGGAAGAATTTAGACGACTGTTCAATTTCAACACAAAAAAGATCAAAGTCGGAGTGGTAGTAGGATAAATAGATGCTGATTTCCGACCCTATAACCGATATTGAAGGGAAGCAAAGGTTGCCTAAGATAATCAGTTTTTCCTCCCTTCGAGGTTGGTTGTTATGAACAGCAAATTTCGGAGCGGGTGAAAACATTGAACTGTATCGTAGCTAGCCCCCAGACCAATTTCGAAAGTTAAAAATGCATCTGAGTGCTACTATGTTTCTCAATGCAAAGCGAATATGAAAAATTGATACATCGGTACAATAGAATAGGTCAAAAAAGAGAACTTCTCTGCGCCAGTGTACCATTTTATGAACAAAAAAGAAAGAAGAACATGGTTGTAGAAACTCACTGGGCTTTGGCTGCGTACAAATCATCAGCACCGGCGATACAAAAATGGCCTCCTTTCTTGGTCACAAATCGTTTGTAGGAATTATGAAGTACAGTTATATTACAGTTTTCCAGAAACGCAAACCATTCTTCTATATTCCCGTGCATATACTCGTGATTGCCTTTAAAAAAGTTTCTGTTAGTGAAACTGTTGGAAAAGTACTGGGTCATTCGCAAAGTTTCCGCCGATTTTTGAGCCATCTTTGAGTGAAAATTTCTGGTAGAACAAATCCATTCATTAAACAATACATCGCACTTTCTATTCGGTAATGACTTGCCATGTTCCTGTGAAAGTCATTATCCTACTCTCATAAAGGTTCTAGACTTAGAATTGAAAACCCCTTTTAGGTGCTTCTTACAGTCCTCCAACAGATTAAACGATTTTCTATACGAATTATTGTGCAGAAACCTAAATATGACAGTCTGTTGGTGTTCCATAAGTACTTCATAAGTATAAGATCACCTTCGAATTTGGTATTTAAAGGATAAGCAGCCAAGCACATATCTTTCTGGCACCCCCTTTAGATACATCACCTTCAATAACCCCCATATACCTGCTCTGGTTTGCTTAACACTTAAAACTTATATAGACTAATTTACATTTTTTGCCGTTTCATAAGTATAGGATCACCCGCGACAGCGCGAAGGTTTCGAAGTGGAGTGCAGCAGAATTTGCACCTGTAGGAACCTGTAAATGAGGTAATGTGTCGCAAATATGTTCAGAAGCAATATGTACTTTGCCTCGCTGAGATCACCTTTCTTTAGAAGAAAAAGCACAAAATCAAAATTTTCGTGATGTAATGGTAGAAGTTGATTCAAAAATGTCCGCGCGTGAGGGTTATTCAGGGTGGTGAATCGGATAGTAGTGCCTAAAACTTATCTGCTTGGCTGCTTATACTGTAAACACGAAGTGTGAGAGCGATTTTATACTTATGAAACGCACTGTATGGAGGGTGTCGTAAGACATGACACCCAAGCTCCCGAAATTAATGAATAAATATGCTTGGGAATGAGTTATCCCACTGTAGGCTCCTTCCCTACGAATGGTCAGTGCTGGGCGTTTCTAGTAGTCTACCGCTGCCTTCAAATTATCCACTGAGTATAGTACCTTTCGAACGTTATCGTTTGATTATGCGGCAACAGTTCATGATGGATGATTACCTTCCAAACCCATCAGCAACACAGTATAATCTTCCGCACCTAGATTTTGGCCTAGCCCAGCCAGTGAGGTACCCTGACATGAAGCGCTTAACAAAACCAAGTTCCAGCACGAGGTCGCGGGTTGTTGATTTTAAAACAGTAAGTCTTGCTACTCTTTTACGAGTGTTTATGTGCCCATTCGTATCGACTAACATATTGATTTGGCCGTTGTCAACTGATGATAGCCTACTTGAGCGTTTCCGATCTTCGAGGGTGAATTCACCCTGTTCAAATTTCACAAAACATGCACTGCACTGCACACTGAAGTAGTACATTGTCTACGTGAACGTCACAAATCTTTTTCGCGGTTCGAGCCGCACTCTTGCCCGTGCGCTAGAGAAAAGCATACGATGCCGGAAATGCATGCGGCAGTCACCAATTTTACACGAGCCCTGTGCAGACAGACTTTGAGGAACGTAGGGAAGCCGAAGAGGGATATAGAGAGGACTTACCCTCCCAGAAAACACACTACTTAATAAGTTTGGTCCTTGATCCTTTATACAACACTTGATAAACCCAGGGTGTTCAAAAACGGCGGAAGGTCTCCAGACAACTAATATTACAGGTTTTTATTTAGCAATTTGTGACTATTGACTCACCCGTTGCAAAGTAGACTCCGTATTTGGCTTTCAGAGAGCAAAGAGGAGTAGCAGCGACCGCAAAGTCCCTCACATAACCATCTGCTAAGTCGCCAGCGATTGTTATAACGTCTGAAAATTCCACGTTCGACATGAAGATATACAAACAAGTTTGATGATCAATTGTGAAGAAACTGATTACCGATACCTGACAATGGGTTTTATGACAAGGGATATTCTTGATAACGAAAAAATCGTTGCTGATGGCGTAATCACTCATTGGGTAGTAATGTAATTAAAGACAAGGTAGTTAACTAAGTCGGTGCAGAATAGGGGATCGGTGGTAGAGAGAAGGTGAAAACCCAAAAAAGGAGTGAAATAAATATAATGGGTTTTGGAACTTACCGAACCTGTAGGTTGCACAAAGTTACGACGACGAAAGGTCCTTTGGACGAAATTTCAGTCGCGTGCAATTGTGGAAAGAGTCGGTTAGCTATAGTATGCTAGCTGCCACAATTCACCTCCCACTTCCGCTGGGTCCCAAGAACGCCAGTGTTTGAATTTTCAAACACGTGCTTTGATGTGAATAGTGCAGCCTCGACAATGCTTAAAACCCGGCCGCTTTTGAGTGTAGAGTCGAAGAAGCCGAGCGTTGAGCTCTCAATGTCCCTTACCCAAGTCGTTTTTCGACTGGACAATGCATTATTTGACATTCTTAGGAGCCAAAGATTCATCCAACTGGTAACTCCTAGAAACAAAATGGAACAGGGATCGAAACAAAAACAATTACTGGTGATTGAAGAATTAATTAATTATTTAGCTTCGTGTTAGTTAAAATCAACAATAACAGCATGGGCGAAACCTGGATTCAGCTCATTTGTTATCTGCGCTATCTTTTCCATTCGTTTTTGACCAACTGTTGGACCAATATGAAGATCAGACAAAAGGGCCACCCGCAGCTCACCCTGGCGTAGCTTCTGAAAGAGAAACCGAGTTTCAAATTAACATCTAATAAGACAGAGTCGAATGAAATATCATCGCTTAATTTTCACCCGTGTTATACACCTAGTTAACTCTTTGACGACCAAGCGCATTTCGATGTTGTGCGACTATGGGACCACACCTTTTTTCGAGCGTGACAGACGCCAACCGGTGGGTGCGATTGTCCCAGAAAAAACTCTTTCACTGGCATACTGAATTTAGCAATATTTCCCGTAACAGAAGTACCAAAAACTTATTTCATCAATTTTACATTATTAAGGCTTAGAAACGGAGTTCGTATCGGAAGCCACGTAGGATAGAATTTTGAAAATAAAGAGTATGCAGTAGGAATTTGCACAAGGCGTCTGTGGATCAATTAGTGCTTTGCGACTGTCATGCAGAGAATGACGGACGGTTACCGCAAATCAGTACTTCTACAGCCTGCAAGGCTTTTAGGATGTGCACAGATATTGCGGTAGTACCTAGGCCTATACAGTAGTATCCTTGATGCATAGCTTTTATAAAACCTTCATACGAACAATGTTAAATGTAAATAATACGAGTTTGTGGATAAACATCAAATTGTGCGCTGGGGTATGAGAGCACAGTTAACTATCATGCCCTATCACCACACTACCAGTAGAACTGCCACGCTAACGCGTGCAACACATCACCAAGTGATCTGTAGCGGGATCAATTGAGCTCATGCTCCTCACCCATGTTAATGTGCACCTAGGTGACATTTCAAAACCCTCACTGCGCCTATATGATTTTCTGCGGCCAGACGCTCAAAGCTACATACAAACAGACACACAAAGTTAGCGCTTTATTTATAGAGAGATTAACATCTCCCTTCAAAAACGTCCTAGCGCGGGGAAAAGCGGTTGTAGGTGGTAGAAATAATTTGGCCGAATGTTTGGAATGGGTGCGGCTGACTCCAAGCTGAGCAGAGCAAAGATCAAGAATTCGTAATTTGTTCAAAAACGTTAGAGCGTGGGAAAAGAGGTTAGAGGTAATGGAAGGAATATGAATTCCGAAACAGGGTGGGGCTTGAAACAAGCTGGGCGGGGCTAAGGTAAAAAATTCATAACTAACTACAAAGACGTCAGATGTATGAAATTGTCATCACTATTCCTCACCATGGCCTATAAAATCGTCATCGCGACTGACAATACGGAAAGGATTATTTTTATCTGTCCCAAGATTCTCTATCACCTAAAGAAGTCGGGTCATTTTTGGGATGGCTGGGATTTGGAGCAAGATCAGCAGAGCACAGATGAGCTCAAGGGAACGCCACTCGCAGGGGTGGAACATTCACCGGAGTAGACGGTGCGGTGAGAACAACTTTACTTTTGCTCCAAATAGACGACCTACCGAGAAAAGTGGGCAAGGTTAGGAATAGTTCATCAAATTGGACGGAAGAGACGCGTTTGCGGTAAGAGCTCCCTCGAATTTTTTGCAAAAAAAATCATAGTTGTTTGGCGCGTTCTTCGTGTGACGCACCCCATAGTGCGCGAAGCCCATATGGTTATGTATAGAAGAGAGTTCTATCGAGTATGGTTCATTATTTCTGTCAACTCCAATAAAGGACTCTACTGGTCGTCTCTGGAGGTACAACGAGTGACAATCAGGATCAGACCAAAGGTTCACTCAAGACTCCAGCGGCGAGTTATTCCGGAAAGACACGCATTCACGGAAGCCCAAGTATCCGATGACGCAGATGCTCCTGCTCCAACTATTTGGGGTTACTCCCTGAAACTATGGTTCAACAGTTGCAATATCAGCAAGATGAGATGAAATTGCTCTTTTTTCGTTGGTGACGAACAGACAAGATATTCAGGAGCTCCAATACGATCAGTTGAACAAGGATAACGAAAAGCTTGTGGTAGAAGCTGGCCAGACTTTCGACCACAGGTGCAAAAAGTATGGATGGCCCTATCATAGAAGAATCGTGTATTCCAGATGATAAGAAAAGAGAGATCTCATCCTACTGAAGAACGATGACGCTGCATTCCGTAAGTACGCAGATGATGTCTACCTTTCAAACCATACGAGAATGAATTCAACCCGACGGTGAGAAAATTTCAGTTGTTTCATACAAGAAAACGTTGACATGTAGGCGTCATGAGTGTTTAAGGATAGCGTGCCCTGCTTTCTTTCCAGATAACGTAACGTTTCGCAGTTACGCGAATACAATCAAAAGGATGGATGAAGATATACACATCATTGAAGACCTTACAGTTCGTGGCGGGACTTTAGGATCCTTCAGAGCCGGAAGTACGTCTCAGAATGCTTCGCTGACTCGATACGCAAGCAGAAGACACGCTTTGACTATCGTGAATCTCGTGGCAGAATGCGAAAACATTACAGCATAAAACGAAGATGGCTAACGCAAACACGGAACAAGCTATGATGTGCATGCCGCGTATAAAAAGCAAGTAAAATGTTTCGAACGTGTAGGACTGCATAACTAAACCCTCTGTCCTTTCCTCAAAAACCAGTCTTCGAAGAAAAGCAAACAAGCAGTATCACCGTCACAAGAGAAATAAGGGCAAAAATGATGCAACCTCCGCCGCTGAGAACGCTAGGACATACAGTAGTGGTCAAAAGTTTGGGAACTTTTTAAGTTCTCGAATAGCGCGGCCAGTTCAGATCGTAATTATACCAAAGTTACATATTAGATATAAAATCATGTGGAAAATATGGCATGCAATGTGGTTTTACGAAAATCAAAAGTCTGATTCCTAAAAGAAGAAACGTTCGAAGAACAGGGCGTCAAAAGTTTGGAAACTCGCTACCTGTAATACCGTTTTGGCTTCATGTCCAGGTTGGTGAATTTTTCGTAATGTTTAATCAAAGCATGGTATATCGGGCGGTTTCCAGATGGGATCAGGTAAAGAAGTTTCAGTATCCGTCCAGGAAGCAATTATTGAAGCCATTCGTTCCGGAACGAAGATGAGTGTGCTTTCCCAACAATATAATCTCGCTAAGAGCACTATTTCTAAGGTTTTCAAGTGTTATCGAAGCCGAGGGTTTGTGATGGGGAAGTCTCGCTCCGGAAGACCACGAAAGACAACACCAAGAGTCGACCCTCTAATTCTTAGGACTTCGATGGGCGATCAGCGCGCGACGGCTTCGGATAGTCGTAAACAAGTAACATCTTTCTTTGTTATTTCTATCAGCCAGAGCACTGTCCAGCGTCGGCTCAGACGCGCGGACTCTTGGGGAGACGTCCTAGCAAAAAACCACCGGTCACTGCAAAGAACCGGAAGGCCCGACTTGACTTCGCGCGCAAGCACCTCGCCTGGAATAGAGATGACTGAAAAAGTTTTGTTCAGCGACGAGTCAAAGTTTTGTCTTTTCGAAAGTGATGGCATAATGTATATAAGACGTCCCGTGAATGAGCGATGTGATCCGAAGTACCAAATCCCGACGGTCAAACACAGTAGAGGAAGCGTTATGCTATGAGGATGTTTCAGTCTATCCGGCGTTGGTCCACTCCTTTGTATCCAGGGTAATATGAACTCGGCTCAGTTTAATGACATCTTGGAGAATGTAATGCTCCCGTTCGCCAAACAAAACCAACCGACACGATGGATTTTTCAAAACGATAATGACCCGTAGCATACTACCCGTCTCGTGGTCGACTTTCTCCAGTCAAAGAAAATCAACGTTATGGAGTGAGTGAGTCAGAGCCCAGACCTGAATCCTGCAGAGCACCTTAAGGAAGAACTAGCACGTCGTACACGCCAGGTTCCTGTTGGGAATGCCGACGAAAAATTCAATCTATTGTCTAGAGAGTAGACTCTGATACCACAGTCCAAAATTGGAGCCTTAATCGATTCAATGCCACAAAGATGCAAAGCAGTAGCCGATTCCTTTGGGTATCCAACGAAGTTTTGATATTTTCTTTGCAAATTCATGTTACTATGCTCAACTTCCCCTGTTATTGTGAAGTTTCCAAATTTTTGACGCGCCCTTTTCACAATAATTCGTGTTTTTTAACTCCAATTATCTGGTATTGAGAAAACACGTTGCTATCGTGTTCTTTATTTGCTTTTATACCTACTATGCAAAATTGAGACAGTTAGGTAACCCAGTGCCCGCGGTATATCGGAAAATAAAAAGTTTCCAAATTTTTGACCGTGACTATATATCAACTTTGCTGCCCGAAAACATAAGCTACGCTTCCAAATTGAGCAGATATCACATTAATATCGCGACACACCTGGAGAAATCTAGGATTTCAACCACTAGGACTCTTCAATATACCAGTCCGGACGGCAGAATAATCACCAGTGAAGGTAAAAAAGGTTTCATTCTAATTTCCTGTGGAAGACCGGACCAGTGAAAACAACATCTAGGAAATAGCTACTGCTACGTTACTGAAAGCATGAACCTACTTGGCTTAGAGTGGTGTACTCACTTCCCTGCGTATCAAGATTTATAGAAGTATCACTGCCAAGTGGTGAGGTATACAGAAACTATCAGGATCCTACTACATATAACGCCCTAAAAGTGTCTGTTGGTTCCTGTGTGTGTTTGACCAGAAATTCATAACTCGGGTTAGTTTCCGTCGACCTAGGGAGTCCAAATTTGGTAGGAGTACAGGCGGAAGGATGGGAACACTTATGGTGGGTGGCAGGGCCGGACTCCACCCACAATGGGCGGGGTCTGTGCGAAATAAATGTTTGGGCGGAAAGTCATTGCTTCTGTCCCCGTAGACCTAAAGCGCTCAAGCTTGGTAGGAGTACAGGCGGCAGGATGGGGACACTTTTGGTTGGTGGCAGGACCAGACTCCGCCCATAGTCTAGCCAGAAATTCGTAACTCCTTCAGGGGGCGGGGCTTGCAGGGAAATGTCAAGATGGACCTAAAGCGACCAAACTTGGAAGAATACGGGAGGCAGGATAGGAACACTGATGGAAGGTTCCAAGACTAAACTCCGCCCTAAAGGGCTGGGCGCGAATAAATATTGTTAATTCGGACCCTGACCGTTGAAACTTGAGGACACAAGGAGTCGACTGGGGAAAAAAAGGGGAACATTGATCATAGCTGACATAGTAGACTCAGCTGCGATGAAGTCTCTGAATACTTTTTTCTCTGAGTAATCGCATTTGTGATATCATGCGATGTTCTATTCGCACACAGCGAAGATGGCTTACATAAAAAATCACTCCCGATTCGGAGCTGATACTGAGGGTGTAGAGCTGCAAAGAAAAAGGAGCTGAGGGTGTAGAGCTTCCAAAGAAAAAGGAGAATCTGAAGTGCCCATAAGAAGGAGGGAAGCCCGGCGTTAGCCGGCGGCCCGACTGGTTTCCTAAGAAACAGATCTGATGAAGGGAAACGCAGACTTTTTCAAAAGCGAGATAGGTTCTGCGAGACAGCAAAGGCGAAGCTATTTCTAAAAGAGAACGCGAAACCTGTTTTCAAAAATCGTCACAGTCGAGAAGGAGAACGTGCAGATTCACTTAGGCCATGATTTTTCAATACGGTTTCACGGTGCCTGCAGCTGCACCAACACCCATTACCTACAGTGGAAGAAGCGTTCACGAAGCTGAATGGAGGACAAATGTTTCCATAAATTATCTTGCCTGACGCACGTCAGCAGATAGCAATCGAAAACAAGTCGAAATCGTTCACGATAAACACCAGTAGGGGCATTTACCGTTGAAATAGACTACCCTTCAAAGTCAAGTCGGGTCCCGGCTTTTCCAGCAAATATTGGATTTATGATTCGGGGACTACCAGGCGTTGCCGCATATCTGGATAGTACTGTCACAGGCCACACCTACGAAAAGCATTGCAGGAATTCAGATGCAATTTTCGCATGTCTAGAGTTCGCTGCCTTGGATTCATTCTCGATAAGGATGGACATCGCCCTGATCAGAGAAAATTGAGGTTGTTCGCCAGGTGCAAGTGCCACGAAATGTCGCAGAAGTTCGCTCGTTTCTGGCAATAATGGTTACTATGGATCATTCGTGGCCGAAGTGCGCCAGATATACGCACCGCTCGATAAATTAGTGAAGGAGGATTTTCCACTGCGCTGAACAAGCAAGTGTGATGAAGCTTTTGAACGCGCAAGGAAGTACTAGCGTCGTAGTCGTTGTCGTTTTTGACTCCTTCGATCCTAGCCCGGTAATAATACTCGCTGCTGGCAGATCCGCCTATGGAATTGGAGCCGTGACTCTTCACAAAGCGCCTAACAGTACATAAATGGCTATTTGCCATGCCAGCAGATCTTACTGCTGCAGGAAAGAATAATGGCCAAACCGAAGAAGAGGGAGTCGCCCTTACATCCACTGTTCGGAAATTCCATCGCTATATATATATACATATAGACGCCCAATCAAGTTGTTGACAGAAGATAAACCGTTGATACACATTTTTGGACCGTCGAAATTGGTGCACATCTATACTGCAAGTCGACTACAACGGTGGAAACTTATGCTCAAGGAATTCTGTTTCAGTCTAGAGTTTATCGAGGCGCCTTCCAGCAAAACCGAATCAAACCGAAGATATTGTGATAACCAATTTAGAGATAAACTGTCAGTGTAAGGTGGATAACTGCACTTTGGCGACAGAGTCGTTATCCCAAAGTCACTATACACAACGTTGTACAGTACTGACGCGACTCAACGATGGACGCCCGGGAGTGACGAAAACAAAAACGTTTGGTGGAAAGTATGTGTATTGAGTATCAACCGAGAAAATGAGGAAAACGGGTGTCAATGCCGTTATTATCGAGAAACCTTATTTGCTATGATGCTAAGAATGACAGTTCTGAACCCATGATCTGACATGAAGGAACATCGCAATCGAGTTCACATCGATTTTGCCGGACCCATTAGTGGGAAGATCGGTCTCGTGGTAACTGATTCGTACTCCAAATGGCCAGAGGTCTTGAGAAGTCGTGCACAATCAAAGCGAATTTGAGAGAACTCAGAGTGCTGTCCGCACGGCTCGGGAATCCACGTGTGATTGTGTCAGACAATGGAGCACGGAATCGAGTTCCGCGATAGAGAAGGCATGGAACATAATCGCTCCTCGCCCTTCCATCTGCAATCAAACGGAGCAAGCAGAGTGCTTCGACGATGCTCTGAAGATAACTTCACTCGAATCGAAAAACGGAGGGAAGTCAGAACTCTCTGCAGAGTTTCCCAAGTGCTATCGAAGGAGCTGTGTACCATAACTTCCGAGCAACTTTCTTCAGCAGAGTCATTTTTTGGACGTCAGACACGAAGAACCTTGGCGCTGCTGGAGGGGTTAACAAAGAATGAAAAAGGACTCCTCAAGACAAAGATGGAAAGACAGTACAGTCGTCATCACGGAGCATGGGAAAAATCATACCATGCCGAAGAGCGAGTCTATATTCGAAAATGTTGATGGGACAAAAATGGATTCCTGCCCAAGCGGAAAATATTGTGGCCGACGAGAAATGGTTTTTTATTTTTTCTTAACGATAACAATATTTATTTGCAATAACAAACAACATGCCATCCGAGATTAACGTTTTCCTCCAACTCGGGAAGGGGTGGTCTTCACTGGCTTCGGTGGCTTTACCTTTTGTGGAGATGGCTTCTTTTCCTTATTCAATGCAGCCTTGGCTGCTAGTGCCGCCTTGTTAGCCTCTTCTGCGGCCTTAGCTGCCTGTCACCTGGTTGACGTCGAAAGTCAGAAGTTGATTGCTCTTGGCCAGAATAGCCTCCAAGGACATTCCAGCGACGGCACGGTTGAGGGTATGGGTAGTCTTATTCACCTTCTTCCTTTGTACATTCTCTTGTCCGTAGGATCCCTTTTTGTGCTTGATACGGTAAAGAACGGTCCAACGGATGTCTCTAGGACTTCGCTTCAACTTGGTAGATCGAAATGTCTTGGCCGAAAGGAGAATGTGCACCTTTCCGTCAGGACGTACGACACGTTTCCCGTGTTCACGGTAGATCTTGTATAAAGAATACATACTGGTTTCCAACTTCATGGTTGGTAGAGCCTTGGTTCGATGTCACTCAAACGTGGGTAATTAAACCTGGAGAAAACCTGAATTTTGGAGAAGAAACAAACTAAATACGAACTCGATCGAGGAAGTGCCAACCGTCAACCGACGAATACAGTTGGTGTGCTTTTCAGCACGACTGTCCACAAAAAATGTAATGAAGTGCACATTAAGGAGTGCAACTACAAGAGATTCCAAGGATGAAGTTATGGTTCGGAATGCAGCCGCAACATTAATGGATGGAGTGAACCGATACCGTCGTCTACCCAATCGACTTCAAGTATACTCGAAGAAGAAGAATTGCCATTAGGGAAGTTTGGGAATGGGAGAACTTTACCCTATCATACCATTGTGTTCCAAGAGTCAGTCAGTGGCACCCACAGATAGGCCCATTGTCATCAAAGAGGTAACCTGTATTGTTCTTAATTTACAAACAAGGAACTGATTCATGGAGCCTTTCTGAAGCGAAAAGCCCAACATTAGCGGAACGATTTTTTTACTGTTTAAGCCCAATATTTTTTTGGCCTCTGGTCTAAAAGGATTCGAAAACATTTAACACTCGTTCCTCTCTCACTTCCTTCAACTATCTCAAAATCCTCGGAATACCTAAGACCGTTCCGCCTATCTAATGAGAAAAGCTGGTGAAAACCTTCACTATGCTCCAAGATACTTTGAAGCATGGAGAGCAGCGTATAGACATGAGGTCGGGTATCCGTGCTTATTCTTCTTCATCTTCGTTCTCGAAAATCATCGAGTACTTCTGCATGGTCACTATCACTGAATGCAGGTGGTAAAGTGAGCTCAATAGTAGCGATGGAAACAAGCAGTAATGATAAAAGGCCCCAAACCCCTCCATGCACATCACGGTTGCTAGACTGATTTATGTAAATAATGAGCCTGCTTACAATCCCCTCTTTCGGTGAAAATGCTTTGCTGCTTAGGTGCAGTAAGACCATTTGTAACATATTACAAAGAAAAAGAAGTCTCTTCAATAGGCTTTTATGGGCAGTTATAGGTGCCATAATTAGCTATGCGAGCGAGTAAAGCATACATAATAAAGAAACGAAAAGCCAACTATGAATACCTGCTTTCTCATGGTAAGTACGTGGTTGTTTCCGTTCTTTCAAAACGTTTCTTACTCCCTCTAGTACCAGAACCAGTGGAAATCTGGCTATGGAAAAGCTAGGATTCAACACCGTTCTGTGCTTGGTCGATAAAGTATTTCTGACATTCGTAAAGGTAACTATTATGTATTTTTGGACGACAAGGCAAGAAGCGCGAAGTGAACTAACGAAACTGTCGTGCCCTCCATAGTCGAGCAATCGCGGATCCAGAGCGGCTGCTTTCATAGTCCAGGATTTCGCCCGCGACCGGTCCACCCCCCCCCCCCGGGTGTGCGAATAAATTTTCGATCGCACCTAATCAAGCTCGCCTCGCACCTAAGCGCGAAGTGACCTTAACTACGTGCGAAAACTAAGCGGTAATTATGCTGCTCGCACTCGCTACTAATCGAGTCAAAACTTATCTTCTAAAGAGGTCATCTAAAAAAATCTAGTTTCTAAAAAAAGTTTTCTTTTTTAAGAAAAAGTTCCACCACCAATTCTAACGGTCTTGAGAGTTTTATTCCCACGCATAATAAGTAAATTCAATATATTTTGTGAACAAAGCTCCAGTGATGTGGGAGGAAACGGTTCAATTCCTTAGTAGTAAGAATGCCTAAAATGAAACCTAAATTCATAAATAGAAACTTAGATATTTTGTTTGTTACGAATCTGGAAATCTCTGTACAAAATTCTTGTATTTGCTGGCGGCTTGCTCCTTGCTGTTGAAGTTCATCGAAGCTAGTAGAAGACTGTGGGGGTGCAGGAAACGTGTAGAGCGATTGTTGTGCTACGGGGTCCCGCTGCATTCGGAGAGGCTGTCTTCCGAAAAAATCATTTTGTACTGCTGGAGCTTCCGGAGCAAAAGTGAAAAGTTCGGACAAAGGAGGAAGAGGGCCACATGGACCGCGCAATTCCAAATAGTTTGAAGCGGGAGGACACCCTTTAAGTTCATCGAAACAGTACAGTTGGCCTCTAGAGTACATGGTAATGTTCTAAAAAGTTAAGTAAAAGAAAACTGACGAACGGCCTGAATGGTGAGCCATGGGGCGTTCAATGACCTATCAATAAAGGGTAGTCCCAATATTTAGCAACTCTAGAGAACTACATCCGCGTTCCGTTTGGCGCGGCCCTTCGCACCCAACTTGCCATTGGGGCAATTAGGCTTATAATTGCCTCCTTGGCGCCGCCCATTCGACTCGGTTTGTGAGTTGGGCAACTCGTCCAGCTGATTCAACCTCCTGACAATGCTAGTCAGCCTACCCACTGCCCATCCAGCTGATAGACTCCTGATCGATAACGCCACTATAATTAGACGCCGAATTGACCTACCTGTATCCTGTCTAATCCTACCGCAAATGTGGCTATTTTTCGCCCTTTTTTTTGCTTCTGGAGATTTTTGAACCCCTTCTCAAACGAATACTGCTAAGTTACAATGGAGTGGAAGTATTATGGTCGTTTTGGAGCCTGATACTTGCCACTTTCAAGTAATTTGCGGTACATATGTTTGCCGGACTGATAGTGTGGTGAGCGTTTTAATGCTTTTTCTTTGAAAAACATTTGTTTGGCATAATACTTATTTCTATCATTACTTCATTGAAATGCAGATTATTGTGTGATAAGTTTCGAAACTCCATGCTTCCTTTTCTTCTTTCTTCACAACATTTGTTATGTTGAATTTATTCTGGGCATCTTTAATGTCACGCACATTATCCAATGGTCTTCCCGGATAAGTATCTCGACATGTATTTACAATACCCCCTTCTTTGACAAAGTTATAGTAATCAACTAATCCTTCACTCCTTCTTTGAAACAAATAATATTTTTCTGTACAAGAAGTTTGACACAGGACTAACAGAGCAGAGCAGATGGTATTCAGTGTAAGTGCTCACGCCTTCTTTTGGAATCTCGATCTATTGCTCTCGTTTTTGAAAGTAAATACCCTATAAAGTCTCAACTGTTAGGCAACCAATGCCTTGGGCGGTACTCACAAATGTTTCGAGCGATGATAACACCACTATCATATGTCGCTATCAAGGGACCTTATTCTTCACGAAGACATCATTAATTGGGAATTCAAAATTACTGGCGGTTGGACTACTTTTGTCGCAAATGATATCGACCAAAGAGGATCCTTCATCGGGTCACAGATTATGTTGGGAAGCGGTCGTAATCTGATAGCAAGAAATGAACAGAATTCGCTTCTGCCTATCGTAGTGCTTCTCATTGGGCCCTATCGCTGCATTTACCACTAACACAGCAAGGAAATAAGAACAATTACACCTCATAGTGAACTTAATGCTAGCAATGCTATAATCGGGATGCCCAGAATAAATTCAACATAACAAATGTTGTGAAGAAAGAAGAAAAGGAAGCATGGAGTTTCGAAACTTATCACACAATAATCTGCATTTCAATGAAGTAATGATAGAAATAAGTATTATGCCAAACAAATGTTTTTCAAAGAAAAAACATTAAAACGCTCACCACACTATCAGTCCGGCAAACATATGTACCGCAAATTACTTGAAAGTGGTAAGTATCAGGCTCCAAAACGACCATAATACTTCCACTCCATTGTAACTTAGCAGTATTCGTTTGAGAAGGGGTTCAAAAAACTCCAGAAGCAAAAAAAAGGGCGAAAAATAGCCACATTTGCGGTAGGATTAGACAGGATACAGGTAGGTCAATTCGGCGTCTAATTATAGTGGCGTTATCGATCAGGAGTCTATCAGCTGGATGGGCAGTGGGTAGGCTGACTAGCATTGTCAGGAGTTTGAATCAGCTGGACGAGTTGCCCAACTCACAAACCGAGTCGAATGGGCGGCGCCAAGGAGGCAATTATGAGCCTAATTGCCCCAATGGCAAGTTGGGTGCGAAGGGCCGCGCCAAACGACCGCCTCCCGTAGCGAGTGCGAGCAGCATAATTACCGCTTAGTCTTCGCGCCTAGTTAAGGTCATCGCGCCTAGGTGCGGGGCGAGCTTGATTAGGTGCGATCGAAAATTTATTCCCGTACCCCCCCCCCCCCGACTATGAAAACAGCCAATGCCTACTGCTCTGCATTAAAGCATTCGAGGAGCCTTCCATGTTACTTGGGATTACGACAAGACTTCTATGTGACTATCACTGAAGACCCCGCACGACTTCGCGAACGCGCTTTCTTTTAATCTTAAGATAGAGATGTGGCTGTTAGAAAATCATAACCAAAGCTTACCTCCAAATGGATCGTCACATGTGTGTAAACTGGATCAGTTATCGTGGTGTAGAGGCCGCCAAGAATGAATAATAAAGCACAACATAAAGAAACGAAAATGAAAGCATGACGATTATCAACGATGTACCTTGAAATCGAAAATTAAAAAAAAAATCCACAAAACTCATAGAAATTATTAGCACACCTGTTCATCGATTCAAGAACACCGTAATTCAAGAAAAGTGTACTAAAGAAATGTAGACATTCCGCAATCACTAGAAACACAATCACATGTAGGTATGCTGCCAAACCAACAAGGCTTATCTGCGCGAGAATATGCGGCTCAGTCCCTACAGAATGATTGCTGGTGTTGATCGTAGCAGATAATTTACTGCTTAAGAAAGCTTACCAAGAAGTAAGAAATAAAAAATCATTGAGAACTGCGACAGTACGAGCAGAATGAGAAGTGAAGCCCGTGCAACGTCTTGGAAACAGATTGTACGCCATCGTAGCCGAGCGGGTGTGATCCGATCCGGATCCAAATAACTGGAAGTTGCAGAAATATAACCGGCAACTCAAACAAAACCAACTCTCTGAGCGAACACCCAGCTTTTCCAGTAATCCGACCGTGGGTCCTAACTCG
Organism: Haemonchus contortus; assembly: GCA_000469685.2. Classification (NCBI taxonomy): domain Eukaryota; kingdom Metazoa; phylum Nematoda; class Chromadorea; order Rhabditida; family Trichostrongylidae; genus Haemonchus; species Haemonchus contortus. The sequence continues at coordinate 45,789,914 of LS997567.1, read as the reverse complement.
AACACTTGATTATGGCTTGACACAGTTAGGAAAAGGTATAACCTCCTTATATGCTTTCAGACTTCAAGGACGCAACCGACGACCGTACCTCCGTACATGCGTCCGACCGAAGGCGACGCTAGCCACTTGTTGACAACGCTGGCACGTGATCCATCGGCGTCCAATGTTGTTAACACATAGCCAGCAACACCGTCGGGCGGTGACGCACGCACGAACGGACTGACGATCGTCGGTTACGCCGTTGGGGTCTGAAACGAGCCATTTACTTAATCGGAAGTTTCTTCTTTCTTCTTTTTCTTTTTTTTTCTGATGTGTCGTAAACCATTTCTTTTCATTATGTGTGAAGATTTTAAAATTTGTATCGAAATAACGTTGTCTCGTAGAGTAACCTGCACCTACCACATCTACTTCACGATATGTTCAACACGTTCCCGTTCCGTTTCGTGTCGTTTTCGATTTTTTTAGCGTAATTCTGACAAAAATCCAAAGGGTAACGGGGCAGAACGAGAATTGAATGAGATTGTGTGGACGTGCATTTAAGAAATAATTAAAGTGTAAATTGGAAGATAAAAGCCTGACGTGAAAAACGAACTAACATCCAATATTTAAAAAGTAGCGAAATGTGGTGTTTTGAACTATTGTGACATTGGTACGGTACAGGGATCATATGGGGTACCGCGCCACCCGAGGTCTCGTTGCATTTCGCAATGCCGTGACCTCTGATGCCAGAGGCATGTGATCCCTGTATATAAGAGGGCCAAGATGAGGAGCCATCATCCAGGTTATTGCGTAAGCCGTGAGCGGTGTACCCGCCTACCTACCCAAGGAATGTCTTATGATATAATTTTACAGCTCCGCGATTCAAGGAAGCGGCCTCCTTGGTGTCAAGGCAGAGCAGTTGGGACTTATACGCATCAGCGACGTCATTATAGATGCAATCAATTCGGACAGAGCACCGTCTACTATCAGAACATACACATTCGAAATGGAAAAATTCCGAGAGTGGAAGAATGGTCCATACATGCGTAATATTCCTACGCCACAAGCTAGGGATCTTTACTTGGCCAAATGTTCTGCAGAAGCTAGGTGTAAATCGATGCCAACCGTTATAGCAGCTCTTAGCTACTTCTGTGGGCCGCTGCAGGGAATGGATAAGGAGATTCAAGACTCCCTTCTGGAAGCAGTTAAGCGATCGCTTCCACCCCCTCAGTATCGTACTAAAATTCGGCCAGAGCAGATGAGAAAGATCATCAAAGTAGGGAGCACAGATAGCGACCCAAAGGTCATACAAGCAGCGGCATTAGCCTTAATTCAGTTTAAGGCGCTTCTCAGAATCAGCGAAGCCCAAGCCCTATCAGATGTCAAAAACACTCATAACGATGTATGGCACGTTAGCATCCCAAAACCCAATACAGATCAGCATGCCAAGGGGGCAGTGGTCGCCATACGCTTTAATGCCCAAGAGCGCGCTTTATGGAATAAGTATCTTTCGACCCTGGAAAATGCGACATTTCTTTTTCAGTCAGGATCCACGGGGCTCCCACTGGCACTTTCAACCCTAAGGGACAGGCTTAAGCATATTTTAAGCAATGTTCCACCTCCAGTGTTCCAATATAACACCGCACTCTTTCAGAGGGGGTGCAGCCACGCAAGCGCTCAGAATGCTCATCAAATGGATGTTATGCAAGCTGGGCGTTGGAGGACACTAGGAGGGTTTCAGAATTATATGGCGCCCAAAATTTTACCCGTAACTTCATCATTTAATTCGTGATGTATTGTCGATTTACTAGTTAATTATCTCCCTGATATTACGATCTCTGCACACTTTGAATTGCAATATGTATAGACTCAATTGATAACTTTCTTTTTGTTTTCAAGTGATTGGTAATAATATTCCCATACCTCATTCTCATGCAATGTGGCACATGTATCCAAATCCGAACTATTCACTAGCCTGTATACTCATCAATTATACCTGTTTCGAAATTTACTTGTAATCGTTCCTTTAGATAACTCGCATGTATTATACATTACACTCGCAGGCATCAAATCTTATGTAATCATACATTAATTCGTCTAATTGTACAGTATTACCGTTCATACATGGCGCAATAAACCTACAACAATGCAAAGCCGGGGGACACTAGTTTGAAGTTTTAGTGTTTGACCCCGCTGAAATCCATGAGAAAGAAGCTGAAAGGTGACTGTGAAAACTCTGATCCGAATGCTCCCGGAATCTATGGTTCTCTGAATAGTTTGGTCCCCACTGGAAAACTTATGCTGTCCAAAACAAAATCGGTCCATAGTTCCAACCCCTGTTGAACATGTAATCAATAGTTCAAAACTGTATTTATGCCAGAGTTTACGGAGGTATAAGTTGACGGTAAGCGTAGTGTTGCTGTAGTTGCAATTAATACGCAATTGCAGACTGCGAACGGTGTAGAAATAGAAAGCACCCCTCCCCCCCCCCCCCCCCCCCTTCCTTACAGTGATTGCCACGAAAGGTTTGTAAAAGGGCGTATGACAGTCGACATCGGGAACCAGCAATATGTACAACCGGACAGCAGTACCATTGCCTGGAGCCACAAATAGGGGGCAAGCAACAAAACCATGGCAATTGGTCAATGGAAGGCCACCGGCACCGGGGTAACATGGACAAGGAGCGCCAATGCTATTGTATTGTTAGAAATCTTTTTAATGATTCTTTACATTTCTGAGATGTTTACGCGGTTTCTAATTCAAAATAAAGCGACATGTGTGGAAGATGAAAACCAAAAATTCAAATCAAATACATTCGATAATGCACATGCCATTTAATAACCATTACACCCTCAAAATGCGGTCAATAAAAATGTACGACGGTCTACAGATCGCCTGCTCAGCGATCTTGAGTAGACGGCTTGATTAATTTCCTGAAGAAAATCTAGAAGGACATGACAACAGCTATTTTAAGTACTAACGATTCTCTGCGTTTACACACTCATATCGGTAAGCTTTCTTTTCAGCATATTAAATTTTCTTGTCCTTGCTTCATCAACGAATCTCATCAAGAATACATTAATCAGTTTATGCTTGGATTCTAGACCATAGAAACGATTGAGCAAAAGAATAGATTACAACTTGCTTCAATGCTGCTGTGACTCTTTTCCATATGAATATCGACCCCAACACCATCAGGAATCCCGCATTGATAAGATTATGAATACGTTTCAGACGATAGTAATCGACACCGGTGAGTGTGAGTAAGAAAGCTATGATTACACACTGCACAACGACAAATAATCCAAGAAACACGTAGTGCCCCACACTGAGTCTCATTGTTGAGATTCTCCGGCAAGACAAGTCTTAGGAACAGCAAATACACACATTGAGAAAGTTGATCTCGTCCGAACAGGCACGCTCACAGAAACCAGATGTGCAAGGACGTTGAGCGAAAACATAATTACCGGCGACACGAATTCTTCATAAGACCAACGGTACGTACTTGGAAATAACTTTTATTTGGGCGCGAGGTTTGTCGGTCAAACAGAGGTGTTGTTGTGATCTACGAGGTTGAATGGTGCATCTTTGTTAGGTACCTTGTGGTTTTTACAGTTCATGCTTATGTGCATGAATATGGTTCCCTATTCTTCTTTTACACCAGACATCTATCTTGTCGCTCAGATCTGTGTCTGTCGAAGTTTATGGGAACAAATATGAGCGATGTACTCGTCACTAAGCACGTGTTATCTACCCTTTCACGAGGACGTTTAACAACTGCTCGAGAGCCGTCTCCGACCCCATACCTCTTCACTAGGAGCACGTAGGCTGCGCTGTTGTGTGCCGACGACCAGTACTAGCTCCCTCCTTATCTTATAAATGCGATTTTTCAATTTTAACGCAGTTGTCGCAATCGAGTTGTTGCTGTTAGAAAGTGAGGCTACTCAATACACGCTTTTCAGCTTTTGGTTGAGAATGTCGGGTTCAACTTCACCAGCGCGAATCGGCCGCAAACTTTCCACCACGAAAATTGCCAGGCAGTTAGCAGTGAGTTCGCAGGTTTTTTTTCGTGCAAAAGGTAGCACATATTTCGGTGGTATCAAGGGACTCGGTCTTCGATCCGATGACATAATGGATCAAGGTGAGACGGCTCGTCACGAGGGTCGATTTGTGTTCGAGTGTAGCTGGGAGGTCGCAAACAAAGGTATTTACTTTCAGATTTGATAACATCGACACACTTTTGTAAGAGAAGGCTGTTCGCTCAAGTTTTTTTTAACGTTGACGATGTATTCATTAACTATCACGAGAGTTCAGAACTGACAATGTTAGCGATTCTAGTTCTCCATGGCAGGTGAACAAATATGTAAAATAGGACGTGTTATAACGTTGTTGTAACGTTCTACTCATTCTACAACTTTTTTTGTCGTCCGACTAGTAACGTTTCGGTATTATTGTTGTCTACCACGCTGCTCAGTGTTGGGGCGAATACTTCGATAGGTATGAAGCGATCGAGTGAACGATATTTCGAGTGGGAATGGGTGGTGGCGGAGGAAATGGGATAGAATTGAAGCGTCCGGAGGTGTACGCGGCAAACTGTGCGGCGAATAAATACATAGTTTTTTATATCGATCAAATCGATGTGCTAATATTCAGCTTCAACTCTAGGCTTTGTCGCTGTTCTTTGCACAAGCTTATGCCTTGATGATAAACGCTAGAGTCGTTCAAATCGTCACGAATTTCGCCACGCAATTTGCCGCGTGCATCTCTGGACAAGAGGCGGTCGTTTGGCGTGGCACTTCACAGCGGCTTACAAGGGAAGGATACTTGTTCGCACTGGCCATTCAAGATGAGATGTAAACCGCCTTAGGTGGTTTCGCGCGCTTGTCTCAAATCTTTTCCAAATCTGCTAGCGATTTTGGGAAGAAAGTTACGGGACAAATGCTTCCCTGTGTTGTACCACTGTACCGATCACATTACCGAGCCGACCAAATGTGTAGGTGTGAAGCAGTGGCCCAACTGGTAGGGAGCGGGCGGGTCTGGCATCTTCTCCCCGAACGGCGCGTCGCGCTCGCCGCACACGATCGCGCGCTATGAGTGGAAAGATTTGCATCCCCAATGGAAGGATACGGAGAGTCGCCGCGGATCCACTGCCGCAAGCCGTGGGAATTCGGGAAGAAGTTCCGTTAGCGGGGGTGGGCTGGCAGGTATGAAAACAACTTCGGTTCCTTGATGCATGCTCTCGTTTTGCTTTTCCATGAAATGCGCTCTTAACGCCTGCAAAACGTTATTGGTCTTCCATGTTGGGCATCTACGGAGGATCCCGAGGTATATCAATCAATATTTTTTCAAACCAATACTGATCGAGTAGATACTCCTCTCTCCGAAGAGTCAGATGATGTTTCGAAAATTTCGGCAACTTCCTGCATTTAGAAGGGCTGCTTTCAAAGTCCGCCAGCCGGGGGAGTACTCGGCCGATGGTATGGACCAAGATCCAGTTGTAAATAAGGGGCAAGCACCGCCCCCGGCCGGCGCGTTCGCGGGCCAAGAAAGCAGCCATGGCGGTCGAATGACTCATCTGACCAGAGCCCATTTTGGGAGGGATACGGTCACACACTCCAGCGATAATGTACGCACTTTCGAAGCGATGGTACAAGTTAACTGACACTGTCGAACAAATACTATGGAACAATAATTTATCGGTTTGTGTGCACATATTATTATCCGCTAATTCTTGGAGTAAATGCCTTTTCAAAAGCCGTTTCATGAGGTAAACGTGGGGATGCGATGGGACATGCTACCACCGCTGTACTCAGTGCCCTGAATCCACCCACGACTTGCTCTGGAGTTGCTCCCTACGAGTCTTCACGCATTTTTTCACGACATGGGCTATTCGAGGTATTGTTCGAAATGATCGCCTTTGGCCAGAATACAAGCTTCCAATCTCTTCGTAAAGGCTCCCACGGTGGGCCGCAAGTAGTCGACATCAATTTTCTGCCATTCCATCTCAGAAGCTGCTTTCAGACTTTCTAAACTGCGGTGGGGTGAAGAAGACACTTTCTGCTGCAGATAGCTCCAAACGGAGTAGTCCATTGGATTGAGGTCTGGGGAGTTAGATGGCCACATGTCTTTGTCCCAGAATCCAGGAAAATGATGGTGACAGAAGGAAATCGTGGATTTCGACCCATGTGCTGGTGCCCAGTCCTGTTGCAAGATAAAGTTCCGTTCTCCGAAGTGATTTCGGGCCCATGGCAACAGTGTGTCCCTAATATAACATTCTGGTAAGTTTCGGAGTTTATTTTGATGTCTTTATCAACAAAAACAGAGGTGTTTTTCCTTCTGAAGTTATTCCGACTTCGGGAACAGGCTCCTGGTTTTCACTCGTTGTTTTCTGGAATTTTTCTCTGCTCGAGGTAACAGCTGCCGCTGGTTTTCGCTGTTGTGCGCGACCTCGACCGTGAAAGTTTTCTCGTCTGTCCACACGATGTCCGAGAGGCGGCCCGCACGAACTGCTGCCAGAAGCTTCTGACATTTTTCCAGTCTATTCCTCTTTGCTGCTTCGCTGAGCATCTGGCCTCGAAAGAAGCGGTAACTGTGAAATCTAGTTCACAGTTCACAATGTTTTGAACACTTCTTCGCGAGATATGCAAAACCGAAGCAATTTTGTTCATGCTGACCTCATCGTTGCGTGAGATCCTCTTCTTGATCACCTTCCGAATCCAAGGAACATTGACAGTTCTTGGACGCCCTGATTTTGGAAGTGGTAGATGGTGTACACGCTCCCTGTACTGGGCCACAATTCCTCTAACCGTTCTGTCGTTAATGTGCAGCCTTCTTGCAATCTCCGCAGCGGAACATTCTTCGTCCACGAGATGTGCGATTGTGGCACGGTGAGGACATGGTCGCATTTCTCCGAGGTACTTTTACCGACAGTCACAATAATTTGGGTTTAGGGCATGACTGACATGCTTTATCCAGAGCATATATGGCACAGCTGAAACGGGGATTTACAGGTTAGCGACGTGTGGTTTGCCGGACCATACTTTGTAGCCCCCTGTATTTGTCTTTCCTAAGATGGTGTGTAGACTTAGGTAGACGTGGCTGTCGAAGAGACCCAAGTAGACGTCGTAGATGACCTTATACATTGCCCTTCTATATACGGTAACTGTTCCATCAGGACGACAAAGGGAAGTCATCTTGTTCTTGTAATTGGCGATGCTCCACCGGCTTTAGGAATGTGCTTTTCGGTCTCAGCGGCTTCGCCTCTTTCAGATCTTCCTTTATCGCTTCTCTGCATAGCTTCGGAAGTTCGGACGTTTGTTGATGATTGCCTGTAGCTCGCGCGATTTTAGGCTGGCGTATCAGCTATTCAGCTCAAGAGTCTTAGATGATACACGTCCTTTGGCTACTTATAGTCTCATTGCTTTCCTAGCAATATAGTGAATGTTGTGGAAGTTCACGACCTACCTGTCGTGAACTTCCGGCTGTTTCTTCAACGCTGTTGTCGGTTGTCGTTTCCTGGACTTTACAACTCTCTCTTCACCATGTGAAAAAGACTATGGCACGGATGAGACGATGGGCCGCTTAAGTAGAACTTCCGAATAACAGGGACGTTAGTAAGGCAAAATATGATTTCGATTGCGAGTTACCATGAATGGTGGGGGTTGACATGATGAGCTCGGACAGTATTTCACCCTGCTCATTCCTCCTTTTTTTAGGGTCAGTTTGAGCGTTGAACTCAGCGACGTTTACCTTGAAGGGAGTGTGCTTCTCTTTAATGAGTTTTCCAAGGTCCATATAAAACGCTGCCGGCTCTTCTTCGTAGCTCGATGTTGGTCATGTAGGCAACAAAGATTGTTAAAGCTGGGCTTAAGCCACATTTTCCCAATGCAAACGTCCCATTCCGTTTGTCAAACTTTCGTACGGATCGATGTTCATGGCCCAATGCGTATTGACGACGACACCCACGTCGCCGATGCCTATTGCACGTTTCGTGGAACAGTTCTTCCCCAGCCTCAAATACGGCGTACAGTGGGGATGCCTGCGTGTCTCGATCAGTCCGATGACCAATGATGATGTTCGATACACGCTTCCGATGCAAGCTTTCGTGCCTTGAAAGTACAGATTGTCATCTCTTTTTGGACAGCCTGTTTTGGCTCTGAAATTTGAGCATCCTCTCCCGAGCGGCCCTACTCAACGCCGCCGTATTGGGGGCTCTCTCAGTTCAGGGTAATGAAACCTATTTCTATTTATTTTTGGCGAATGGGTACCCACGAGTAGCTTGCCAGGCTCTGGCGTGGGATCTGGATTGACTCGAGTAGCTAATCAAGCTTTTCCAGCGAGAGTGGAGGAGGGGCCCTGTTTATGAGGACGGCCCCAGAACACCTCCCGGACACTTGCCAGTCACTCGATTGTAAACCTGTGGCTGAGTAGATGAAGAGGATACCAAGCGCATCCGCACTCTCCACTCATGTATACTTGGATAAGCTGCGAAACACAGAAGGTATATCGACCCAGTGCAGCGGAAGCAGGGAGCCCATCCTCTTAGTCTACCTCCGTCTTTGGACTAGTACCGGCAAATTTCGGTTGGCGATTTACTGCCCTGTGCGCCACCTGGAACTCCCTACGTAGCCTCGCCACAAACCGGCTGGGATCCTGTGCAAATATCAGACTGGAACTACTCGGTATGGTGTTCAATGACGCTGAAAGGCACCCTTCACGATATTCTGGGTAATCCAGTTTACGATGAAAAATGGAAAACAAGAAATAGTGCGATGAATGTAGCGTGCATTGGTGTTTCAAAAGTGAAAAAGGCTTCGAAGAACCGTTAAAAAGGGGGCTGGACGAGAATGAGACCAGAAAAATGAAGAAGAGCGGGGCGTTCGGACGAGCTATACAATGTGTTTCACCGCGTGCGTGTGGGTCTTGGTGCGAAAAACAGACTGTGTTAAGCAAAAATTCATTCACCTATAAGCAAAAACCCATAGTAACAGCGAAAGTAGCTCACCTTTTTCAGGCCCTAGGAGTAGGAAGTTAAGTAAGGGATCGCAGCAGCAAAAAGAATAACAGAGGAAAAAAGTATGGGAGAAAAATATCGCCTCATCACTCGGCGATCGCTGATTGATTATGGGTCCTAGAACGAATAGCTGCAATCTGTTTGTCTCGACACTCGTCTAACGTGACATCGATCGAGGGGCGTTAAGCCAAATACGGCAGCAACAGAGCTTACTACGCCCTAAGCGTCGAAATTGTGGGAGCGAGAGGGTCCTTTCTACCACCCAAGGGGGGGGGGGCTCAGTGTTCCTAAAGGAAGAAAGTAAACTTTTTTATCGTGAACTTTGCCTTCAAGCATTGTTGAACAAAATACCTGGGTAGGTTAGAGTTGCTTCGAATGAACTGATTCCAGGTGGAACTGAAATCACTAGTGATGATAATGACAATACCCAGTAGTAGTTTTCAATTATTCGGGTAGCAATCAAGTACGCTTTCTTCGCACTCCCCTCGAATGGAGTTCTGATTCCCTCAGTGCGCTTCTCTAAGCAGCGCTATCTCTCTGAGAGATCGCAGGCGCTCGAAAATGAATTTTATAATTTTTTTCAATAATCATTTTATTCTATTTCTAAATTCGGTTCATGACTTGATATGTCCGATTCAAGTTCTCGTTTTGCGATTGGAAGAGAAGATGCGTCTTGAAAGCAGCCTTTACTGTAGCGTTCTAACAGAAAACTGGCTTCTATATTCAAAGTACCTGCAGTCTGTTCTAAAGTGGCGTCGTGAAAGACTCTAGTCTAGCTGGAGACCAATGCGGTTGGTGAGAGAGCGCAAGCGATAAGAAACAGGATATCGCCCGACTGGCTTATCTCCCTAGTTGATTTAGGGATATTCAGTTTCTCGAACTGCTAATTTATTGATAATGATTAGTCGTGAGTGTAACGGTCATCGCTTTAAGAAAATTTCTTCTTTTCAGTAGGTGGCATCTATACGGTACTTCGAACGAAAGCGCCAATCTCAACTGAAGAGCTCGGTGATCAGTATTGCATGCTCGGTCCTTATAACGAGGATCGGGTTCGACTAGAGGTTTGCCACTACTCCACTACGGTTAATCCTTCTATATATAATCCACAAGTTTGGTGTGTCTGTTTGTATGTGTGTGTATGTATGGGTGTATGTATGTATGTATGTATGTATGTATGTATGGTATGTATGTGTGTATATATGTATATATGTATATATGTATATATGTATATATGTATATATGTATATATGTATGTATGTATGTATGTATGTATGTATGTATGTATGTATGTATATATGTATATATGTATATATGTATATATGTATGTATGTATGTATATATGTATATATGTATATATGTATATATGTATGTATGTATGTATGTATGTATGTATATATGTATATATGTATATATGTACAGGGTGGGCCAAAATTATGATTACACAGATATCAATTCCCCGAAAACGAATAGAAGGCTAAAAAAACCAATTTCATAAAAGTGTCTACCACTAATCTCTTATCAAAATAGTACATTGAGACTGGGATCTGTTGCTTTCTGTTCAGACCACCCAACCCCAGAGACGATGATGGACAACATAAGCGGTACCACGCAGCTAAGGTCATCGAGTTGATCCTAGCTTCTTGCAAGGCATTTTCGAGATTATTTCACTTCTTGTTTGGGCTAACGGATGCTGTCATCTTAAAGGCTGACCACACTGAGCTATCCATGGGATTTAGGTCAGGGCTCCAGAGTGGTCACTGATCGAAGATTATGAAGTCAGGGAACCCCTTTTACGGAATTTCTAGACAAATTCTGATCTGCTGTCAGGAGCATCATCTTGACAGTATGTTCGGTTTGAATCGCCAAAGTGTCTATTGCGCACGAAGATATCGAACAGGTCCCCAAATCAACTTTCACTCGTTATTTTACGAAATAATAGATGCTTTTGCCTCGGCGGTGACCCTCGCAAAGGATATCGCAGAAAATGAGCAAGCCTATCGCTGCATCACTTTCATTTCTTTCAGCTTTATACAAATCTTGTACCCCTGCTTATTGGGCACCTTCTTCACTGCGGATATCTTTCCGTCGATGAACAGGGATTCCGTACGACAATTTTTTGTATGCGGCGGGGCAGCTTTGGTGAGCCAACATTTCTCTTCTTTTTAATCTGCTCACTGGGGAAACCACTTTTTGATCTTATAGATGCCTTGTCGTGCAGATGTGTACAATGTCGCGCAGAAAACTTCATAAGGTATATAGTCATTTAGTCATTTTGGGCTCAGAATGAACTTCGCTGCTACGCAGACCTTCGCCCTGCCTCATTAAAACTCCCACTAAATATAAAGGCAGGCCTCTTAGGGTTACCACTCCTATCTGCAATTGTTCCTAACTTTTGAAAGCGTCTTATAATCGAGTGTACCCCTTGCCTTGTTACGCTAAGTCGTCTGTAGATGCACGGTGCCAAGAGTGCTTGTAAATGCAAAGTGACGATTTATTCACGGCGTAATTACGCATGCATTATTTTTGAAATCTGCCAAAAGTTCAGTATCATCAGGAAGGTGATAATGTAATCTACCTTGTGAAATAGAAGAAAGCGGACGAATTGCTATGACCTCCGAGAAAATTCGTTATGAGCGTCAGCGCGCGCTGTAATCATAATTTTGGCCCACCCCGTATCTAGGTATATATGTATATATGTATATATGTGTGTATGTATGTATGTATGTATGTATGTATGTATGTATGTATGTATGTATGTATGTATGTATGTATGTATGTATGTATGTATGTATGTATGTATGTATGTATGTATGTATGTATGTATGTATGTATGTATGTATGTATGTATGTATGTATGTATGTATGTATGTATGTATGTATGTATGTATGTATGTATGTATGTATGTATGTATGTATGTATGTATGTATGTATGTATGTATGTATGTATGTATGTATGTATGTATGTATGTATGTATGTATGTATGTATGTATGTATGTATGTATGTATGTATGTATGTATGTATGTATGTATGTATGTATGTATGTATGTATGTATGTATGTATGTATGTATGTATGTATGTATGTATGTATGTATGTATGTATGTATGTATGTATGTATGTATGTATGTATGTATGTATGTATGTATTAGGTTGGTGCAAAAGGAATGCAGGTTTTCTGTTCCACTAGTTTTAACACGAATTTTTTTAAAGAAAACTAAGCCTCTTTCATGGGGTATTATATATTGTTGGGAAGCTTATTCTTTGCACTTTCTGAATATGTATGTGAAATTTCATTCAAATCGCTTAATTTTGAAAAAATGTGGTTTTTATTTTCAGATGTCTAATCGCGATTTTCGTCAAATTTACTTCTATGAGTTCAAACTGGGTGGGACTGCCGCTCAAACCGCTCGAAATATCATCGAAGTATGGGGCCAGGGAAGTGTCAACGAATGCACAGTACAACGTTGGTTCCAAAAGTTCCGTACCGGCAACACCAGCCTCGAAGACGAACCACATGGCAGCCGTCCACCAACACTTGGATGATGTCGTGGAGCTTCTTTTTGGTCCAACCACTGGGCAGATCGTCTCCTGTTGTCATAAAGTATCCATTTCTCATCGCAAGTCACAATCCGTTCAAGAAATGGATCGCTGACATTGCGCAAAAGATGAGCCGACGATTTCTCAAAACGACGATTTTTCTGACTTTCGGTCAGTTCATGCGGAACCCGTTTGTCAAGCTTCTTAGTCTTGCCATTTTGCTTCAAATGGCGAACAATTGTAGTGTGATGGACATTGAGTTCCTTCGCAATGTCTCATGTCGTTTTGTGCGGATCAGCTTTGACGGACGCCTTCAATTGATCGTTATCAAGTGTTGGTGGACGGCTGCCATGTGGTTCGTCTTCGAGGCTGGTGTTGCCGGCACGGAACTTTTGGAACCAACGTTGTACTGTGCATTCGTTGACACTTCCCTGGCCCCATACTTCGATGATATTTCGAGCGGTTTGAGCGGCAGTCCCACCCAGTCTGAACTCATAGAAGTAAATTTGACGAAAATCGCGATTAGACATCTAAAAATGAAAACCACATTTTTTCAAAATTAAGCAATTTGAATGAAATTTCACATACATATTTAGAAAGTGCAAAGAATAAGCTTTCCAACAATATATAATACCCCATGAAAAAGGCTTAGTTTTCTTTGAAAAAATTTGTGTTAAAACTAGTGGAACAGAAAACCTGCATTCCTTTTGCACCAACCTAATATGTATGTATGTATGTACGTATGTATGTATGTATGTATGTATGTATGTATGTATGTATGTATGTATGTATGTATGTATGTATGTATGTATGTATGTACGTATGTATGTATGTATGTATGTATGTATGTATGTATGTATGTATGTATGTATGTATGTATGTATGTATGTATGTATGTATGTATGTATGTATGTATGTATGTATGTATGTATGTATGTATGTATGTATGTATGTATGTATGTATGTATGTATGTATGTATGTATGTATGTATGTATGTATGTATGTATGTATGTATGTATGTATGTATGTATGTATGTATGTATGTATGTATGTATGTATGTATGTATGTATGTATGTATGTATGTATGTATGTATGTATGTATGTATGTATGTATGTATGTATGTATGTATGTATGTATGTATGTATGTATGTATGTATGTATGTATGTATGTATGTATGTATGTATGTATGTATGTATGTATGTATGTATGTTATGTATGTATGTATGTATGTATGTATGTATGTATGTATGTATGTATGTATGTATGTATGTATGTATGTATGTATGTATGTATGTATGTATGTATGTATGTATGTATGTATGTATGTATGTATGTATGTATGTATGTATGTATGTATGTATGTATGTATGTATGTATGTATGTATGTATGTATGTATGTATGTTATGTATGTATGTATGTATGTATGTATGTATGTATGTATGTATGTATGTATGTATGTATGTATGTATGTATGTATGTATGTATGTATGTATGTATGTATGTATGTATGTATGTATGTATGTATGTATGTATGTATGTATGTATGTATGTATGTATGTATGTATGTATGTATGTATGTATGTATGTATGTATGTATGTATGTATGTATGTATGTATGTATGTATGTATGTATGTATGTATGTATGTATGTATGTATGTATGTATGTATGTATGTATGTATGTATGTATGTATGTATGTATGTATGTATGTATGTATGTATGTATGTATGTATGTATGTATGTATGTATGTATGTATGTATGTATGTATGTATGTATGTATGTATGTATGTATGTATGTATGTATGTATGTATGTATGTATGTATGTATGTATGTATGTATGTATGTATGTATGTATGTATGTATGTATGTACAAATCAGATGAAAGAGACCCATCTGCTGTGGGCGGAGCATCCTCAAGATGGGCGGTACTTTTCGGATAAATTCATGACTCGATTCAACAAAGGCGTGGAGGCCAGAAAAAAATAAAGGGGGTGAGAAAGACCTAATACTTGCTGAACATACGTAACCCTGACGTAACTAAGCTCCGCCTACTATGGGCGGGGCGTGCATTCAAATAGGAGACACTTTCAAACCAAATATAACTCTGTAAAAATACATTCCAGAAAGCGGAAAAAAGGTGATTGGAGGTTATAGGAGATATGTGGTCAAAACTTCAAAGTGGGCGGGGTTCGCACTGAGGTGGAGAGGGCTAAGATCAAAAACTCTTAGCTCTGTTCAGGAACGTTCTAGTACGCGAGAAAAGGTGTTAGGAGGTCAAAGAAGATATGTGTTTAAAACTTCAAAGCGGGCGGGGTTTGCACTGAAGTGGGCGCAGCTAATTGTAAGATCAAGAGTTCATAACTCTGTTCAGGTACGTTCCGGGATGTGGCAAAAAGGCGTCAAGGTGTAAAAGAACAATTGTGGTCAGATCCCACATATGGGCAGGGTCGGCGCTAAAGTGGGCGGGGCTTAGATCGAAAATTAACTCCATCTAGAAACGTTGTGGGATGCGGGAAAAAGGTGTAAGATGTAGTAGAACAAATGTGGTCAGATCCCGAAGTGGGCGGGGCTCAGATCAAAAACTTACAACTCTGTTCAAAAAAGTTCTGGAATGCGGCAAAAAGGTGTTAAGGTGTAAAGGAACAAGTGTGGTCAAATCCCGGAAGTGGGCGGGGCTGGCACTGAAGTGGACGGGGCTCAGATCAAATTTATTAAGTCTCTTCAGATTCGTTTTTGAACGCGGGAAGAAGGTGTCTGGAGGCAGTAATAGTAATGTGGTTCATAGTATGAAGTGGGTGGAGTTTGCAAAAAGGGGGGTGGGGCTGAGATCAAAAATTTAGAATTCTGTCTTTCACACTAGCCCTGACCACATAGGTGTACAACTAGGGGATACCACTGAACTCTTGCAAAAATTAGGCGCAAAATTTTCTAAAAGTTAGTGTCTATGGTTCCACACACAGTAGTCCCTTGTACACAAGAGCAAATGCACTACATTAGCTTCAAACCTCATAACATAAATTCTACAGTAACTCCGGTTACACAGGTGCATACCCTGTAGAGACGTGCAATTCCCTACTACTACAAAAAGAGACTGTCCTTCCAAAGTTAATGTTTATGGCCATACACAGCTCAAACTACAGAGTTTCTTCGACTATATGGGCCGCAGAGGCAATTGATTTGGATACATCGGAGTACTCTTCGTGATCACGCACAGCCTAAACCAAACAGAATTGCATCGATCGCATGGACTGTAGAGGTATTTGATTCGGATACATCAGCCTTTGAAAACAAACTGTAAAAGAGCTATACAGCAGCCCCGACACACAGGTGCACACCCTTCAGAGACGTGTAAATCCTCTCGTTAGTGTACGTGGCCACACACCGCCTCATTTCACATGAGTACTCTTCGTGACCACACACAGCCCAAACCAAATTACTTCTTAATTAAGATCAGAAAAAGTTGAAGTTATTGTTTGATCAAGCCCCGTCGTCCTTGCTGAAGAATATTGTGTATACAGAAGTGTTTCGATAATAAATCACATGTTCCAAAATCAAGTTTTATGTATACCATGCTAATACTCCAGCCGAGCTAGACAAACTTTTTTATTCCACATCAAACACCCTTCTTGAACTGCTTGCCGGTCAACCCGAATTTTCGTTATGTAGCAAAAAAATTCCACGCCCACCATGAGACAAAAAAGTGCCCGCCACAGAACTGTCGGGGAACATGCTCAGATGATAAAGGTCTATAATGAAAATCAGAAGCTCATTTGGCTCCATCCCTTATGGCTAGAGCCCCAAGCGCACGCGATAGTGTGCGTAGCCGCCTGGTCTATCTATACATGAAGCGGTAACTTTGTGTCTGTTTGTATGTCCGTTTGAACGTCCTTCCAAAAGTCACGCAGACAGGACGAAGAGTGTGAATGTCACTTGAGCGCGGTGATGAAGAGGTTACGAAATGGGGGTCAAACGATGCAGTTTGTGTTGGTAATTTAACAAGTCGTAGGTAAGCGGTAGTGGGATGTGGTGCACGCGCTAGCATGCTTAGCCCAGCTGGTTTTTACATACTGCACTATCATCCATAGAGCATGAGCGTTTGTGCCTGAGAAGGCTTTTATCGGTGGTTGCGGACAACAATGTCTGCAGACAATTTTCGTGACTACTGCGCTCGAACCCCAGCATATTATATTGAGGTCAAAATCTGGCATGCGCCTGCAGCGAAAGACCAAAGAGACTGTAGATTTTGTGATTAGTCCGTCGATAAGAGAACAGTTTTGTGACCATAGAGGGCGGCAAGAATCAGCCATCTCGCGGTCGCCACTGCTTTTGATTGAGTTAGTCTAAATCTGAGGGCTCTCTTGCAAGAGGAAAATACTAGGTTGCAGTCTGCTTCCAAGATGAGATCAATACGAACTCGGTGTTTTCGAAAGCTGATCAAAAATTCACTTTACCAATCTGCTTAATGATTTTGAGACTGGGGTCACGGAAACGTTTTCCTGTTTTATATGTTATGTGTAATTCACGTGGAAACTACCGATTAAAATCCCTGTTGAGCGACGGTGGCGCAATTGGTATGATGACAAACTGACAGGAATCGAAGGTGCGAATGGGCTCATTTTGCTTTTTCACGGACCGTGTCCTAAACGCATGCAAAGCGCTTTTACGCTTCATATAGACTATCTAAGGCCCTCCCTCACATATCACTCGAATCTATTCCAAAAAACTATTTTTCTGCCATCCACTGGACGAATAGGTACGTTTCAGGACTACACGGAATCTTCTAAAAAATTTGTTTTCTCGCCATCTACTGAACGATTAAGGGCGCGATTGAACTCGAACGAAGAAGAACTGGAGAACCTATGTTCAGAATTTGCTTGCAAAATTTTGAGCGATTTCTTAAGCTTCTGAGTGAGAGGTGTCACATTTATCATTCATTGGATCAAAAAACTCTTCAACATATTACAAGCGGTATGTTGCGATCGATGTTGGTGTTATATTTGGTTTCTGTCACAAACAGTACATGACAAAAAGTAATTAAGGGCCTTTCGCCTATATTGATGCGTTTATGTACGCCAACTTTGCTATCAACTAGCAGTAAGAGAGAAGGAATTCGTGAAGCGCAATCACAATGTTCCTCTTTGGTCACATGTTGATGGCGACAATGAGGGATCCATCACACCGTGAGAGGGAGGCTCGCAATTTTTTGGGAGTATAGATCTACTAGGAAAAGGTAGCCACCGACTATATAACTTCGCTCATGAGTTCAATTTTATGACCAGAAAAGAGAGCAGGTAGGGTGAGAAAACTCTTACTTCATCAATGGCATCAGACATCATCAAACACTGTGCTTACTGTTTTCCATTACATCTCTGATACAAAATTTTCTTCAGTTATATTCAAGCAAAATTTTGAATGTAAATACCCACGATAGCTACTTACCTGAAAAAATCCTTCAAGCTTGAGTACTTCATCCTCCGTGCTCAACTACCAAAAACTATCTGCCAAAGCATGAAAATGTTTCTATGCTCTTCGAGTAGATTGTATATAAGCCGCTGTGGACACGCGAGTTGCTCAAAAAAGCTGCAAGCCCTTCAAATGGCTTCATATGGCTTGTATATATTTACAGTTGAAATACGCAGTTGTCCGCACTACAGCATGCACCTCTGTGGAGCAGTAGGGCTGTTCTTTTTATTGGGTGAAAGATGTAAGTCTTCTTTCCCCTTTTTAGCTTCTTAATTCCACAGATTGTGCTTATCGCGTATTCATAATACAGAACGTTTTGCATGTGACTGATTTGACTTTTATCTTCAACATTGAAACACGAGAGAAATCTCTCCGAAATAAGCACATGCAAGGAACTCATCATAATGGAAGAACCGAAAAATGAGTCTAAGAATTATGTTGTTCACTAATTACGCATTTATTATGCTGCCTTTCTCCAGTCGTCCAGATATTAGTAAACTTTCTTGAGACTGGACACGGCACATAAATTAGGTCAAGATTTGACATTGCAGATCTGTAGACACATCTCGCTGTCACACTATTGATTAGTTCTCATATAGCGAATCATAAAACAATCATACTGTTCCCATATGTTGCGAGAAAGTCATAAATTAGATGTAGAAACCATCTATCTTGAGTAAGCGCGATGAGCATAAACGATAGTTTTAATAGGGCTTTTAGTTGAATAAATATCAGAAAAGTTAAATGCCTTCACTGGACGGTAAGCACTCTGTGCAGAAACCGTGGCGGAGGGAAGCAAACTCTTAGCCTCCATACAACATGGAAGAGCAATCTGCTTCCGGGCGCTCTGTGGTATGAAGAGCTGCTTATTTCAACAAAACTTCCTTCAAGCGAATTTTGAGTGCTCATATTTTTCGTGTCTCGGGGAACTCGACTAGCAGTTTTGACTTCTACGTCCGTAAACAGCATTCTGAACCTATAGATAGACCTAGTTCCCCATCCGAAGTACCATGACGAGTTGAAACCCTTACCTGGTTAGAATGTAAAACTGTGTATGCTCATCATTACTTTCGCCTTGTGGCCCTAGTCTACATGAGCGTTTGAGCTACCTTGGTGGATGTATGTAATTCCGACACCTAATCTCCACATGTTGCCAGTACCTTCATAGCGACCTGAAACATCGACAAATGTCTCGAGCTTAGTAAATTACTGAGCCTAGAGGGATGTTTCTCCCATACGGGTACTTTGTTTTTTATGGTTTGGATGCCCCTCCTTTTTCGTCTTTCTGCTCCTTTCTTGCGTAATTCCTCAGCTTGTTCTGTCATGGGTGAAAATGTAATTGGGAAAAGTGGAAGGTAAGAACCAAACTCGTCTAAACTACTAAGCGCTAGGGCGCATAGAAAGAACAGCAGCCGACTCTGAAGGGAGTAGCACCGATGGGATGATGGCGTTCATTTCATAGAAAAATGGAAATGCTAGTTCGCTGACTTATGCACTTTCAACAAAACCAGGCGGCTACGCACGCTATTGCGTGCTCTGGGGGCTCTAGTCATGAGGGACGGAGCCACATAAGCTTCTGATTTTCATTATAGACCTCTATCATCTGAGCCTCTCTCTGACACTTCTGAAGTGGCCATCATTTATTTGGGATGTGATATGGGCTGTGTGTGGCCATGAACACTAACTTTTAAAGGAAAGCCCTTTTGGGTAGTTGTTGGGATTTACACGCTTCTACAGGGTATGCACCTGTGTGGCCGAAATTATCGTATAATTCATTTCATGAGGTCTGAATCTAATGTGGTGCATTTGCTCTTGTTATAAGGGACTACTGTGTGTGGAACCATGGATGCTAACTTTTAGAAAATATTTAGCCTAATTTTTGAAAGAGTACAGTGGCATCCTTAGTTGTACACCTATGTGGTCAGGGTTAGTGGGAAAGACAGAATTCTAAATTTTTGATCTCAGGCATGCCAATCCCGCTCACTTCTGGGTTCTGACCACATTTGTTCTACTACATCTTATCACGTCTTTCCCGCATCCCAAAACGTTTCCGTAGGGAGTAATAAATTTTGATCTAAGCCCCGCCCACTTTTGTATCAACCCCCCACTTCTGGGATTTGACCACATTTGTTCTTTTACACCTTAACACCTTTTTGCCGCATCCCAGAACGTTTCCGAACAGAGTTATAAATTTTCGATCCAAGCTCCGCCCACTTTAGTGCTAAACTCGCCCACTTCTGGGATTTGACCACATCTGTTCTATTACCTCTGATCACTTTCCGTGCCGCAATCTAGAACGTTTTCAAGCAAAGTTGCATTCGTTTTAGAAAAATGGCTTCCGTCCGAAGCACGCCCCGCCCATCGTGAGCGGGGCTTCGCCCAACACGCATAAGGCTCTGCTCACTCTTTTTGTTTTTTCCCTGGCCTCTGCGCCCTAATTGAATCGTGATATGAATACATCTGCAAAGTACCGCCCATTTTGTGAAAGCGCCGTCCACAGCACGTGGGTCTCCTCCGTCTTGTTTGTTAACCCAATCTTCACCTTTGCTCATTTTTCAGGGTGTTTGGTCTTTCTCGAGGCCAAAATAAGACTTAGCTCTTGGCACCGCTCACTCCGGCACTTGTCCCGCCCCCGTGGGCGGAGCTCCGCAAAGCTCGTATGTGCTATGTTAATCCTGTCTCAGGCCACACCCATCCCGAACCTGTCCCGACCTCTAGAGGTGTTTTCTCAGGTAACCCGGATCGCGTGACAGACAGATAAAAAACATACATACAAACAAACAGGCACACCAAACTTTTGGATTATATAATATATATAAAAATGTATAGTAAGAATATAAGTAGGTTGTTCATTTTCCATCTGAGTGGTCGATTCATCCCGCATCCTAGCTTTTTGCACGACGTTCATCTCACCCACCCCGACAGTCGTCCTTTGACCCCTTAACTCTGCGTTCCGGTACTTTGTATGAGTGGTACTTCTCCCCCCTCTCTTCAACTCCCACCCCTCTCCCAACTACATTTCACCATATTCAGGTCTTTAGTCAACTCACTAAAGCTCCCATTGTTCTTCCTACTTTTCTTTTTCTACGTGTGGCTCCTTGAGTTATCTCCTCTTTTCTGATGATGCTCTATCCTACTGTATATATAACGCGCCAAATGTGTGCTGGTTTGTTTGCGTGTCTGTGTGTATGTGTATGTTTGTACGTGTATTTGTGTATGTGTATTTATCACACTAAAAAATCATAACTTTTCCCCGTAGACTTAATGTTCAAGTTTGGTAGGGATAAACGAGACAGGATGGGAACACAGAAAACAGATGTTTGGACTCGACTCCGCTCGGGAGGGCGGCGTTTGCTCAAAAATTTGTGTGAAAAGGAAATTCGTAACTCCAGTTTCTCAATACTTGGAGTGTTCATATTTGGTAGAGGTACGGGCGTCAACATGGGAATGATGGTGGTAGGAGGCACGATTGGACTGCGCAAACAAGGGCGGGGTTTGTGCGGAACTTATTGCTTAAAGAAAAGACTCGGAGCATCCAAATTTGGTAGGAGTACAGGCGCCAGTATTAAGACACTGACGGTAAGTAGTGGGTGGGACTCCGCTCACTGGGAGCGGGACGTTGGTGAAATGAGCATATTCTGAGTAAAAATCGTGGTCAAATTCGGATAAGTAGAATAAATGGAATTAACTCAAACACACATGATTTGAACAGGACATCGATCATGGCTGGGGGGGGGGAGCAATAAAATCATCATTTCCAAACTAATTTTTCCAAAGTGCGGACCTGATAGCAAGTAGTTTGACTCGCTTCATTACTCTAACATTAACTATCGAAGTCTTTGAACTTCACCTCACAAAAGTGAATATATATTATCACCGTTGACGAAATGTAGCCCAGAAGGATTGGCTGCTTTCATAGTCCGCCGGCGTGCCGAGGGAGGCAGACGTCGGTAAGCCCCTTCGAAGGGCTGAAAACAAAGAAGAACAAGATCAAAAATCAAACAACCAGGGGCTTGTGCAAATGGTTTTTGATATTGTCTCTCATTGTTTACAGCCTTTCGAAGGGGCTGACCGACAGTCTGCCTCCCTCCTCCCCCCTAGCACTGCCTTGGCACGCCGGCGGGCTGTGAAAGCAGCCATTAGTAGTTACACACTTAGAATTCGGATGTGTGTTGACACTCTTTATGAGACTTATAGCCATAAATCAATACACAAAGCGATTACCACCCTGAAAATGTCGTACAGCTTCCTACCAGAAGGTTGCAAATATCAAAGTAGAAGACTTTTCTCAGCAGATCCAGCTTGATACGTTTCGTTCACAACATTTTTCCTCTATTCATCAAAATAGCTTATCCATTAGCTCAGTTGTTCACTTCGATACGTTGCATGATAAATGTATGTGTATACAGGGTGAGTCATAAATACATATCACCTGTCACCTGTATCACCTGTATCCGACTTGTCCTCGCGAACTTCTCCATTCACGCAAGTCGACTTTGAGCCATCCATTCCGGTCCTGCGCACGTCGTTTCCATTGTTGGCCGAGCATATTCACCATAGGATCGGCCCATCTCAATTTAGGCCTTCCCGGCGCTCGCTTGTGATCCAGTGGGACCCAATTCGTTAGCCGGAAGGTCCATCGGTTGTCTTTCAATCGTGCCACATGACCGGCCCATTCTCGTTTACGTTTATACATTTCCTGGACAACATCAACAAGGCCACTTCGTCTTCGTAATTCTGTGTTTGTGATATGTTCACGAAGTGACACCTTGCAAATTCTGCGTTCCATAGATCTTTGCATTACAGCAAATTTCTCTTCGTCTGCCTTCGTAGACGACCAGCATTCTGCGCCATACAAAACCGCGGGTATCACAGTCGAGTGGAAAAGGGACGCTTTCAGTTTCATCGGGAGGTCTTCGTCTAGTAGTAGCGTTGAAATTTTGTTGAAGCTAGACCAAGCTGCCTTCCTGCGCCTGCTGTACTCTCCACTGCTGCCTTCTGTGAAACTGAGCTGGTGTCCGAGATACTTAAAGCTTTTTACTTCTTCGATGGTTTCGCCATTTATTTTGACTGTCGCTGTAGGACTGAACAAATACATATAGTCACAAAGTAACTTTTGTTCAGAATCCGCTGTTCATATTGATACAAGTTCATATTGGTCAATTTATATACACTATTCACTATGTATCGTATCGAGAAAACGCAAGCACCAACATTTGATATAATCGTCTCCTACACTAATTGTAGCTCAGAAATGCTTCGGCTGCTTGTCGATGGCGGCATGCAGAGTTCCTTGAAGAACTCCAGTCGGTCCTTTTTTTCAACGACTCCAAAGAAACAGCAAATGTGGTGTGTTTTGAAGCGTAGTCTTTCCTGTTCAGTATAAACTAAATCCACGGTCCCTTCGGATTGCGGGCCGGAAGATCCGTAATCTAGTTGGAAGCAGGGATGAAATTGCGACCATTCTCAGCACCGTTCATGATCTTATTCCATTCGTAAGCAGTTACGCGAGTATTTCCAATTCACTAAAATAGTCTTTTACCCTGAGCAGCACCTTCATAGAATGCCCCTCATGAAGATGTTTTGATCAATATTAATACTTTCCTCGACAAAAACAGCTGTTTTCTTGCTATTAACGGCCGCTTTTTGCGAAAGGCATTCGAAAAATCGTCAAGTTGGTGTTCGTAGCGGTGAGCAGAAAGTAGCTTGGTTTTTATCAGTAGCTTATAATGCACAATACCCTTTTGATCCCACCAAATACGCAGCATCACTTTTTGGCAGTGGATATTCCGCTTTCGCTGCGAGCCCGTTGGTTGGCCTGGATCCACATACGCTGCTTTCCATTTCGTATTATCGTAGTAGATCCAATTTTCACCCCCTGTCGCAATCCGGTAGAAACGATCCGTCTTTTTGTAGTCTTCGAGGTAATCCTGCAAGCCTCTTGCTTCGAGCTGCTTTTCTGACCGCTGGTGAGGGACTTATTTTCCTAGCTTCCATACCTTTCCCACTGCGTGCAAGCATCTCAGAATAGTAGCACAGTTGACGTTCAGCTCCATTGTCAGCTCTATTTTTCTTTTTTTTTTCTGAGCTAGATTTTCATGTAACAACGCTCGCAACTGCGAATCCTCAAACTTTTCCGGCTGATCTAGACCTCCCCTGTCTTTCAAGTAAAAACCCCGCTTGTGAGTCTTTGAAACCATCCATTTTCTGCAAGTTCGTTGACCAAGGAAGGGTTTCAACTTCCCATGGAACTTTGAATAGAGACCTAGGAATATTGATAGGGCTTGGAGAGTTATTAAGAACTATGGAAGTTAAAACGGCAAAAATGACTCTACCAAAAAAGTTGTGAGCGTTCAAAGTTTGCACGCTTAAGCTTGGAGAAATAGTGCCAGCTGATAAGCCCAGCTGCTCGCAATGGCTGGAAGAGTCCCCGTGGCGTAGTGGCAGTGCTCTCCCTCTCCAGGTGAGCGACGGGTGTTTGCTTGTCGTTTTTGCTTTTGCAGAACGCACTTTCATCCGAATAAAAGCTCCTAAGCCGTTTGTCTTACTGAATTAAGTTAGCGCTTTGTTCCGGCTATCATTTGAACCACCTATCTTTCATCTAGCACCGCACTCATTTAAAACTTCTACACGTCATTTTTGTAACGATATTTCATTTTCAACATCAAAACACACATACCCACACCTAAAGTAAAATAGTACTGGACACGCGAGAAAAGTCAACATCGATGAAACAACCCAAAAAATGGGTAGAAAGTGTAGATGGTTATGGTTGTAGAGAGACCATATGTTCAAAATGAGGTTCGCATCTTGTAACAACATATCTGCTTCACTCATTCCTTGGATTGTTCCAACGATATTCAGTTTTTCACGCATATCTATTTTGAGTGATTTGGGTTCTCTCTTCCACCTCAACAAATTTTAATTAAGAGTGGTGATAGGTGATAGATAGGCGATCGCAAATGATGGCCGAATCAAAGCGTAAACTCAAGTTAGTGAGAAAAACGGTTAAAGAGCTTTTATTCAGATGAAAGTTCGTTTCGCAAAAGCAAAAGCGACGACGGGAAGCAAACCCCTATCGCTCACCTGGAAGGAGAGCACTGCCCCTACGCTACGGGGACCCTTGCAGCCATTGCGGGCAGCTGGGCTTATCAACTGGCACTACCTCTCCATGCTTAAGCATGCAAACTTTGAACGCTCACAATTTTTTTGGTAGAGTCATTTTGCAGTTCTAACTTCCATACTTCTTAATAACTCTGAAAGCCCCATCGATATACCTAGGTCGCTATTCGAAGTTCCATGGGAAGTTGAAACCTTTCCCTGGTAAGATACAGTTTGTTTTCCGTAACTGTAGAAAATTCGGAAAAAGGTGGATTGTCAAAAAAGCGAAGAGCAAATGCATGAGATATGTATATCCGGAACCAGACATAGCTCATACCAGGGTTAAGTGGTCCATAATGAAGCTCAACCTCTCAGCAGGCACCATGAATAACATACTCTAGCGCAAGCGCCGTGACGCGACCGGTTTGCAAAGTTGTACGATCTTGGTGTCTAAGTTATTCTGAGATCAGAGGGTTCAAATCAGTCGAGGTGACGCAAAGCACACCGAAATACTGATCGTCGCGCCCATGAATAATCACGCTTCACCTTCTCGGCAGAGCTTCTGTTATAGAACGAAAGACAGTGGAAGTCAGAGCTGGATTTGAATTATTTCAGTATATTTATTTTCTGAAATATCCCGTAATTGGTGCCACGAGGTTTGGACGAGAGGCTGAGTGCGACATTGGCTCAAAATACTTAGTTAAAGGCACGGTCAATGATAAATTTTGGGTTTCTCAGATGATGGCGAAAAATGAGAGGGTGACGCGTAATGCGAAGGAAGCGAAGGGGGCACGCGAATCGGTGTTTCCAAAGTTGTAAAAGACTTCTAATAAGTCGCTAATAAAGGGCTGAACTAGAATAAGGCCAG
Organism: Haemonchus contortus; assembly: GCA_000469685.2. NCBI lineage: Eukaryota > Metazoa > Nematoda > Chromadorea > Rhabditida > Trichostrongylidae > Haemonchus > Haemonchus contortus. Next base: position 45,763,944 of record LS997567.1, on the reverse strand, counting down.
GGCAGTGAAGTAAAGGGGGACAATGCGTGTCATTGCGTACGTGTGAGTCCCGGTGTGAGTAGTTGACTGTAGTAAGCAAAAATATTCTTTAACATTCATCCACTCATAACCGGCATAGGTTATCAAAAGCACTAATAACAGCAAAAATCACCCAAATTTTCATATCCACTCTAGATAGAAAGCGAGATATGCGACCACAAAAATAGCATCGAATCACAGAGTAAGAGTTGAACATCACCTCCCCAACCGGCGATCAGCTGATTGCATCATGAGCGTGTGGGTACTGGTGCGAATAGTACAGGCTGTATAGCTTAGGCACTCGTCTGACATAGCATCTTTCGATGGGCGTTTCCGTAACCTTACAGAAGATATTGATTGCGTAGGAATTTCACTTTTCCATGAACATTAGTCAGCATCATATAACTATCTTATGACCTTAGCCACTTCTCAATTTTCTCGGAAATCAGCCAAAATATTTTACTTTGTCATCATATTCTGAATCGGACCTCAGTAACGCTCCATCGTTCTTTGACGCCTATCGAGATAGAAAACTGATAGAAGAGAGCGCCTCTCTATTTTTTGAAAGGTGGTCATATAAAAATCGTCGAGAATGACACTTGGACGGCTCACATCAATGCCCAGTAAAGCTTTATCTTCTCAACCGTGACATCAAAACTAGGGCGTGGCATCCGACTGATACGGTACGAGCTCCTTTTATGCCCTAGCTCTTGAAGGGGCTTGGCCGGGTCCCTTCTGTTACCCTTTGTGGTCACTGAATAATCCTTAGGGGGGAAGTAAGAAACCATTCCTATCGTGGGCTGTGCCTTCAAGCGTCAGCGCCTGCCTCAGACTATTAGTACCTTGCCGCGTCAACGGTCTTGTTGCATCCAATAATTTTTAAGCAATGAAGGTGCGTGTTTTGCATAACTATTTTTCGTACATCGTCGGCTTACAAGTCTTACTTTGACTGCTGAGAAGTTTTCATTAAGTATGACCTTCTGCTTCACAAGACGTTTTCTTTGTTCCTCTTTAGCTAATGTACAGTTGTTAATAGTTATGGTAGTAGCTTCTTTTATGCTACGTGATCGATGATCATCCAGAACGGAGAAAAACGCGCAATTCTTCGGCGTGCCAAAAAACTGAATACATCCTTTTCTCATCTTTTTTATTCTCCCTGAGAAAGAATTGTACAGGCATCTACCAGATGGAAAATTCTTGTGAATTACTTGGAGTGATGTGATCATTAGTTCAGTGTTTGAGCTTAAGACACTGATTCAGGTGGAAGTACTCGAGCCGGACAACGCAGCTATGAAATATGCCCTGGAGCACGCGAGGGATTGTGGTTTTGAGGTTCGTTCGTTGAAAAGTACTCAAGAAAAGTGGCAGGATAGGTGGTGGTTCTGAAAACCCGCCCAAGTAAATGCCCGTATACTGCGCTTGGGCGCTTTCAGAGTACAGCGACAAACGCCACTGACTTAAGAGTGCTAGCAGTTGGCGTCAGCCGTTGGACTTCAGTGCTCATGGCGTCTGCGGTGCCGCTAATGGCCTTTGCGTTGGAACATGTTGATTACCGAACCGAGCTGCGCAGAGCTTTTTCATTACTATGTTCTTTCGTAATAATAGTCGAAAGAGGTCGTCTCTGTGCGACGGGTGAATACAAGAAGGTCGAGCGTTAGCGCTTGCCACTCGACGCTCCTGCCTTTAAGGCGCCTGACGCTGCACTGTGAGTGATGCGCATCGGAGTTATTTGGTGCATAGTGCCATGCCATTGATTTCACCTTCATTGTGGTCATCGACAGGTGGTGTCGCATTATTGCAGATGACCGTCTGGATTCAAAGTTCTACCTTTCATTATCGGAATAAGAGTTGCATTAACAATTGTGTTGGTTTCTACGTAGCGTACGTATCAGAAATATCTGTAGCTTATCTACGGACGTTGGCTTATTGATGGGTACCCGAAAGTTGTTCTGTTTGATATAGGCTCAGCGGCTTGGAAACTAGATCAGTGGAAGCATGAGGTGAGCATGTCTTACTTTCTTACTTTCTAATCAAACCTTACTTCTAATTAACTTCTACTGGTTAAGATGTGGGGAGTGACAAAGGTAGGAGTACCATGGCATGACCGCGAGTCGAACGATTGCATTATCCTTGGCTTCATGGTAGCTATATTCTTGCAGAAGGTTAGTCATAGGGAGCCCACATATTCAAAGTGCTAGAACTGGAGAATTCTAATTCGTTACACAAAAATGGTTTTTTCAGTTCGCTGATGCAATTGCATCAACTCAGCCGTTAATCGTGGCTCATTTTCACGAGTGGCAGTCGGCTGCGGGCCTTATTATGAGCAGGTTTGAGCTTACCTTTCTGCCGTTTTCCCTTCGAATCTTTGCCTCTATATAACTACATCCTTCATATTACTTGAGAACTTATGGTCCTAGGGTGTGTCCCTTTGATGATCCTTGGTTGCAAGTGGGATGAGATCAATAGAGGTCTAAATGATATTCTGCACATGAGAAAAAACTTTAGTGAGGGTGAAAGTGCAGTCGATGCTCAAAGAACTGGATACTGCAAAGTTGGGGATTTTCCAATCATTCCGGCATGTTTATAGTTTTGCACAAGAACTGTGGGAAGTATATCGATGAGCAGGTGCCTTTGAAAGCTCGGCCGAGATGTTATATCTTTTTTCACTCAGCTAATCACCTGTGTGGGCTACAAGTGCCACCAGCTTCATGTCGGGGGCCAGGTAACCAGGAGCCGGCCCATTGCGATGTTGATCAAATAATCAGTTTGAAATGTAAGCCCACAGGTCCTATATCCAGAGTGGGATTCTTCTTGTAAGTCACGAGACCTTTCATTATAGGTTATTTATATGATGTGAGGATACCTGACTTAGGCTGATGTCTGAAACGTGGTTCGACAAGGATGAATCTCAAATATTGTTAGCTTCCAGGCTCTGACGAAAGTGACAAGGCTGTGGCCCTCCCGATAGCGGTGGGAAGGTGAAACGCGCGGCGTTAGGGCTTGTCCTCTGCAACCACTCTTAACTTATGTAATTAAAATAACTCTGTGTTCCTTTTTTGATTTTCAGTATTGCACTGAGTGCTCTAATGCGAAGTTTCGGTATTTTCCAGTCATATTGGAGTTTATATTGATCGGCTTGCTGCTTCGCGTTAGAAGCTGTGGCTAGATAGTTGTCTAGGAACTGATTGAGTGACAGCCCCTTATTTGAATCCTCTTTATCCGTCCTCATGGAGTCGCGGATGAATTCGTTTCTCACTCGTCAACTTGCACACAGCAAGCTACCGGCACATCATGCCTGAATCATGCATTCCGAAGTAAGACCATAGCCTTGCTTGGTGAAACATCCGTCTCCGACAACATGTTGCTCCGTCTCATGCCTTCGTGTTTACCATCAGTTATTGACCGAAAGCTCTCGCCAACGTTTTCTACTGCTCGAAAAATTTTTGTGTCGGAGTCTTGATCGTCTTATTCATCAATACGTATTTGTGCAAGCATACATACACTGCGTTCAATAATGATAATGTCACTTAAGAATTTCACCAAGCTCACATTCCAGGGCACTTCAGAAGTCTCAGCATGAAGTGTGTACTATTCAAATCGTAATTTGTATACCAAAAATAATTTCCATCTCAATGACAAACAACTTTCTCCTTCATTTTCGAAAAAAGGTCTATTTTTCAAAATGATACAGCCACCAAGCAAATCAATTTATTCAGCATGACAACAAAGCAAAGGTTGCGTGATGAATATTCAATTAGGTCCCATTCCTTCGAATTAAATAACTAATACGATTGTCTAGGCTGAAGAAAAGGCTATCAATGAGTACCTGGTCAACTTGGTGCTAAGCATCGACGTTGCATCTCTCAGCTCCCTATTGCCTCGAACTGCTTCTTCCTTCATAAATCTTCCTTAACATGAATCCCAATATGTTTTTCATTGGCTTCAATTCAGGGCCAGTGTAAAAGATCGATTGGGTGCCAACTAAACCAAGCCTGGGTGCTCAAACTGACGTGAATGGGACAATATCCTGCCCAAATACGAGACTTCCACCTATTCTGACGCGAAAAGCAAGGGGTATGGGAATAATCGTGCGGTCGCACGCACTTTTCCCCGCACCTAGGCGCGAAGTGACCTTTATCAGGTACAAGACTCCGTGGTAATTATGCTGCCTGCCTATCGTTATTAACCGAGTCAAAACTTATCAACTACTGAGATGGTTTCTACAGAAAATAAGTTTTCTTGACGGAAAAGTTCCAACATCACTCGTTTGTAGAGTTTATTTCCGTGCATAATAGGTGAATTCAATATATTCCTGGTAAAAGTCCCTGTAAGACGGGAATAATTAGGTTCAATTTGTAGAGCAATAAAAAAACAAAACAGAACCTAAAATTTATGAGTAACAAACCCAGTTAGTTTTGTTAGTTGCGAATATGGAAAACTCTTGAATTTCAAGGCGTCTTGCCCTTTTTTGAAGTATATCGAATCAAAGGAAATGTGCATTGGTTACTCGCACTCCAAATAAAAGGAACTTTTCACAAAAAACCCCTTTTCCCCTTATGAATATTTTCTTTTCTCTGAAGTGATTCTTTCGCAGTCTGCTGGCTCTGTGAAGAGGAACTCTCAATGATATTTCCATCCTGCCACTTGAGTGAAGATAGCTTCCCGGCTTCCGAAATCCTTACTTCTTTTGAGCGTATAGTGGTAGTTCGTGCTTTTAATTTAGTCCCTTTTGTGCTTTTGTGAAACTGTGGAATGGCCTGAATGATGAACCAAAGGGCTTACATCGCTTTTGTTAAGGTTGTCTGATAAGATGAGCGGAATCTAAATAAAAACAAGCAAACTGAACCTTTTTTCCCATTTCGCAGGAATTCGAATTGAAGTTCAATCAATTTAATCATTATGCGCGGTTATGAAACTTTCAAAACCAGTGATGTTGGAATTTTTCCTGTCAGAAAATTTCCTATAGGATTTTTTTAAAATTTTCCTAACGAAGCTCCACTTTTCTAGTGTCATTATTCTCAATAAGTTATAACTGTATGGTAGTGGATAAGCTTTAACTTGGTTAGTAACGATCTACAAGCAATGCAATTACCACGGAGCATTCAGAAAAAGGCAATCCCAATGTTTCTCTGTGTTTCTTAGGGAAGGGTACTTGGTCGCAGTGGCCATTCAAGATTAGATGTATGCCCCCGTTGGTGGTATTGAACCCTGATCTCAATCTGTGTTCCAAATCTGCTAAACGATTCTATGAACAAAGTTACGGGCTGATGCCTCCCTGTGTTATACCATAGTAACGAACGGATTAGCGAGCCGAACAAAGCTGTGAGTGTGCAACGGTGGCGCAGCTGATAGGACGGTGGACTGGTAGGCTGACATCAAGGTTCGATACCTTGATGCAAGAAACGCGTCTTGAACGCTTGCAAAACGTTTTGGGCTCAATATTGGGCATCTACGGAGCTCTCTCATAATTTAGGATCCCGGGGAATAGTAATTCGATAAAAATTCTCTACCATCTGACCGAATATACACGTACGCCTCCCTACCCCGAACAGTAAGATAGAGTTACTAAATCTTCTGAAGCTCCCTGCACCATTTTTACGATAGGCATCTTTCATAGTCCACGACCGGTCGCGCGATCGGTCGCGCGATCGATTGCGCGACCGATCGCGCGACTGGTCGCCAGTCGCTAGCGACTGGTCGCTCGACTGGTCACTTGACTGATCGCGCCACTGGTCGCTCGATCGGTCGAGGAGGCCGCGCTAGTTATGGGTGCCGCCGTGGACGGTCCCGCGCGATCAGTCAAGTGACCAGCCGAGCGACCAGTCGCTAGCGACTGGCGACCAGTCGCGCGATCAGTCGCGCGATCGGTCGCCGGTCGCTCGTGAGATGGGTCCGCGACCAGTCGCGCGACCGTTCGTGGACTATGAAAGATGCCATAGACGGCGGTCGAATGACTCATCCAACCACAGCCCTCTATGGGAGGGATACGGTCCACACATTCAAGGAACACTGTCCGTGCTTTCGAAGCGGTGGTACAACTTATTTGGCATTGTTGAAGAAATACGGTAGAATAATAGTTTATCGCTTTGTGTTCATATGATTTTCCGCTAATTCTATTCTTGAGGTAGACGCCCTTCCAACAGGCTCTTTTATGAGGTAGAAGTGGTGGTGCGGTGCGCCATGATACCACAGCTGCACTCAAAACCCTGAACACACCTACTACTCATATTGAAGCTGTCCCCTCTGAACTTTCATGATTTGAAGCGGTATCCAGTGGAAATGGCTGCCGTGCAGTGGGACTCCTATATCAACTTTATGATAACCTAAAGTTCCAACTCATCTGCTAATCTTTATAGGTAGTCAGATCGGTTCGCTTGTTTCTCATGTTCAAAGAGGTACGGCTTCTTCTGACAGTCGAACTATAGAAGGATATGGATTGTCCTACCAGCGCCACAAAAGTGGAGCTCGTCGGCCAGTTCACAAACTTGAAGCCTACGTTTACGATATTTCTTTCGCGAAGCTACGGGTCCATCGTTGCTGTTCTCACCAGGCGACCGCAGAGGAACATTGTGATCGCCTTTCATGGACTCGACTTCCTCGCAAAGGATAACCAGTTTGTTTTCATATCATCGAGAAGTACGGTTCGGAAGTTCTTTATTACCGCCACTTCCTAGATGTTGCCCGCTTTTGCTGAAAGAAAGAAAGCCCTCCGTAAAGTGTGATGACACCACCTTCGATCAGAATATTCCGTTGGTAACTTGCTGAAGAGCGTTTGATCCGATGAATCATCTGAAGCCTCTAAAGCTCATTTTGAGCGATTATTCAGAATTCCTCCTTTGCTCGAATGTAGCTCCACCCTTATTCGGTCGGGGAGGGGCAATAAAACTCTCCTTATAAAACCTTTTCATTCCTCAATTAAAAGGGAGCTCTGTAAATGCCCAACATGGAGCCAAAATGTTTCATGGTTGGGGCGCATTTCATGGATAAGCAAAATGAGCACATACATCAAGGTATCGAACCTTGATGTCAGCCTACCAGTCCACCGTCCTAGCAGCTGCACCACCGTTGCACAGTCACAGCTTTGTTCGGCTCGCTAATCCGTTCGTTACTATGGTATAACACAAGGAGGAATCGATCCCGTAACTTTGTTCCCAGAATCGTTCAGCAGATTTGGAACACAGATTTGATATCAGAGTTCGAAACCACCTACGGGGTATACATCTCATCTTGAATGGCCAGTGCGATCAAGTATCCTTCTCTTGTGAGGTCACTTCGCATCTATGTAGGTGCGAGGAGAGCACAACTCAGCGCATTACGATACGATAAGGGGGAGAGTCAAGCTCCTTCGAAACAAAACATAAGTGAAGACGTTTACGGGAAGGAATGGCCACCCATACCATGACTCTTCCTCTTCTGAAACTTCATCTGTAAAGCTGAGGCTTTTCCATTCTCAGACCGTGCGAGTAGAACCGGCTGCCGTCTGGTTCATCACAGCTGAAGCTTTTTCATCGGAAAAAAACGACTTGGAGAACGAAATCTCAAAAGGAAGAGTAAACGGCAAGACATGATAGGCACCTCACTCCATTCGGTTCGGATGCAATTCCTGGCAGAAGCTACCAGGTTACCGCGATGCTCCTCGGTCACTAAAGATGCCACCCACGTTTCGGCGCCCACCGATGAGCTCAGACTTATTTATTACGCTCCAAACACTAGCCCTCGGGACATTGAGCTTCGAAAAAGGCTTGATTCCCTTACACGTCTTAGTTGTATTCGACCTTTCTCTCGAAATCCTTTGCTTATCTCTTTCGAAGGACGTTCCGTACTTTCTTCGGTCCCATACTCAGGTTCTCTTACGAAGTTGCTGACATATGCTTGACAGTGACCCCAATTTCGAGCCGATTCGACGATATGATGGAAACTCTTCCTTTTTTTGCGAATTTGACCTTTTTCGAAATCGGATAGCAACTTCCCTTTTCACATTACCTACTACCTGAAACTGGGAAATTACATAAATGAAGCAATTGTGCAAGGTAAAAAAAGGAGCGGGACAGGAATGCAAGGTAAAGATGGAATGCGACGGGAAAGAGGAAGTGGCTGTATTATTTTGAAACATAGGTAAAGTGACCTTTTTTCAAGAAGTTAAGAAAAAAATGTCTATGCCATTGAGATGGAACCTGCTGTTGGTCCACAAGTTACGGTCCGAATGGGGCACAATTTTCATAATGAGACTTTGGCACTATTTGCCCTCTACTGCCCCACTTTGTCGAGAGTAGGCTGGATTTTATCGAATTTTTTCAAGAAAATGAAACCAACTAGATTTTACCTAGCGGGGTAATTTGACCCGTACATAGAACAGGAATATCGCATCCATTCGTCATGAATATGCCTGGCGCCCCGTTACGCTTGTTCTGCGCTATGTATATTCCCATGGGACGTCGCTAGAGTGCGCGCCTAAACAGATGGCGCGTTTTGGCGCCAAAATCAAATGATGTGTTGCCAGGCTCATGAAATTCTCATTTGCATCAAACATGGGTCTCAACGCTCTGCATCGCCATAATCGCATGGTGTAGCTGAGAGATTTCAATTATAAATGATATCCATGTTCTAACTCACTACTTCGGGGCAGGTTTTCAGCAAGATTGGTGACCCAGCTCGATTCGGTTCCGGCGCCTGTGGCGCGAGCGCTAGGCATCTCTAAGACGAGTAGATACGATACTTGTGTTCTACGGGTCAAATTAGCCCTCTGGGCAAGTTTCTAGTCGGTTTCACCTTGAAAAAGATTCGATAAAAATCCAGCTCATTCTCGACAAAGTGGGGCAGTAAAGGGTAAATGGTGCCGAGACTTTTTCTGTAGTGTCCTGGGACGTGAGCTTTTTTGAAATATATACACATATATATATATATATAATATATATATAATATATATATGTATATATATATATATATACCGGACAACCCAATATATAACGGCACATCTGCATGTCCCCAGCTAAGAGGTGGTCGCCCCCCCCCCCCTTCCCCCACGTATCGAAGTCTGTCATGCTACACGTGGGTATCAATAGTAATACAAAGGGCATCATTCCTTCGAATATGAGGGAGCTCCCAACACGATAGCGTTGGGTAGCACCGCTCGGGAGAGGCTGCCAGAATATCAGGGCCATAACAGGCTGTCTGAATGGGGAAAGACTATGATGGCGGTATCTACTTTCGATGCCCGAACGCTTGAATCGGAAACGTGTATAGAGGATTTAATGCTGCAAGCAAGGAAGATCAAGTACGACGTCATCGGAGTGACCGAGAGGAGAGGCCATTTCTCTTGCACGTCATTTCCGGAACGGCACGGCAAAAAAAGGTTCCTCAAAACATGCGACAGCAGAGGCGTCGTGATGTGTTATAGGTGCACTCGTCAACCCGCACGTGGTCGCGAACATCGTTTTGTACGAAAGCTTGACAACCCCTAATGGACAGGCGATTGAGAAGGTAAGGCTCATCCCCAGATCTGACTATCTTCGCTGTCTACGCACCAACATCGAGTTACGGAGAAAAACAGCTAAAACCGCTTCACAATCTGGAGAGGCTCTGCAGAGATGACCATACTTTTTTCAACGTCATCGATTTAACGGCAAGATTAGCCGTAGAAGAATGTCTAAAGGACTCCACATCAGAACTCACAGAATAGAATGTAATGAGCAGGGTGAAAACTGTTCCAGTTTATCATGTCCACCCACACTATCCATGGTAAATCGCAGTTCCAGAAGCCCTCTCATTTGCGATGGACATGTTAGCCACCTAATGGACAGTTCCATAATTAAATAGATCACATCATTTTCAATCGGTGCCGAATTTCCACAGGGGATCGGAGCATCATCTCTGCGCTAGATTACGCTTTCCAGTGCATGGAGAGAATTCAGGAAACGAAGCCCAACGCTGTTGTCAACTGGAATCACTGCACTTCACTTGCGAGAGTGTCAAAGATACCAAGAAACATGTCTCTCTGAAGCCTCTCGAGCTGATACGCCAGCGTGGAATCGCACTAGCTGTAGGCAGTAACCAGCTGACGTCCAAACTTGGCGAAGCCATACAGAGAAGCGTTAAAGGAAGTTCTGGAAGGGAGAAGAGCAGCTTTCCTAGACGAAGCAGCTGGGGCTGGAAGGAGCATTTATGCAGCCCGTCGGAACTTCGTCAATTATTGAACTAATATGACTTCCTTTCGTTTTTCTGACGGGACAATGACTATCTTGAGGGGCATTGGAGAAGGTCATACATGACTTCCGCTCTGATCTCTTAGACATCCACGTGTCACCATTCTACATCCTATCGTCTCAGAGAAGATGGATATGTTAACCCCTCAGCTCTCCCTTTTGAAGTTCGACATGCCATTACGTCGATGAAGAACTGTACAGCGCACGGTCTCGATAAAACCAAACCAGAACATAGAACCAACCAGAACTTTAAAAGAGCCGTCCGCCACTCATTCCCAAAATCTGGCTCGGCTTTTTAAGCGGTCGAGATGCGAAGTGACCACTTCGCGGGAAACCTGAAAGGCGGTCATTCTCAATAGGATTGGTTGAGTACTAGGCGAAGCACAGCCATGCGAGCAAGCAGGATTTCTGAGAGGGTTAGGAACAATCGATACCATCCACTTGTTACAATACTGACCATGTATCGCAAGAGTACAAAATGCCATTATGCTTTATGTTCATCGATTTGGAGAAAGTCTTTTATACCGTCAAGACAGAAGCGGTAATTGAAGCCGTGAGCAATCAGAGTGTTCCTACTCAATATATAAGGATGCTTTGCTGGCTCCACAACAACTTCACGACCACGATCTCGCTATTCCATAAAGAAGTCATCATCAACTTGAAGGGGTTCGACTTGGCAATGCCATCTCGTCCAAACTTCTCACTGCCGCTGTCGAGAACATCATGCATCTTATGGTGTGGAAAGGAATGGGAGTGAAGGTCGACGGCCACTAGTTACATCATCTCCGCTTTGCAGACGAATTTGGTCATTTATTTATTTACTTACTTATCTATTGTCACAGTTAACGAAAAGGTGAGAAACAAGTATAGCGTCAATTCAGCAATAGTATAGCATATATCGTACTTTTCTAGTATAAATGAAAAGGATGGATAGATATGGATAGATAAAATGGATAATACTGTTACAATATACAATGAAGCACGGAACGGGGTGGGAAAAGGAGAAAAGGGTGAGGAGGGGGGGGATGGAGTCCACGGGTTGCCTGGGAGAGGAAGGGCAGTGCCTTGGCCAAAACACTGCAAGCAGCTAGGAGGAATCGCAGCTCCGGATACCAGCTTTGACAACCTCTCCCAAGGCCCAGAGAAGGGCTACAGGGTGAAAATTAACGCTGACTTACTATGCCAAAAATGAGGGGAATACCGAAGCAAAACAACAATGTAGTTAACCATCAAGATTATACATTCCACAACGATTAGCTAGATTAGATTATAAGGATCACGTTTAGAAGGAAGAAAGAAAAAAAGAAACGAAGAAAGCAGAAAAAACGGAGAGGAAAAAGAAAGCAGAAAAAGCAGAGAGAATCAGAAAAAAGCAGAAGTTCATCTTTAGAAACTTCTACGCAGCCTAGCATCCCTGAAATTTCGTGTTGTTCTTTGAGATAACGGGCAAGCTAAATCTGGAACAAATGCGAACTTCTCCATCTGAAAAATTCAGAACCAAGTCTGTTCCATAATGAACAGCTCGAACAGGGATAGTGCCTTCATGAGCCCGACTACTAGGTTTTTTCCGGGCGCACACGATAGGGATGACCCCTTGAAAGCCCTATAAAGGGCGACATTTCCAATATGTCCTTCAAATCTAAGTGGATTTCATCGGTGGTCAGCTTATACATCAGACCATAATCGATTACTTTCCGTCGGAATTGAGTGATACACCTCCGAGTCTCTGAAGTCGTTCATCACAAGAAAGGGAAGTGATTCCCTTACGGATGAAGCAGCGGTAGGTGAAACTCTTCTGAGCTTTTTCAAGTTCATCAATTAGTGACCGCTTTTACGGTGACCAGATGGGGGAACAATACTGCATGATAGGCCTGACGTAGAGATTAAAAAGTTTGAAGAGTAGCAAAGGACCACGCATTTTGGAAGCTCTTAGTATAAAGTTTGCCTAGAACTGGCTCTAGCAGCAACGTCATGTGCGAAGCTGTCGAAATCGAGCTTATCGCTGTAAGTAACTCCTAGGTCTCAAATCTGTGTGCAAGACTCCCGCCACACATAGTAAAGGTAAAGTCTGGATGTGTTCTGCCTAATCCCATTATAGCAGTTTTTTGTACAGTGACTTGAAAACCCCATTCCTTAAACCACCACTCGACGCAGTCAATGGCAGTCTGGAGTTGGTGACATCATTAGTTGTAAAGATTTTGGAGTCATCAGCAAACAATTTGCAGACTGCATCTGAAGGAATGGAATCGGCTAAGTCGTTGACATATATAATAAACATGAGAGGCCCAATACAAGTGCCTTGGGGGGAAACTACTAGGTGTCGGATAACAATAAGAACCAACCTGGTTTATGAGAACAGACTGAAGCCTGTCGCTAAGAAAGGACTGCAGAAACTGGGGAAGGCAACCTTTGATACCGTATGCCTCCAACTTCCTTGAAAGTAGTGAAATAGAGATAGTGTCAAAGGCCTTTGCATAGTCAATGAAGCAGACTGAAACAAAATTTCCTTTGTCAGTCTCCCTATGCCACAGAGGGACTGTAGAGATGAGGGCAGACAAGGTTGATCTACGACTGAGAAACCCATGCTGGCTTTTGTGAAGTAAGTCTCTCTCCGATAGAAAGCTATACAGTGTGTTTCAAAAGTATGTGCACACCCAACATTTTGTTTTTTTAGAGATACCATTGCCTTCTGTAACCTGTGACCTTTACCATTGTATTCCTTGTGTGCTGTAACCTTCGAACACTTTCTCTGAAAAAACATCGTAGCTGCTAACATAATTTTTTGTTAAAGAAAAATTTTTCCTCTGTTTCAAAAGTATGTGCACACTTAGCAAAAAACAAAAATGTAACCGAGATCAGAAATCAATAGGGCCCCCTAAATTTCTTTAATGGTTATCGGCTACGAGGAATCGTTTGAGAATGGTTCCGTTGCAGTAGGTTCTTTAGTTACCTTTGGAATGAAAAATTTTGAGTGTGCACATACTTTTGAAACTTCAACTGGGCCGCTCTTTTCCATGCATTGCTATATTCATTCGAGAACCTAGCAGCTATCGCTTACAACCTATTCCTGGCCGTCCACGTATTTTGGCTGCTCAAGACAACAGGAGAATAGCCCGTCTTGTGGCGTATACTTCTTTGTCTGTGAGTCAGATCCTAGCTCAGATGGGATTATCAGTCTCGCGTACGACTGTTTGGCGCTCTCTCCGCTCTGTTGAGTATACCACACGAGAGACGATGAAGAAGACTCCTCGATTCAATGCTTGCCACAAGTTGACGAGGCTGGAGTTTGCTCGTGGGAGCATGGCAACATCATGGGACAAAATACGGTTGTTCAAGAATTTTCAGGATTTTCCTACTTTTGGAACAAACAACGTGTTGTACCCATTTTGTTCTTAGGTGATCTTCTCTGATAAAAAGAAGTATAATATCGATGGGCCGGATGGATTTCATCATAACTATGGGGACCTTCGCCAAAAGCCACTTTTGTTTTGGAGAAGGAATTTCGGAGGAGGCTCTTTGATGGTCTGGGCGAGTAAACTCCAGCCTTGTCAGTTTGTGGCGAGTACTGATACGAGAAGCCTTTTTCATCCTCTCTCGTGTGATATACTCATTAGACCGGATAGAGCGCCAAACGGTCGTACGCGAGACTGATAAACCCATCTGGGCTCGGACCTGACTCACAGACAAAGAAGTATCCGCCACAAGACGGGCTATTCTCCTGTTGTCTTGAGCAGTCAAAATATGTACGTGGACGGCCAGGAATAGGTTGTGAGCGATAGCTGCCAGGGTGTCGAATGAATCTAGCAATGCATGGAAAAGAGCGGCCCAGTTGAAGTTTCAAAAGTATGTGCACACTCAAAATTTTTCATTCCAAAGGTAACTAAAGAACCTACTGCAACGAAACCATTCTCAAACGATTACTCGTAGCCGATAACTTCTACAGAAATTTAGATGGCCCCATCGATTCCTGATCTCGGTTATATTTTTGCTTTTTGCTAAGTGTGCACATACGTTTGAAACAGAAGAAAAATTTTTCTTTAATAAAAAATTATGTTGGCAGCTACGATATTTTTTCAGAGAAAGTGTTCGAAGGTTATAGCACACAAGGAATTCATTGGTAAAGGTCTCAGGTCACGGAAAGCAATGGTATCCCCAAAAAAACAAAATGTTGGGTGTGCACATACTTTTGAAACACACTGTAGATTTTTCGACATATTATGCGTTCCATGACTTCGCTAAAAGACCTAGTTAAGCATATGGGCCTACCGTTTGCAACATTGCTCCTGCTACCCTTTTTGAAGATTGGTCTGACGAGCTCGATCTTCCATAATCGAGGGACCCCGCCATGGAGCAAACTTCTATTGAATAGTATTGTTAATGGAGTCGTGATACCAATAGCGGATTTTTTCGAAAAAAAGGAATGGTATCCCATCTGGTGAGGTAGATACTCTGCTAGGGAGTTTGCATAGTATGCTATAAACCACCTTGCTGGATACGTCTACCTAGTCCAAGGAACCAGAAGACAAGGAAGGCAGACTTTCTTCTGATGCACACGACCTTTTATATACCGGCTGAAAGTAATCAGCGAAAAGATTACCTTATGCGAAATCATCTTCAATTTGAACACCTTCACATGATGTTAAGTTGGGAATGTTATCGAATAGTTTGAGTTTCTTTTTACAGTGTTGTGGAATCTCTTACTGTCTTTGTGCAGGGCTAATCTCTTTCCCTCCATAAGTTGATGACGGATCAGTAACCTTTTCAACCTACGCGCGTATGTGGCACATTTTGAGCTATTCACCACGCTTGATGAAAAATTGTGTCTGATTTTAGCCTGCAGGACATGTACACGTTTGAGATATTTCGTTGATTTTTCCTTGAGCAGCACCATTGGTATATACTTAGCGATCAAATGATGGCAGATGCTCAAAAACTTTGTGTAGAACATATTAGAGCTACTGGAGACATTATTCAAGTTTTTCAGTCGACTTGCGAGAGTTCAGACACTATGGCATCATAATCTCCCTTTGAGAAACATCGGCAGGTCCTGGCTGGAGGTGGGGAACTGGGAGAAAGAGAGGAAATTGTAAATTTGACAGTATTGTGGTCAGAAGTGCTGAAAGGAGGAAGTACACTGAGGTCCTTGATAAGTTCTGGTTTGGAGATCAGAACGACATCCAAAATATTGAGTCCATGGGTTGGAACTTTGGCCGTTTGTGTGAGGTTGAAAAATTGTGAGAAGTGGAGGAAAGAAAGCGACGATGGTGAAGAGCAGCCTCTCTGTGTGTCATACTGTTCCAGTCAAACAAGGGGAAGTTGCAGTCATCAGAAATGGGAATATGACCTTCCCATTCATCGAGGAGCTGATGCAGAATTGCAACGAACTCTGAGAAAACAGCTGAGGGACATGAAGGACTACGGTAGGCAAGTACAAAAGCAATTTTATCGTCACAAATCTTGAACTCGAACACTAGTGCTTGTAAGAATTCACTAAAATCTTTTTTCGCAACGAGATTGTGTGTAAGGTTCCTGTGAAGAAGGGCAAGTACCCCCACCACCGGCCCTGTTGCCCAATCTGTCAGAGCGGTATACTTCATATATACAATTATAGCTCAGTATAGCGTCATGGATAGAATGCGGTTTACACCAGCTCTCAGTAATGAAAACTGGTCGAGGTCCTTGCTCGAGAATGAATTTGACATCAGCTAGTTTAATGACAACCATTGAACGCGCATTGAACAAGAGAACCCCCCGCCCCCGCGTTCATCTAGGGACTAGCCAAGAGGAACGCGGGAGGTCCGCCAACAGCAGAACTATTGTAGTCCCTATTGTGCTTATAACACCAAACATCGAGGGATGGAACAAATGCTAACTGAATTCAACAACGGACTTTGGAAAGAACGGCTTTCAAACGGACTTGGTGATGAAGATTTTCATAAAAACGGATTGGTACCTAACGCTTCTTCACGCTGAAAGGAACGTGCATTCCTGGATGCCCCAGCTACGTGTACTAGGCCGAGAAGTCTATCATGAACGACGTGGCGCCGGAGCTGAGCAGCAGGGACCGCTGGGAGTGGGGGCAGAGAAAGAGCAAGAACATGCACGAAGTAGCTGAGAAAACCGCTCACCTTTTTTACTTCCTTCTTTGACATACGCTTCGGAGACTTAAACTCAACAAAGGCTGGAAGAGCATGCTGTTAGCATCATTCAACACGCTCTAAAACGGACTATGCTCGGAATGAGATCCGAGCTCCGAAAGCGATAGAAGATCAAGGGTGCCATTGATTGCGCCAAGAAGTCAAAAATCAGGTGGACCAGGCTCCTTATGCGATATAGTGCTGGCCGTTGAACCAGGACGGTTACGGACTAGATCCCCCAGGATGTCAAACAAACACCAGTATGGCTGCCAGCGCGATGGTCAGATTTTCATGGAAGCTCTGGGCAAAAGGAATGTTCTACCCCGTGTAGTTTGAGCGATGACGATCCACTAGATTACTGTGGCTCGCGACAGGCATGAATGGAAACGTCACTGGCGCTCGTGAAAATCGATGATCAGTGGGACGTCGAGTGATACAGGTGAACATCTCGGCTGAGGCTTTACAAGTAGACCTACACATCCTGATACATATCATGACAAGATTTATCGAGAGTCGATCATGGTCGCTGCCTCGTGTATTAAGGCTCCTCATAAGGCTCTTTTTCATTTTTGGGCATAGTGATGACGGTAAATGATGCAAGGGTTTAAAGTACCTGTTGTCTTCTTATGATTTCGTATCTGGTTGACATGTCGCGTTCAGTTCATACAATAGGACGTGTTGAAAATTGACTCTGAAATGAAAATTTTATGCGTCCTTCGAAATGTATAATTTTGTAGGTTGTGGAAACTCAATATCTCGTTGGTGTTCACGACTCATGCAACCCTACTGGGACGCCATCTTTGTGCCGGTGGTGTCGACCTCTACAACAACCTTTCCAGGGTAGGTGTATCGTCAGTATATGGAAACCGCGCATGCTGACTGTGCTTGCATCAGGGTTGGCACGACACATGTTGCAGGGCACACTACTGTAATTCATCGTCCTTTTCGATTCATATGACGTTATAGAGACATAGTTCGCGATGAAAATCGTTCCTAACTTTTTTTTCTATGAAGCTGTGCCCCAATGATAGCACAAGTAACGCTGTCGGACCTAAAAAAGGTGCAGATAGGGCGTAATAAGGGGGTCCTTATCGACATACATACCTGACGCGGACGAGTCATCACGGCCTTATAGGGACTGTAGAGGTTGCGCCATTCGCACCGGTATCCATACGTTGCATGCAAGCAGCTTATTGCGGCCTGCCATACGCAATGGCAAAAAGAAGTGGGCGGTTCGTCCGAATACTCCTCCCGTGCAACCTCGATGATCACATCCTCATCCAACCCCTAATTTTACTTTTTTGAAGCCTTGACTCTCACTAAATACGCCTTTGCCATGCATTTTGCATTTTTGCCTTTTCTGCACTACTTTAAACTATCACCTAAATTACTCGTCTATACTCCTCCAGAACTCAGTACCCCAGATTTATCGTGAATTGTGCCTTTATTGACTTGTTCTAGCTATTCTAGCTTCGAAAGAGCTCAACTATGTTGGCGAAAAAGTTCTGCGAATTGAAGCCGTTTTGAGTTCATTTCTAAAGTTTACAAGTCGGTCAATGTTTGGAATATATTTACCAAACAGATCAACTACATTCTCTATATTTTGGGCAAACACTAATGCCTTTTGTCCTAATGTCAATAAGCTCTGACTCAAGGAAATCATTTACTGCCGTTTCCAGAGCATGTTAAGTTACGAACTTTTTCCTCACGAAGAGGCGCCTGAGAAGGTTGAGCACATGGTAACGACATGGGACAAAGTTACGAGAGTCTAACTGATAACAACCTGGAATAAAATGAGTCTGCTCAAATTTCGACTAGTGTCTGGAGCGAAATTTCGACGTGCGCTGTACTTCTGTAGCCAAGAATATGGTTTCAGACGTATTTCTCTTACCGCGCTGACCAAATACTGAGGTTAGTGGGGATAAAGGACCTCTATAACTATTCAGTCTGTCCTTAGCAACTAATAGTGGAAGGATCTTTTCACGCTACAGAAAACTATGGTATGATGCTTGCGTTACTTTGAAGGGAGGGTCCTGCATTCTATCCAACCGATCGCTGACCGTTGATCGGTGTTCAGTGCTGGCATCCAACCATTTACTGATAATCCAAGCCACTGCACCCGCGTTTTTCCCTTGGAATGCCTAGTGGAAGGAGGTGGTACGAATCGGGTGTTGAGGTGGTACGAATCGGGTGTTGTCCATTCGTTGGCGATAATGCTTCGGAAGCATACATGTGTGCCTTGTTTACTCAGGTTTCGATTGAAAGGGAAATATCATAGTAGTTTATAACCCTTGCTACCGATAACATTATTTTTTAACGCTTAGAAATTTTGTCGCAGAACTTTCTTGCCAACCCTTATTTATGGGCGCCAGGGTTCCGCTCACTAGATGGGGTGGAAGGAGTGACATATCTCGAGGTCGGGTGACATGTTTCAAAGTCAAGTTTGTCGGCAGTTGATTCAATCCGAGCGTGATGTTCATCAGATAAGGTAGAAGTATTTAAATATACTATTATACTGATGCATGATTATTGCGGATTTTGTTGGAAAATTTTTTCAATAACGACAAAAATATTTTACAAAGATATGTTCATATCCACCATCTACGTCAAGCACTGGTTCCCATTGCTAGGCAGTCGGATTCCACAGGCAACGAAGTTTCGATTTTTGGAGGCGATCCACGCCTTGACGTAGTCCATCAAGTCGTACATTTCGTCGAAAGTTCTGTTCGCTAGCCAATTTTTCAACGGGCGGTTGACGTGATAATCCATAGGAGTTTCTGTTGGTGGATAGCGTGAACGTAGAAGCAGACTTCATTTCTTGTTCGACTTTGGCTGACTGTTCATCGCCGAGAAGTTCGACGAGATCACTTTAGGACTGTACCACCTTCCAACTTTTCTCGAAGTAATAGAGGACAATGTGGGCATGTGAAAATGACTTTCTAGACATATTTTCGTCAAGGAAGGAAAGAAGTTTATCAATCCCGAATTCAATATTCATATTGTATCGAGAGGAAAGAAGCCGCAAAAAAACCCGCAATCATTATGCATCAAGCTATTACTTAACATCCGATCCGTTTGAATTTTTTACGCGTCAGGACTTGTTTTGCTGTTCGATTTAAGATTGATGTTGATCGAGAAGCCGGTGAGCGACAGATCTACCACCGATACTGCATAGAGAGAGCTGCAGTACATCTTGCTCACGTTTTTACGACCGTCAGGTTGGTTGACTCTGTTTTCTGCCCGAAACCCATATTTTTTAAATTACATTCGTCCCATTCCTCTTGATAGCTTGATAATTACTATTTCACGAACGGCTTTCTATGAACCTCGGTATAATTATATTACTGATTTGATTGCTAGGAATCGCCTTCTTCAGGGCTTGAAAGGACCATAACAATTTGTGACTATCCGACCAAACATCTCCGCCAACCCTCCAAAGTTGTGGCCCCCAGGGTACGCAGGTGGTCAAAAGCAGGACCACTCACCGTAAATTTGTAGATTCTCAGAAACCACCCAGCAAGTGATGGTACCAACCGACCGGTGTCAGCTGGGGTACGTCCTTATCAAAGTCTCTGCGGGAAGGACATCCTTATATAAGGCCGCGGTTCTCGCGTGATTGCGAGACATTCCTCCCTACGATCCATTTCGGGATTGGTGACCTGTATGAAATGCCTGGAGGGTTTTACGCGCGCACAATTGCGACTCCTGTGCTACGACCTCCACGGCTACCTCAAAAACGCCTCCGTTATGCTTTTGAATTCGATGACTCCCTAAGGCCGTGGACTCTTTCAATCGCCTCATACCATCTATGTGCTCCTTGACCCTCACGTGGAGTGGTCTTGCCGTTTTTCCAATATACTCATCACCACAATCACGGCAAGTAATTCTAGACCACCCCAGACATATTACAATCACCTTTCCTTCCAGCTGGACAAACCACACAGTTTGAGGCTGTACATAGGCGATCGTACAGATTGTTCCGAACCAGGGGCTTCTTCAGATTGAAGGGTGGTACATTTACAATAGCATTTAATTTTTCTAAACCCCATCTCTTTAGACACTTTCTAATGGAGGTGCTGAACTCATCAGAAATGAATGCTAGTACAAAAGGAGTCTTTCCTTCAATCGAGGTACTGCCATTTCTGAGAATCACACCACCAGAAGATGCTCTACGTGTAGTTGGAAAATTGTAGTAGCCATTCGACTAAGCTATATCGCGTGCCATTTTAAGCGACTCTTTTCGCTCATCCTCCTTAGTGCAGGCTTTCCTAGCAGGTCGGAACATATTCCTAACAACCGCTCGTTTTATGTAGGAAGGATGAGCCGAGTGATAATGGACAATGATGTTCTTATTGCTAGGCTTTCTGTACCACTTCGTATCAATCATATCGCCCCGTAGCCTCACTTGAACGTTTAAGAAAGGAAGCCAATTTCCTGTCGGTTTTTCCCGAGTTAACTCAATGTGCTTTGATTGTGTATTTAGTAGGCTGAAACACCCATCTACTTCTTCCTGTTTCGCACAGACTACAAAGCAATCATCGATATATCTGCAGTAAAAAGAGGGCAGATATTCCAATACAGGCGCTTCGATCTTGGCGATGAATGATATGGCCAAGACAGGCGCCAATCGTTGCTCCGTAGCCAAGCCTCTAGTCTGTGCGAAGTACCTTCCCGACCATTTGAAAATGTTACAACTAAGGCACTCCTTAACAAGTGTCATCAAATGGGATATAGACAGCCCTCGCATACCAATATCGTTCTGGTGCTGACTAAAAAGCCCGAATACGGCTCCCATAGCAGACCCATTGCTGGCATTTGAATAGAGTGCTTTTACGTCAAAGGATTCCATAACGCACGAACCACTGGGGTGCAGTGCGAAAAGGCGATCCAAAAACGTGTGGGTGTCAGTGAAATGGGAAGGAATGAAGTTGAAGAGCTGCACTAGAATGGTATTAAGAAACCATGCGATCCGGTCAGTAGGACCACCCACGCACCTTATTATGGGACGGGCTTTCACGGAAGTGGGTGTGATTGAAGCCAGGTCGTCTGCATCTGAAAACTTGTGCGTTTTTATGAGCAGATTCAGGGCTGGACAATAAGGCGACTCAAGTTCGAGGCGTGTTATGAAGGTTGTACTTAATCCTGCAGGCCGTGCTACTGAAACTCACATCCGATTAAGTCTACGCAGCTGTGTTTTGAACTCTTCAAGAGGAGTGTCGCCCAGATGGCGCTTTGTTATTTCACATTCAAGTTGTCTGGGAATTACTACAAACTCTCCTCCCTTGTCACTGACAGATAACCTTATGGTTTGAGACTTTGTTAGTTCTCGGAGTCCCCTAATACCACGTGCTTGCTCCCTGAAGAAGGCGATTCCGCCGAAACGTCAGCCTAATAAAGTATATTTACAAACCTCGTGAAGAGTTCAATACAGCAAATGAGTTAGTGTTCCGTTTAACCATCGCTCAATATTTCTATGTTTCTGTAGTTTTGCATCTGTTTAATGTAATTTTTGACGCTTATCGTTTAACATTTTCAACGTCTAATGTATTTAATGTTCAAATTTGAAAGTACTACGGTTTTGAAGCGGAAGATTGATTTGTAGCCAAGTTTGGTTTCTACTCCGCCTCGTCTGTTTTGCCTTTTCTCGGATGTATTGGGTTGTCCGAAAAGTTGCCGCCGATTTTTGATTCATCTTTGAATGAAATTCCTAGAAGAAGAATTCCATTGATTGAACAATATATCCTCCATTCTGTTGAGTAATGATTCCCCATCTTTCCATAGGTTCCAGTTGCCCTCTTCCATAGAATGTTGCAGACCTAAAATCGAAAAACCCTCTCAGGTGTTTTTTGCAGACCTCCAGCGAATTGAACGATTTTCATTCAAAGAATTTTGCAGAAACCCAAACAAGTGACATTCTGATGGTGCTGTGTTTGGACTATGTGGGGGGTGTGGTAAGACAGCCCACCCGAGCTTTAACATTTTTTGACGAGTGACCAAAAATACGTGTGGTCTGAGGTACCCTTCTGGAGGATTTCGCCCTCACAATTGGCAACTTCGGGTCGCTTTTGGTCTATCGCTGCCTCCATATTTTCTAACTAACTATAGAAACTCTCCGAAGTCATCGTTTGATTATGCGACAACAGCTCATGGTAAGTGGTTTCCCTGAAATCCCATCAGCAACTTGGCATAGTCTTCCGCACCTGGATTTTGACTCTTGCAGCGGTTTGTGACGGCTCACTAGGGGGGAGGGGGGCTCCACGATCGTTTCTGCTCCTCATTGCTGCACACGATCCAATTTTCGTCTCTCGTGCTCATGCGTTCCAGAAACGGCTCATTTTTATTTCGTTTGAGCAACGAGTCGCACATGGAGGCGAGATCCATCACATTGTGCTCGCTCCTTTCGCAAGATATCTAAACATCAAGGCGCTTCACAAAACCAAATGTCTGCAAATGACCATGGATGGTTGATTTCGAAACAATAAGCCCTTGTCCCACTCCACGAACAGTGATGTGCCGATTCGCGCCGGTTAACATTTTGAGTTGGTCGTTGAAACTGATGATAGTCTCCCTGAGGGTTGCCGGTCTTCGAAGACAAATTCACTCTGTTTGGATCTCAAAAACTAGTCATGCACTGTACGTTTTTCTAAGGCATGGTCTACACAAACATCATATTTCTTTCATGCGGCTTGAGCCGCATTCTAGGCCTTGCGGTAGAAGAAATACTTCAGATGTCGAAAATGCGCGCAGTTGTTCTCCATTTTCATACGAGTCCTGTACAGACAAACTTCAACAAATGTTGACAGAATCCCAACAGGAATATAGAGAAGGATCTACTCTTTCAGAAAACATATAACTTTATTAGGTTGGATCCTTGATCTTTTGTCTTAGTCTTAAAGTTTTATATTATTTTATTTACCTCTATCGCAGTTTTCTTCTTAGACAAATGTTTTGGAATATGAAGATTACTTATTCACGACAAACTGGTTTAGTCGTGCCCTCCCAGTCGTCGGCCGGTGTGATCCTGATCCTGATCGCTGGTCATAGCTTCAAGACTAAGACGTCTTAATCAGCCCAGAAGTTCTTGTTCACTTACATAGTTCGCTTCGGAATTTCACTTGAAATTTCGAAGGATGTTACGTTGGAAAGGAGCGATATAATTTCGATAGGCAGAATTTTTCACTTGCAGTAGGTTGTGGCGATCGCTTCTACAGCAAGGAATAGAAGTTTCTACGATATGTATCTGTAAATTTGAAATTTGAAATGTATCCATCGGAGCGGAACTAACTGGTTACAATCACTTGCAATTTTTCCCTATTGTTGAAGAGAGTTTGATCGAATCATGGGTGATTGATGGCAATCACGATAAAAAAGTGTGTGTGTAAAGTTCGAACTCTCTTTTGATTTCTGAATTGCCACGCAAAGGGAACACATCCTCGATTCGTTGATGATAGCATGTTGATAGTCACTTGCTCTCGATAAAAGTGTGGGCGGTATCAATTCATAGTCGTATTTCGGTTCCAGAACGTCCAGGAAACTAGAACATTGGTTGCATCGATGAGGGCGATACTCATGTGATTCACACAAGATGCACAGTCAAACATGTACTATGTTAGGGCAGCTTCCCATCTGAGGATGGATCAATTTAGCTCGTTGATACTAAAGTTCAATCGAGGATTTTTCAGCGAGATAACTGGCCTCGAGGCAGAACATCTTCTCGGTCGTAAACCGGACATACTTACACCAAACGGGCTCAATGTGGTTAAATTCTCAGCGCTCCATGAGTTCCAGAATCTTCACGCATTGGCCAAAGAGAAAATCCATGACTTCATCCGGGGACATTTTTATGGGTGAGTTACGTCAGTATTTTGCAGTATTTTCATCAGGACGCCGCCGTAACACGAGTAATTTCATGTAAACTTGAAAGGAATTCATAATGAACCTGTTTTTTGATTAGTCACGAAAAAAACCAGTGACCGATTCTGCTGATAGTAGTATATATATATACCAGTCGGGCCGCCCGGCTAACGCCAGGCTTCCCTCCTTCTTATGGTTTCGCCCGGCTTCGCCGGGCGCTCCTCGTTCTTGTAAAAAAATTTGCTATGCGTAAATAACTCTTCGGATTCTCTTTTTTCTATGAAAGCTCTACACCTTCACTATAAGCTCCGAATTGGGAGCGATTTTTTCTGTATTGTAATTAAAGTCGGATTGCCCGTCTATCGCCGGGCATTTGTATTCAGTGAAAATCGATACCTATGTCTTTAATTGAGAGTCTTGATCTTTTGCTGTCGTTCTTGAAGAAAAATACCCAATGAAGATTGAACTATTAGGTAACCAAAGCCTTGGACGGTACTTACAAATATTTCGTGTGATGACAACACCATTATCAGATGTTATCAATGAACCTTCTACTTCACAGAGATAACATTAGTTAGGAGTTCCAAATAACTGGCGGTCGGTTAGGTTTTTCGCAAATGATATCGAACAAAGAGGATCCTTCGTTGAGTCAAGAGCCTTGCTGGATAGCGGTCGTAATCTAATAGCCAGAAATGAACAAAATTCTCATCTGCTTATCATAAAGCATCCCATGGAACCCTATCGCTTACCACTTCTCTTGTCACACTACTCTACCATCTCATCTTATAGAATGAAACATACTGAACAGCCAAAGCTACATCATAAATACCGAAGGCGTTAGGATTTCGTCATATCCCACACCACTTATTAAAAAGCCGAGTTTCCACCGTTAGTACGAAAAGCTGTAATCTTCAACATATTTGAACTCTCTAGGTCCGCAGAAACCGAAGTTACGAATTTCCGCTCGAATGTTTACTCTGCACAAACCCCGCCCCCTGAAGGCTGAGTCTGGACCTGTCACCTGCCATGAGTGTTCCCGCCCTTGCCCCCGTATTCCAGCCAAATTTGACCTTTCTAGGTCCACGGAAAAAACAGGAGTTGCGAATTTGCGACCTGAAAGTTCTACCGCGCACGCCCCGCCCGCTGTCGGCGGAGTCTGGTCCTACCACCTGCCATAAGTGTTCCCATGCCGCCCCCTGTACTCCTGCCAAAGTTGACCTTTCTAGGTCCACGGCAACAGGAGTTGCGAATTTGCGACCTGAAAGTTCTACCGCGCACGCCCCGCCCCCTGTCGGCGGAGTCTGGTCCTGCCACCTGCCATAAGTGTTCCCATGCTGCCCCCTGTACTCCTGCCAAATTTGACCTTCCCAGGTCCACTGGAACAGTAGGTATGAATTTATGGTCCAAAATTTCTATCGCGCACGCCCCGCCCATTGTGGGCGGAGTCCGGTCCTGCCACCTGCCATAAGTGTTCCCATGCTGCCCCCTGTACTCCTGCCAAATTTGAGCTTTCTAGGTCCACGGGAACAGGAGTTATGAATTTCCGGTCAAACACACACACACCGACACACACACACACACACACACAAACACACAAACACACCGACACACCAACAGACACACTTAGCGAATTATATAAAGTAGGATAATAGTAAATCCCTGATAAAGTAAATCCTAAGCCTATCTCTTTCTAGATCTAGGAGTTGGAATTCTTGCAAGAGAATGTGAAAGTATTCAGTGAATTCTACATTTGCTAGAGGAAATAGCAGCACATTTAAAAACATTTAAAAGGTTTTCTGCCGCCACCAAGCGGCCGATTTGTTGTTAATCGAATCTTTCTAATTGTATGAAGTTTTGATTTTCTTTCGCCCATTGAACTTCCTGTTTTTTTTGACGAAGCAATGGATCGCATAAGATCCCAATCTCAACATTTTAATATCCTAATCACGATAATGGTGTTCCATGTTTCCATTGACGGGGCTCTGCAACTACCGGAATAAGTGGTATTCAATGGCGCGACATCAGAGCTATGAGTGATCCAGCGTTAACTTTAAACTAGGTTTCGATATTTTTGCTGAGTCACCAAAAATGGATGCTGTTCAACCTCATGATGATACGATCATTACTCCTTTGCGATTCGCTAGTTTTGGATGGCTTCCCCCATGCTCCATCGAATTCCAATGTGTAGAGACCAAGTTAATCTTATGGTTTCTCCGAATCACTTGAAACTGGTGGCATCTTTGACCTCACCAAATCGGTAACGTGACCTTCTTTTGATTAAACAGCTTTTAACCTCGATTGAACATCATCCGGCAATGACAGTGATAGTTTGAGAGTAACATCGTAAACAATACGGATTTTATCAGCAGCTACTATTCGCTTCATGAATGGTTGGGCTTCATTGCAATTGAAGCGCAAATCGCGATCACTAACTCGCGGCGTCAAGTAAATCTTTCTGAAGTCATGTAGCACACAAACACATAGCTTTTTTGTTTCGATGTTCTCATTAATTATTCCCATCGACGCGTTACTCTTGCTGAGTCTCTTGTGAGTAAGTTCTCACATGGAAGAGACGAAGATCGGTTCCATCAAAAGATAATCATCCGTGCCTACTGGTCAACCCACTTTAGAGTGGAAAATTGACAGAACAAAATGTTGTGAACCAGTTTTCACATGTTTTATGTGATGAGCCTAAGTCTAAGCCTGAGCCATTGTCAATTCATGTTTTACATACATAATGGAAAACACCTTGAGTTTGCTTCGGCCACGATATAAGTGGAAAAGTGAAATGTCCCGAAGTGCTCCCTCTGACGCTCAATGTTCAAAATACCAACGGGAATGAAATATGTTCTTTTTTTTCGCAGAAAAGTGCTAACGTATACCTGTAATATATATATATATTTATATAATATTTCCGCGCGAACTCCGCCACCGCGAGCGGAATAGGTCTACCACCTAGTGTTTAAATCTTGCCGCCTGTACACCTACCAAATTTGAATGCCCTAGGTCCAAAGTGTCAATTTTCACAAGTGTTTCACAGGAGAAGAATTTCCGCTCAAAAATTTACTTGGCGCAAACCCGCCCACCTCGAGTCTAGACTAGTCCTGCCACCCACCACACGTGTTCGTATCCTGTCGCCTATCTTCTTCTTCTTCTTCTCCCTAGCGTTAATCCCGCGCCGTCGCACGGTCCGCTGTTCTTGTCAGCCGTCTCTATTTCATTCTATCTTCTGCCGTCACCTTGGTTTCAGCGAGGTCCTTCTTGATCACGTCCCGCCACCTCTTCTTTGGGGCTCCTCGTGGTCGCTTACCTTGAGCCTCGAATTCCATTGCTTCCCTTATCGGATGGCTCTG
This sequence comes from Haemonchus contortus, assembly GCA_000469685.2. Classification (NCBI taxonomy): domain Eukaryota; kingdom Metazoa; phylum Nematoda; class Chromadorea; order Rhabditida; family Trichostrongylidae; genus Haemonchus; species Haemonchus contortus. Next base: position 45,736,380 of record LS997567.1, on the reverse strand, counting down.
TGGTCTTCTTAGCACATGCCCGAACCATCACAGGCGCTGTTCTCTCACCTTCAGTTGAATTGGAGCTGTTTGCATAGCCGTCCTGACGTCTTCATTTCTGACCCGATCCAGCCGCGTTCAGCCGCAGGCCCATCTGAGCATTCTCATTCCAGCGGAGTGGAGTTGTCCTTCGTGGTATTTACTCACGGGCCAACACTCACTGCCGTAGAGCATCGTGGGCCTTACCACTGTCCGATACACCTTTCCTTTCAGGGTCCTGGAGCACTGACGGTCGCAGAGGATACCGGTAGACTCCCTCCACTTCATCCATGCCGCATTTATTCGGGATTTTACGGCTTGGTCTACGCTACCATCAGAGGCTAGATCACTCCCCAGAGAGTGGAAGTCCTGGACCTTTTCGATGGCTTCCCCGCGACCGTCGACGATTGACTCCGTGCCCTCCTCGGAGCTGAGAAACTTGGTCTTCTTCACGTTCAGCCGGAGTCCACTCTCCGCCAATACCCTCTGCCAATTCTGGAGTTTATCCTGGAGTTCATCCTTGCTCTGCGCTATCAGAGCGATGTCATCAGCGTAGAGGATGGTCTTCAGTGGTCCATCCATGAGTTCTTCTGTGATGACGTCCATCGTGAGCAGGAAGAGGAACGGGCTTAGAGCTCATCCCTGGTGTACTCCAACCGTGACATCTATTGCTCCGGTTTGGCCGTGTGGGGTGCGTATTGTTGTGGTGGAGCCATCGTACATGTCCTTCACCAGAGAGATCAGGTGTTCTGGAACCTTTCGTTTTCGGAGCGCTCTCCAGAGGACTTGTCGCGGGAGACGGTCGAAAGCCTTCTCCAGATCGAGGAAGGCTATGTAGCAGGGTCTACGCTTTTCTCGATACTTCACCATAACTTGTCTAGCTCTGAAGATGGCGTCCGTTCCGTAGATCTTTCAGGCATATTGAGACCAATTCTCTCAATCTTGAGTCGACCAGCCGCTCGTACAGCTTCATCGTGTGAGCAGTTAACCTGATTCCCCGGTAGTTGGAACACTCCATCGCGTCCCCCTTCTGCTTGAAGATTGGAACGATGGTACTTCTCCTCCATGCATCTGGGATTCTTCCTTCAGCGGTGACAGTGTTCAGGAATCGGGTGAGCCACTTTACCCCGTACTCTCCGAGCGCTTTCCATGCCTCGATCGGTACTCCATCCGGGCCAGTTGCCTTCCCAACCTTCATCTTTCCCATTGCTCTACGCACCTCATTCTCCGTCCAGAGATTGATTGGGCCAGCCGTTGCCTCTAATTGGGAGCTGTTCTGGCGGGCGAATTTTTCGTTGAGGAGCCCGTCGAAATATTCCTTCCACCCACGCCTGACCTCGCCTGGCTTCCTCAGTATGGCACCCTCGCTGTTCCTGACGGACTTCACTACCCCGATGTCCTGAGTGGCGCGGTGATGCGCTTTCGCCAGGCGGAAGACGCCCACTGTGGGCGGGACTCCGCCAAGCTGATGTGTGCTTTACACTTCTGGGAACGTGGCTCACCCATCCCGCGTTTGACGCCGTCTCTCCAGGCAGATCTAAAGAAGCTAAGGAATTTCGTGACAGGCATACATAACGACAGACGACAGGACGACAGGACGACAGAACGACAGAACGACAGAACGACAGACGACAGACGAACCGCTTCATAGTAAGTAGGATGGTAGTGGTTATAAACGGTCGGACGCACTAAGCTATATCGAATTTTCGAACCCATGATTCTCAAATGCAGCGGTTGTGAACCCAAGACTATCACTAATTGATCACAGAGCAAAGTTGAGGCATGTTGACCCAGCACATACGCCAACTGCGATCTTCATCGAATTGTGAATATGCGCAAGTTTTGATCCCATTAATTTCTATGGCTTTGTTCAGTTTGCGATTATGATTTGATCCTTGGAGAAAGATTCCTGCTGGAGTGAATCGTGGGGATACATTTTTCATGAAAATCTTTCTGTGGTATCAGGAACATAACAATTCGGGAATCGATCTTGCGGAACCCTTCAGACTTCACGAACTCATTCAGCCGACATGGATTTGTCTGCTTACCTCTTTCTGTCGACTCTGTCTGCCTATTGAGTTCCCACTTCAGGACTATATATATATACTTCTTACTTCAGGGCTATATATATACAGTAGCGCTCAAAAGTCTTCGGTGAAATGGTCCTCCAGCCGTACTTTCCAGTCCAGATCTAATCTTGCGAAATTTCTATATTTAGAGCGTGGGTGTATTGTGAATATTTGCCACTATTAACCTGCAGCCTGATGATGTTCCAGATATTCCAAAGGGCATGAACTCAAAATCGACTGAAAATAGAGATGATGGTCCTTCTTGAATCTCTTTCCTTTTTGTCCTGTCCAAATTGTACGAGAGGTAATGCCGAACACAATAGATGAGAAAAACGCACATAAGGTGCGATTAAGTGCAGACGTCAACAACTTTAGTCTTAGCAAAATCTGCTACCGCAACAAAGACCTTGATCTATCTGTGGATATTGAAGCTTAGCAGTCAAATAGTGTTGGGTAGGCTGGAATATGCTCTAGTTAAACATATCCAAATTTTACGCGGTTTGGTTCACTAAGAAAAAAGTTATGAACGAAAAAGCGTCAAAGCATTTCACCGAAGGCTTTCGAGCGCTACTATATATATATATATATATATATATATATATATATATATATATATATATATATATATATATATATATATATATATATATATACATATATATATATATATATATATATAGTGTCCCAAAATTGTTTGCGCCAACGCTCAGTAATTTTTAAGGTAGAAATAATCTATCAAATCACATTACCTGCTATTAAGTAGTTGCATAAGAAGGTTTCCTTGCAATATGCATGGTTACTGATGTGGAACTCCCAATATCTATACTCCCAACTCCCAATATGGAGGAGGCTCATTCAAAGCCACTTGCAACCATTGACGCGCGAGAAGTGGAAGGGCGTCATGAAATTCTTTGGGATTTTTCTAATAACCGTATAAGAGGCTATTATGCGATATAGGAAAGAAGATTGAATCAGAAACAAACCAGGAAAGATAGAAAGGTAGAATGTTTCTGAAGATAGGACTATTAAAATGGTCCGTCTGCCAATCGGTCGGGATCCTGGGTGAGTCATCAAAAGGAAGTCAACGGGCACGGCTTACAGGAGTTATCGCGATGGAAGAGTGTCATGCAGAAGCCTCACTACCATTCCTATCGTTTGCTCCAATCCGATCTCAACAGACTCTGCAATGCGAAAAAATGCAGAAAGTCGCAGACCCACTTGAGTGATGACACTCAACCCTTCGTCGTTTTCTCTGGCCAAAAAGTTTTTTACGATAAAACCATCCCTCGACAACCAAAACGTTCGCAATCCGGAAAAAAACACCCAGCGTGTAATATCTCACAAAAAGGTTGCTACCAGAACAGTAAAATGATGTCTTTCGAGGAAATCACTGGCAAGGGTAGGCCGCTCATGGTTTCTTCGGTGCAGGCATGAAAATTGACCAAGACCAGTACTCGAAGAGCGTACTGATGGAAGTAATGAAGCACTTATCCGACTACGTTTTATGAAACATCTCGTAGTCATTCCATCAGGGCGCTACTCTAGCCCACAGAGCCAAGCTTGCCCGCGAGTGGCGTCGACGACAGCTGCCCGACTTTATTGATGAAGAGAGATGGTCATCCTATTTTCCAAAACTTGACTCACTTGACCCCACGACTGGTCCCTGGTTAGAAGAGGACCTGTTAGTCCCAGATTGAGGAATTGAGTCTCACACGGATTTTGCTCCTCCTCCACCCTACCCCCCCCCCTTCCACTCTACCCGCCCTTTTTGGCCTTTTTGATAAGAGACGCCAAATTTTTTACCTTTTCAACTATACTATTGCTGTTGCCTTTTCGTTTCCAGATAACGCTAATATCCTACTTTATATAATTCGCTAAGTGTGTCTGTTTGTGTGTCGGTGTGTTTGTGTGCTTGTGTGTGTAGGTGTGTATGTTTGACCGGAAATTCATAACCCCTGTTCCCTTGGACCTAGAAAGCTCAATTTTGGTTGGAAAGGGAGGCATGATGGGAACACCTGTGGTAAGTGGCAAGACCGGACTCCGTTTACAAGAAGCGCGGCGTGCTCGTTAGAAATTTTGGGCCGCAAATCCATAACTCCTGTTCCAGTAGACCTAGAAAGCTCAAATTCGGCAGGAGTACAGGGGGCAACATGGGAACACTTTTGGCAGGTGGATGGACGAAATTCCACCCACAGGGGGCTGGGCGTGCGCGCTCGAAATTTTAGGCCGCAAATTCATAACTCCTATTCCAGTGGACCCAAAGCGTCCAAAATTGGTTGAGGTACAGGGACCGGCATGGGAACACGTATGTCAGGTGGCAAGATCGAACTGCGCCCACAGGGGGCGGGGCATGCGCGATAGAAATTTTGGGTTGCAAATTCATAACTCATAATAATAACATAATAACAAGCGAGCAAGCGTTGCAATCCCCTTCGTTGTCAACAGTGGAACCTTTTCAATGACGGCAATGTAGGATGTGTCGTGGTCGTAGGTACTCTGTGACAGGATCTGATAACAACTGATAAGAGCTGATAAGGGGCCTCAGAGAGCAAAAGGGGATTCATGATCCAACACTGACTCTTTAAAATGGTCCATTCAATAAGACGTTCAAATGCAGTAGTAGCGACCGATCAAAGACATTCCTCCATAACGAAATGAGAATATTGTTCATTTCTTACTATTAAACTACGACCGTGACCGACTGCGTCCCGGCGGAGGCAGTGCTAGGGGGGAGGAGGGAGGCAGACAGTGTAAGGCAAACAGTCCACGCCCCTTCGAAGGTTGTTTGTTTTCAACCCCTCGAAGGGGCGTGGACTGTTTGCCTATCTGTCTGCCTCCCTCCTCCCCGCTAGCACTGCCTCCGCCGGCACGCCGGCCGGCCGGCCGGCGGACTATGAAAGCAGCCAATCAGTTAAGCCAGCAATCTGACACACCTTCGAAACGAAGAGCAATGAATCGAGACTTTTAACTAGTATATAATCAATTGTAATACAGAAAAATCGCTCCCAATTCGGAGCTAATACTGAGGGTGTAGAGCTTCCAAAGAAAAATGAGAATCCGAAGTCTTATTCACGCATAGCAAATTTTTGCAAGAAGGAGGAGCGCTCGGCAAAGCCGGGCGTACCCATAAGAAGGAGGGAAGCCCGGCGGTCCGACTGGTATTTATATAACGCAATATGACTCACTGTGTTGCTAGGTAGCATTGTTTACCTCTCAAATTAAGCAAAATTTGGTAGGTGAACTGTAAACGGAAAATATTAGGTTGGCAACTAAGTAATTGTAGATATTCTAGGAAACTGTGGTTGAATTTTCTCAAAAAAGTTATTCAGTTACTTATTAACCATCACGTACTTGGACCCTGTTATCCTTCAAAGATGGTCGCCCTTTGGGATGCATACTTCATGTACGCAAAAATATACCCAGTTATCTACTACTACCCTTCCTTACCGTCACGGGAATTGTATTGTTCCAGTGTCCTGGAACATAAGTTTCGCATCGAGCTGGAATGAATATTTCACAACTTATTATCTTGGACCGTAAATTTCTATAAAGGGTTCTCAGACTAACCAGTTATTCTTCCAAAGCAGTGTGAAACTTGGATTTCCTTGCTACTTTGAAACTATCCAAACTTCGAAACTTTTGCGGCAAAATCTGTTGTTGCTTCAATTTCCGGAAAGTGTATGTTGACTGGTAGATTTTTCCGAGTATCAATCGAGTCCGATTAAAAGTCAATTCACAGACTTCAATAGGGAGCACGAGGATACAGAGTATGAGTCTATTCCAGTGCAAATTGACAAACAAAGCGAATAGAATGAGAAGAGGTACATAATGAATGAAAGTTATAAAAAAGGTTAGGAGCAGCCAGGAGCTGTACTCGCTTGCTTTCCCAACCTAATCTTAATACAGCCGTTGCCATTTGTACCGGAACATTTACCAAACACTAATGGGGTCCTTAGAATACTTCTTGGAGCCTGGTTAGAAAAAGGAACTGTAATAGAGTCGTTTGACGTGACTTCAATATACACAAACGTGCCAAAGGAAAGTGCAATGTAAGCAGTCCTGGAAATCCTGTTCGAGCACCACGCTGGTCTGAATTTGTATGGCCTCACTATCAGGTACATTATGTTGCTGCTCGATGAAAGCCTAACGTGCAACGTCTTTGGGTGGTTAGTTGAATACTACAAGCAAGTGAGAGGATAGTTATGGGGCAGAGATTAGCACCGGCGCTGGCTATAGCATTCATGTCAAAAGTTGAAAGGCTCGTCTTGGAGCGAAGGCCGCTAATTTACTACGGGCATATTGACGGCTATTTTATCGTGTGCTTGACTCAAACTGAGATGGACACCTGTTTTGAATTACTTAACCCGTTGACGACCAAGGCACCGGCGGGTAGCTGCCACAATAGGTTTTGTGCCACCCTGTTTTTTCCCTTTTTTGCGCATTTGAAACTTATTTAATATTTTTATATTTATTAACAAGCTCCATGGTATTTATATTCAACATGGTGCACGTGAATGTTTTATAGGAGCCTGTCATTACAAACATATATAGTCTTGAATAGCGCTGAAAAGGCCTGGATACTTTGGCAAGGTTTTGTCCTGGAAGCGCTGGAAGCAGTACTTAGAATACCTGATTTGCGATTATGTGACCGTGCGGTCGATCTCTTCATCCTCATGTTCCTTGGATGATACGAATTCCTACTGCTTACACTATTACCAGAATTCTAACCTACATTGATTCCAAACCCGAAATGCAATTCTAAGAATCAGTTTTAGATAAGATAAAATAGGATCTGTTGCCTCTGCTGTGCGGAAATATTGCTTAATTCATCAGGCTAGAGAAAGGTGTACCTCCTAAGACCATGGTCCCCATTGAGGGAGGGGGGGGGGGGGTTGCCGGTCGCCCACGAAAGGAAGGTGGCGTGATCCCATGGGCGCGTCACGTCGTATTGGTATTGTCGTCAAAAGGTTAAATAGGCAGCTGAACATATAAAGTTCACAAGGGAAAGACTGGCAGAGAGTGGGCTCGCCTTCATCAACGTTCAGATGAAATTCTCGCGTGGTATCCAAAAAACGAAGTGGTATCGAAAGCCTAGCAGTAAGAACATCCTTCCTCGTCAGTTGCAGTTTATTGAAGACGAAAGCTGCCATTATCAAAACATGTTTAAAAGGCAGTTTCGTCTGAAGGTGCTTTTAGAACGGAGTCCATTGAAATGGCTCATCGGGTTGCGCAGGAGAATGTATATAGTTGCGACGGGCAGCGTGTTTGATATACAAGACGTGCTGGGATGGAGCATGCGCAAGAGGAAAAGCGAATAATGGTATCCTTCTTTGTAACTTTTGTTTCAGATGATATGAGCGCTGCCATCCGCGCCTGTCTCCGGAAAGCTGATCTTTAGGATAGTGTCCGACTGGTCGACATTCATTGAATCTCAAAAGAGAGTTGGTACGAAATCGCCTTTGTGATTGGAGATGCCAATTTCCTCTTCCGGAAAGGAAGGTGACTGTATTTCCTCAGGAGTCGTATATCTCATCACATGCCTCATCACTGTGTGGAGAGGTATGTGGGGGAAACGGGAAGACCACTCTACATCATGATAAAAGAGCGTTTAGATGAGTTGAAAAGTTTAGAAGATATACTCCTCTGGGTGATCACAAGATACAGCACAATGTAAATGAAGGTGTAAAGGTCTTTGTCACGATACTGTCTCGTGGAGGTGATATGTCAGCGCGCAAGACTCTGGGGGCACTGTGGATTGTAACAATGAGCCCGAAAATCAACAGGAAGCACGAATGCATGGCGATTATCAGGGAGCTCGCCCACTTGCAGACATGTGTGGCTTCGATCTACACAGGCAATTCCCCGCGGGGGCAGAGGTGACGGGTGGAAATAAATAAACTCCCTAATAAATTAATACCAAGGGTGACGCGCGACCAGCGGAAGGGGCCCGACCTAGTATGACCTCATTTATTAGTTTAAATCCTGGAGGGTCCCCTGGAGCAATCCCTGACCCAACCTCTGGGTCCCAGCTTATATAAAAACTCCGTGAGGAACTTTGGGCTCGGGGTGCAGACAGAGAGCTCCAGTCGATTACAGGTCAGCTGGTCGCTTCTGTTTTGCTCCTCCTTAGAACGCTCTTTATGTGATTTGAAAAAGTAACCCAGGAATCACAAAGATATTTTCGAGTTATGGGCTCCGACGAAGGCGATTCCGCCAAAACGTAATCCGTGTACAAAGTGATATTAACAGTCTCGAAGGTTAATACAATTAAAGACGAATCCTCCTTTTGTTCGAAGCGTAAAGGCAGAAGGCCCAAAGACTGCTTTGTGAGTGAGGCATTAGCATCAGCGTCTCTACAGATAAGTCCCAAAACTTATCTGCGGACCTATTCCAATGAATAACATTCTGCAGTCTAGCATGTGTGATAAGTTCAGTGCCCTTGGTGACAAGCACATCAATAGTATCCGCACTACGCGCCTTGACGTTCCGGGTAATTCTACAGGGCTCGAAAGTGGAGCAGATGGGTAATCATTTCCGAACCAGTCCCGTTCGATATACTCGGGACTGCTCGGGAATTTCATTTTCGTTCATGGGTTGTTTGAAGCGTAATGTCGTGCGACATGCGTAAACTACCATCAGCTATCGTAATGCGTAACTATCGTAATGTGGCATACGTAACCGATAGGAACTAAGATGAATCGATAGCAGGTGAGCTAAATCGTATGTCACGAAATTCAAACCTTAAAAGGAGCATTAGAAATAATATCGCACAAGCTGCGTCTGTCGTCGAGCACTCCACTTCCACTCCTTGAAATAATAGCGTTCAGTTCAACGCCAGTAAACGTGACACATCTATCGTCGACGAAAAGACGGTGTGACTATGTTTTCCCACACTACTGAACTTGTTTTCCCAGTTCACTTGCGATAAACGTTATTCTGAAACCAATTTCTTTACGCCGTAAACGCCAAGCTGCTGCAGGTAAATTTGTAAGACTAAACGGCAGACCAGACAGAAATGGATAAACGTGTACCTCATTGTAGAAGCTTTTTTACCTTCAGTCGTTTTGCAAGCGGATTTGTTACTACCTTCTAGGCAGATTAAGAAATGAAAACCATCTATTTTCTTGCTAGCTCTGGAGGGTTATATCTATTGGTGGTTGCGGGAAAAAGTTTTTCTTCATCACTTTGTTCGCAAGTCACTACCTATTGAGTTTTTCTTCATTACTTTGTTCGCAAGTCAGTACCTATTGTGTATTGTCATCCTTCCTGGCTATTAATAGCAGTCGTATTTGGGTAGTCGGAGGTAACCCATTTTACCCGATTACGTTCCGATATCTCACGTCCAAAAGCACATAATGCCGTTTCCTTTTTTCTGCTATTATATTAATAGCTACGAAGGATGCCGTTTCTTCCGCACTTCTCTCTAAGCATGGGGTGTGAGAACTTAGTTACGATTTAGATAGATTGAGTTACAACTGAGATCACTTCGCGTCTAAGTGCGAAAAAATTAGTTTTTTTACGAAATTTTTTTTACGTAAAAATCGTGCTCAGATTTGAGAGATTTATTACCATGCGAGATCAAAAGAACACCAACAAAAAATCCACTAGTATGAAAAGAAGATTAATTTTCCTAATAGGAAGTATCTTGAGGCTAATAAGCAACTTAGGGGTTGGCTTCAAAACGAATTTGGACGACGACAGTGGTACGGGATAGAGCAGTTGGGTAGAGAACTAACATAGTTCAAGGCTAGCGATGCGGGTATGAACTGCGTTAGTGGACGTTTCAGAAGTAGCATAGTGTAATGGTTGTGGTGCGGATTGGAGCTGCGTTGAAGCTGGACGGTACCCCGTGAAATCTCAGGAGCAGTAGAATCTGTCCTTAGAGTACGTAGTGAGGTTTTGAGCAAGGCTTCTTTCTTATAGTCAATAGTTGCACATGAATCACCTAGCAGGTTAAATAGAAGCTGACGAGCCCAAGGTATTTTAATGCTCCGTGAAAAGTGTAAAATGACCTAACTGATCAGCCGGAGGGCGTTTAATGACTTTTCAGGCGCGAGTTGCCCCAATACCAAACAGCTACGTCGCTTCTGTAAATGTTGTTTGATATCATAGATCAGCGAAAATTCACTTTTGAGTTTACCAATTTTTTTATTCTATATGGTAATAAAACTCTAGAAACCGCAGATGCTAGAAATTCTCCTATTCACAATCCTGAATTTCTTTTGAAATTTCACTCTCTGCCATAACTCTCATAACTAACATAAGGTTAGGTACGATTGAGGAGAGCAGCGTAGTTAAGATAGGCTAATTACAATAGGGGTCACTTCGCACCTAGGCGCGAAGTGATCTCATTCGTACCTAGATTTACCTCAGTCGTAGCTGAGTTCGCACACCCCTGAGCCCGTCTTCTTCTTTGATGGATGGCTTGGTATTTCTGCTCGTCAAGGTGACACTCTACAACCAATGGTATGGTTGAGCGTAGTATCACTCGTTGCGAAAGTCCCTTCAGCCTTTTTGAGAATTCCTACAAACTTTTTCGGTAGTTTCTCTGTACTATGCCTGCCTCAAATTATATCAGTCGTAATTTTCACCTGTTTTGATTCTGGTGGAACAACGTGTTTTTATGCCAAGCTCATCACTTCACATGTTTGTAGGTCGGGGGAACTGATGGAATAATCATCAAACTACTTCTCCCAGCGGTATACCCTGTTTAACAACAGGCCTGATAGTCATGATTAGCAACGTGGACCGCCGTGCTGTCCTTTTTCAGCAATCGGGCTCTGAAGAAACATGATGGTCACTGAATTGGATAAACTGTTCGACAATCTAGTTTGAGCTCCCTAGCCCAATTTTGGCACCAGTTCCAGCCGATATGATATGCAGTGGCTTCTGAGCATGCAATGGTGGGCACCCTTTTAGACGCATTTGCATGTTACAGCAGATTGTTGCCTTTCGCAATGGCTCGATGCTTGAAGCCTTAGTTGGATTTTTAGAGCAAGGACTTTAGTTCTTGAGAGGATAGTGTCTTCTTTGTTCCTCTACATATGCAAAGTTGATCGAACATTATCTGCTCGCTGAATGTTCAATTCTGAGTTTACTATTGAGCAAAAAAGCCCTACGTTGTCTGATGCGTCAAAAACTCGACGTTTGCTGTCCTCACATTTCATTTCTGCTATTTATGTCAAAGCCTTGAATCTTGGATTACTTGAGCAGACCAGCTAATAGTATCAAGACTACTGATAATGTATGTGAGTGTTCCGACTAACTGTTCAGAGATTTCGCATCGTAGTATTGGTCTTCCTACCGTTACTGCGCCTAAAGCTGTGGGTGTCTTTCGTACCGGACGAACTCACGCCATTCCTGTACAGAAGTCGATATGGTTTCTTCGGAGCACAATCATCAGTACCCGTTTTGAATAATACGTAGCCTTTCTGTCAAATGGGTGTTTTCCGGAACGAGTTTATCAAGACAGCTGGATCTGTAGTGGCTATTCTTATTACAGTAAAAGCCTTTCGCGTCACCTTGTCATTACCAGAGGTTATATCCATACGAGCGCGTACCTCCTCTCAAAAGAACTCAATCTTTGCAGCAATGGTTCTTCTCTACTGGATTATGCTAGTTTGTTTTTCTCCTGCTTCAAAACAACTCTTCTGGTGGTCTCCCCGTTGTTCCCTTCAAAAGCGGCTAGCCTGTGTTACGAGAACTCTCAGTGCTGTCGCCTAAACCTCCGATTCATCATCTCTATTGCCGAGCTCATCCCACTGATCTGTAATTTTCGCATGGGTCACGTTGAGCTTCATCAGTCGTCTATCGTCTCTTCAGCCATGCTTTCGGCTTAGTTGTACCAAACACTCCATTCATTGCATAAGATGTATGGCCAGTATCTTCAATTTCCCTCCTCTTTCAAGTTTTGCTGAATGAAATTCGACTCACCGTCGGCGACGAGTTAGATAACAGCAAATAGGCAGAATCAGTTCGAATATTAGATTTATTGTCATTGTTCAATGACAAGAGCTGCTTGCTGGCAGCAGACCAATCTGTGTCATTGTTTTCCTCACTTCAATACGATTGTCTTTTCACGCTCTGAGATTACCCCTCTTTACATTCAAAGTTCTCATATTGACCGAAACCTCACTAATTTCGCAATGCATCTTCACCGTCTGGGTTTCCATTGACCTAGTGCTATATCTCGCGATTGGCTCAGAGGCACAGTCCATGTTAGGACAGGTTTCTGAGCTTGAATCTGTGACCCCTAAGGATAACCTACGGGCCACTGTGGGGTCGAAAAACAGTCAATATAGGGCGTAATGAGTGCCTCCAAAACTGGTTTAGCCGACGTGCCCACCCATTGTGGACGAGTTGTTAAGGTTGTGAAGGCTGTAGAGGCTGCATCATTTCTTTTAGGACCCACATCTGTATCGGGCAGCTTATTGCAACCAGCTGTATGCAATGGCACACACATTTGGACACCTCGTCCAAATACACCTCCCATCGCAGTCTCAGTCTCGTCCACCCCTAACTTTACTATAAATATTTCGAAGCCCTATATTTCTCTGGATGCGCCGATTTCTTCATTTCCTTCACCGTACATGTACTATTCTGTACTATCACTACTCATCTAAAAATCGATAACTCGAAATCATCGTAGACTGTGTCTTTAACTCGCATTTTTTTCTGGAGGCATGCTTTCAAAATTGCGACTCGGTATCTTGGTGAATTCATAGACTGTCTTCCTTTTGGGCTGTTTCTACTGTGCCATAAACCAGCTTTAAAATATTCTGCGTTTTTATGCAGAACGGTTCCCCATCGCCATCCAGACTATGTCTCAAACGGTGGACAATATTATCAAGAGCTATGGCTAATCGAGAATCCACTCCACTCATTACTTCCATTTCTGCTGCTTCTTCGGCAGTCATCTTCTCTTATTAGTCAGTGCTTCTGTGCCAATCAGGTTTTTGATGGTGGAATCTTTATTCGCCTGACGTTTCGACTAACTCGTCATTATCGAAGGCCTGAAAGCGTATTGCAACTTTAGAGTGTTACCTATCACGCTTAACGTAGACCAGCTCTTAACTAGTTGCAACTCAGGCTGATGAACTTACAACTAATTAGAAACTCCGACAAGTCACTCACGTCAATTACACCAATACCGAACAGTTGCTCAATTTTCGTGTCGATAGAGCAATTGAGACAGCCCGGTCAACCACGACTTATTTATAGTGTGACGTGACACGTATCGGTCTTACTATCAGAGCTCACACAGAGGGATGTCAGGCAAGAGGTTACCAGTTATGCTGATGCACTCATTCTTGTTATTCATGCTCGGATTTCGGTGTATTATCCAGAAAGCCTCGAGAGTTTATCTGGCACCAATACTGTCCTCGTGCACTTAACGTCAGAGTCACAACCAGCACGACCTTCCCTTCCGTGCTTCTCAAGCGGTGCAATCGAGCAAGACCCTCGTTTGCTAGCTAAATGTTCTTTCACACGAACGCATAGCTGTCTCCCAGTTTCTCCAATATAGCAAGCATCACATGTTAAACACTGGAGTTGGCAAACCACAGCTTGTTGTGCACAGCCTCCTACTCTTAAAACGGGCAGATCACGCAGTAATCCATGACGCAAATCCGGTCATAGAGACGATTTCTAATCAACTGGTGTTTAATGTTTTCTCTCGGTGTGTTCACCAAGAAAACGTCTTTGGCTAGATCAGCTCTTTCCAGGCATTACCGAATAACTACGCTGAATCGATCTGATATGAATGGTAATTGAAGATACATCTTATCTTCAGTTCCATATGGAAAAGGCCTTTGATTTGCGCCTCCACTGTCAAACTCTCGTACTATGCCCTTGTCACGCGGTTCGGTAAAACACCTTTTATTGCATGCACGTTCACCTCACACTTGGGTAATTAAGCGAATCGGTAATAATTCACATAATATTTCCAACGAGAATATCAAGCTCTACAGATAACTTTGCACCTCCTCGGCTTTCTTGCACCTCCCTTCTGCCGGCTTGCTCGTCAAGTTCGACTGCCTCTCTGGCGGTCGCGCCCCCTATTTAAGCCTCCTTATCAGTCCTCCCATCTGGAATGCTGCATGCTCCCGAGGTGACAACAATAATATTTCCTACCTATAGCTTATCGATTAATGATTTTTCTATGAGAATGAGACTCTTAAAACAACATATTGCTAACTGCAACAATAGTACAATAATAATACAATAACTACGGGCTTTTTGAACACGTTAGTGATAGCCCTGTTGATCTGCTACGTGAGCCATGCTGCCGAGTTGTGTATCCATTCAGATTAGCTGTTTGGTGTGCTAACCTTCTGGACTCTTCCCGCTCCTCGTTACCGGTGCACACCTCCACAGCCGTTCTGTACAAGTGCCGTAATACAGCGCGTTTAACAGCTTTGGGGTGTGGACATTGCATGAGTGAGGACGTTCTTACTGGTAAGAGCTCTCTTTTCTATACCATTTCACACTGTATGTTCCACTGGTAACCCTTACCTGAGTATTCAGAAAGGGTAACCACTCTTCGTGCGGGACTTCTCGAGTTAGCTTGATGTCTTGCAATTGACTATTTAGAATGTTGAACAACTCATCCATTTTGGACTTAGTTGATGTTATGACGAAACAGTCGTCAATGTGGCGACAGTACATTATGGGTAAACGTGTTAGCACTGGTTGTTCGATTCTACTCATGAAGCAGACAGCGGAAACCGGTGCTAGCCGCTATCCCATTGCAAGCCCTCTCATCTGTGAAACATATCTCCCGAACCACCTGAATTTATTGCAGTTCAAGCACTCCCTGATGATGAATCCGAACGTCACCACACTTTTTTTTGTGCTGGTCAAGCATTTCTGAAACTGCCTGCAAAGCCTCGTCGTTGCTAACGTTGGTGTAGAGCGCAGACACGTCAAATGACCCAACAACACAGTCGCGTTGAAGTCTGCAAACACGTAGGCGATCCAAGAACTGCCCCGTATTCGACAGATGTGATGGTATAGGGACCAGGAGCTGACCGATGATTCTATTTAGGAGCCATGAAATGCGATCGGTCGGTCCATCACCACAACTGGTTATAGGCCTGATTGTGTAGGCCTGCGGCAGCAGTGACTGCATGTTTTCAGCAGAAAACTTATGGGTTTTGATAAGGTGGAATTGACGTGAGTGACTTGTCGGAGTTTCTAATTAGTTGTAAGTTCATCAGCCCGAGCTGCAACTAGTTAAGAGCTGGTCTACGTTAAGCGTGATAGGTAACACTCTGAGTTGCGATACGCTTCCAGGCCTTCGATAAGGACGAGTTAGTCGAAACGTCAGGCCAAGATTCCACCATTGAAAACCTGATTGGCACAGGAGCACTGACTAATAACAGTAAAAATGCCCAGGTTCAAGAAAGGCAAACATCGACATTTTCTCTTAATTTGTACTTATTCAAAGTTACACGTGCAACCGCTTTCAATAAGCATATCTGCTCTTCAAATTACTTGTCTACATGAGTTCACTTAGCTTGGCGCTCAGGTAGTTGTTCACTATTCGAATGCGTATGTGATCTAGTTGATTTCTCCGAGCCCGATTGAAAGGTAGACTTGTATGTGAGAAATGTAGGGGCATGATTCGAGTCGATTACAGCATTTATTGCAAAGCAAAGCAACTGGAATGGGTAGAAACAAATAGAAGTCCCAGGATACGGGAACAAAAGGTCCCTAGAATAAACGGACGCCTATTGTTGAATCTGGGCTGAGGCCAGGACACTGACTGGCAGGCGAACCGTTGCACTTGTCCGGTGGTACTTGATGCGTCAATATCAGATGGGAATTTTTGAAGCACGTGAAACCACCGTGAAGTGGCATTATGTTTCGTGTTTTCAATATTAATACATTCCCGAACACTGACTGACCAAGCTGCTGTCTCCGATAGTCCTCCAGATTTTCGCCGTTCCGGTGGTCTTCAGCTGCAACTAGACTCGAAGTCGCAATGAAAATATGCAACTTTTGATGTGTTTACGAGTTTATGTGTCATTTTGGAGAGTAATATGAATACGATATCAAAGCGATCAAAGGTGATCTAGTTTGCGAAATTTAACATTTGCAGGGTATTAAGACCTTTTACTTCGGAGCTCTGATGCAAAATACGAAAACCTCGAAAAATGCTGATAGATTCATTAGCGCTTTTGTGATTCGCTGATTGATAACACTAGCTGAAGCAAAGATAGCTTCGTGAGGTCTATATGTAAACCTCGTTGTATGCTTACAAAGTAGGTCTTTCAGGGCGTGAGACGCTTTTTGGAAATGGTTGTTAGCGTGGTATAGGGGCATGAGCACTGAGTATAGAACTACGGTCCATTTCTGCTAAATGGCCTTCTGAATGCCAAAAAAAGGAGTGAAAATAATTTTGTCAGGAACTGCTATTTAAACCAACCAAGCGTCGCTTGTTTCATTCATGGCGCCGACTGTCTGCACAGTAGAAGGCGCCAGTGGACTGCGCATTGAAAATGACGTGAACGGTAGCGAAAAAAGGGAGCTACATATTGAAAAGTGCGGGGAAGTTTCATATGTGCTCTCCACGATTGAGCTGATGGCAGCGACGGATGGTGTGGTGGATAGCGGTGTGGACTTCGAATTAGGACGGCTAGGCTGGGTTGATGGTTCGAATCCCCGAGGCTTTGCCGTTTTTGCATTTTATGCAGTCACCTCCAGATTAGCTTGCACCTTGCAGATTGGATTGCACCAGGGGTAAAGCAAGTGTCTGACCGGTCGTGCTCGTAACCAGGATCAGGGATAACCTCTGCAAGTCGTTAAACTTTGATGTGTGGATGGAGGAGCTTCCAGGCTTCACACTCCCAGGAGTATCAAGGAGTCTCTTCATTTCACACTACATAAGTGTTGTAATAGGGGTCAAAACCCTATAATGTGGTTCCAGTTCGATGTAAGCTGTCCTAGACTTCGTTCATCAATGCAAAGACAACAGGATTCCCAAGCTCCCGATTCCGACTTTTCCCTGGGGTCAACCGCGGACTTCTGTGAGGAAACGAATCAGATTCTCTTTCAACTCGTCTTCTTGATGAAGGATGCATGAGCATTGGGCTTGATATAAAAAGCTGTCACCCCTGAAGGAAATCGTTCAAGCGCCAGATCACCAGATTAATGACTGGATGAAGGGTTTGGACGATACCCCTTCTAAAAATACGATCCTCTAACTCCGCGTCCTGCTATGAAGGGCTGGCAGGACGCGATCAAAAAGGACATTGCTGAGTCGAGGTGGCTGCAGAAGATACTGATCGTGAGGAAAGAAGGAAATGGTGATGACCAATCAAAACAGTGGAAAAACCCTCCAACGGCGCAAGGGCAACGCTAGGGTAAAAAACGGTGAAATCGTCGAAATTAGATGCGCCTTTCATCAGTTTTAAAGGAATTCGGTCGGAATAAGACAGCAATCAAATCATTACTGTCCGAATCATTAAAAGAACTGTATGTCCATACAATGTCCGGAGACCAGAAGATATGTTATCGAACTTTTGACTACCACAATGAAATCATACCAATTTACCAACATTTTACCAGCTGAATGAACTCTGGATGTGAAGTATGCAAAAACAGCCGAACTGAAAAAAAAACTACGTGAGGAAGTTGAGGGGGGTGAGGGGGGGACTCGTGGGAGTGTGAAGCCTGGAAGCTCCCTCACTGATAGCTCCACACATCAAATTCTAACGACTTGTAGTGGTTATCCCTGATCCTGGTTACGAGCACGACCGGTCAGACACTTGCTTTACCCCTGGTGCAATATGGAGCCAATCTGGAGGTGGCTGCATAAAATGCAACCCAGCCTAGTCGTCCTAATTCGAAGTCCACACCGCTATCCACCACACCATCCGTCGCTGCCATCAGCTCAAGTGTGGAGAGCACATATGAAAATTCCCCGCACTTTTCACTATGTAGCTCCCTTTTTTCGCTACCGTTCACGTCATTTTCAATGCGCAGTCCACTGGCGCCCTCTACTGTGCGGACAGTCGACGCCATGAATGAAACAAGCGACGCTTGGTTGGTTTAAATAGCAGTTTCTGACAAAATCACTTTCACTCATTTTTTGGCATTCAGAAGGCCATTTAGCGGAAATGGACAATAGTTCTACACTCAGTGCTCATGCCCCTATACCACGAAAACAACCATTTCCAAAAAGCGTCCCACGCCCTGAAAGACCTTCCTTGTTAGCTCCACCCTTTTTCGCTAACTTTGCTGATTTCCTGATTTTCTGCTATCGAAGTATGCTCTTTCGAAGACGTTTCCCAGTCATTCGTGAAATCCAGCCGTTTCATATACGAAACTTAGAAACCCTCATTATACGTGTATGAGTGAATGTTAGGTCGTCGTCGGTCTTCATTTCTGAATCCAGCATCTCGCTCGTTTCTTTTTCTATTTCTGCAAAAGAGCTGTGAAGGGGATTTCAAGCTGACGTGAAAGGGTACGGTGCGGTTCTTCCGCCGAGATTATAAGGTCGTGCCGCGCAATGTGGCGGGGGGGGGGGGCGTTGCGATTCGAGACTGGACCCATATTCCAATGTAACAATTCGTAACAATTGAGAGCGCTTCGACCTGATGACGAATGCGTACAGATTTCGAAAAAGGGCAAATCTGGAGACTGAAAGCACAGGAAATTTTCTGAAGAATTAGTCTGCATACGAACTGAAGAGTTGAAGGAAAAATGATTTCAGAGATCAGAAAGGAGAAAGAGAAGAGATTCAGATTTTAAAAGCCTCTGAAGGAAAGCTGAGCTAAACGGCAAACTGTGGAAATATCAATCTCAATGGTCGCGGGTGATGAGTGCATCGTGGATTTATTATTTCGGCGAAATAATCGCAGCAGACCCTACAAAGAGAGCTCTTCTTTCGCTCTCTCATGCAGCTTTCCCTCCCATATATTTTTTTAGCGCATTTTACTTCCCTACTTCTTAATAACATCGGCTGGTCTTGCGGTTTCTGAATCATATAGACAAGGGAGCGCGCTTCATTTAAATGATCTGTCAACGGTAGTGTTTTGTTCCGCTGCAATATACTTTCCGATTTCGCTCATTTTGTGATAGTTAGGTACTTTAGTTGCGAAATTAACCGTTATGTGCTGGATAAAGTGTGTGAATCACAAATGGATCATGAAGGGTATCAAACAAGTGACTTTTCTTTAAATAAGTGTGATATCGTCAAAAGGAATGCATTTTCAACAGCTTGCCCGTTTCTCATAGTCACCTTTTCTCGAGCAAATGAGAGTATGAGCAAGTTGACTTCACATGAGGTCACGAGGGCTTCAAACACTGAAGGTCTAAGCTCAACACGATGACTTTTGACGTCACAGCGCACGTGGTATAATACAAAAGCAGGGAGAGAGAGGAGTGCATACGTGTATCATTGATGACGTTATGGCTTGGTTTACTGCGGTCTCTATGGAAAGTAAATTAACAATGATTTGTCTCAGGAATCTAAATTTCGACCTGGACAAAACACTGTACTTCTTCACAGCCGGGCGTTACGAGTTCACGAATAAAGGAGGCGACTTTTTCATCGAGGCACTTGCTCGTCTGAATTACAAGTTGCAGGTATATATATATATTTAACTTTTACACCCTTATTAGGAGCATTAATGATAATACTAGTATCAATATTAGAATTAATGATATTAATAAAATCTATAAAAGAATAATCTATATAAAAGAGCAAGCCAATGCAGCTGAAGTCTGAGCTATTTGCTGTAGCGAAGGGTGTTTGACTGTTGGTGAGGGTTAACATCTCGATGCCAAAATACTTTGTTATCGTTGTCGTGGATGTATGGAACGCCATGGCCGTATATTAATATGTATATCGTTACGAAATCAGTTTAGTAGGATCCTAAGCGAGCTTAAGCGTAAAGAAGTGTTGGTGGGTCCAAAACGTATTCTTTTTTTGGACTCATTTTTTCTAAAGTTGCGTAAGGGACTGAGTCGTAAGGAAAACACAGGTGCAACGTGTATGTAATAGCAATGGTCCATATAGACTTTTTCATGAAATGTCCGAAAGGCGTTGGAATAAATTAAATCCTTCTACTGCATTTCTCCAGTAACGATAAGCTCTGGACCGGCTTCTCCTAAGAGTCGCAGAACTTGAGCACTCGCAGATATATGTAAAACAAAATTCCCCGTCAGTAGGCCAAGTATCCATGGTTGTGTGCATTGCAGCCGGGTAGTGTGCCGAGTACTGGTATTAAGGGCCACACTACAGAGGAATCGCTGAATTGCTGTCGAGCCGGCTGTAAAACATCCGCAGAGCCTTCTTTGTACTGCAGTTCAAGATCGTTGAACGAATCCGTCTTCTAACAGACGAAATTATCTGTATCCCCCGCCGTCTCGTTGATCATTGATTTCTTCGAGCAATCACAAAGAGCCCTCCATCAGCCCCTTTCTCTAGTCAATCTAGTTCAGTGGATCGTCCTCGCCCGAGATGCGCGAAGCTTAGCATTTCCTCCGTTCAGAGTTTTCGTAAAGGCGCCTGACCATCGTGCTAGCTAGCGGCCACCCTGATGCTGGCTTGACGTACCGAGAAATTCATCCAGTTATCGCCATGATCAGGCGATCAACACATATCGCATCACGTGGCAGGCCTTTCTGACTTTCGATTCTTTGACGTGAGCAGCGGCTTCCCTGGTCTTGATTCGTTAACGGGGCTCGAATTTTCGGATTTTACTTGCACTTGCACGTCTCAAGAAATTGTGGCACGTCTCAAGAAATTACGAATTTCGTCACTGCCACAACGCGTTATATGACGTTGGCTGCATGCTCATCCTTCTTTCGTCGAGTCCAGGTCTCTGAGTAGAATGCCAAAGAAGGGGAGGCTGTAGTGCTGAGCATATAAGCGCGAGGTAGAACGTTCTTTGTTCCCTTCAATGCTCCTTGGTTTTCTTGAGTACTTCCCATACCACGCATTCCTTCTGTTTAGCTCCGAAGCTGGGTCGTCCATCATGTTGAATTCTTGACCTAGATAAAGGTAGCTAAGCACTCAGAGATGTTCCTTCCGTTTGACGTAGAGTAAGCATCAGGTACCAATCCGTTTCTTATGAACGTCTTCACGCGTGTCGAACTTGAGTAGCATTCGTTCCGCCTGTTCGCCGTTCGGTGTTATAAGCAGGACGCCATCTTCAAAGCGGAGGTAATGTTAATGACGGTCGTTGATTGCACCCCTTTCCTTTCCATTCCAAGTGATGCTTGATGTTTTTGAGAGCTGCTTTGAATAGTTTGGGCGAGATGGTGTCCCCTGACGAAGCCCTCTGTTCCTGTCGAGTGACGTCCTTGTAGGATGGCGAATTCTGATCGTGAGGCTCGCGAAGCATTCTTATGCATTGAATATCAATACCCTGATTGCCTAAGGCTTATATTGCCGCTTTTGTCTCGTCATTATTAAAGGCCTTCAGGTCGATGAAAATGAGACATAACGGCATTCTGCACTTTCGCGATACCACGTTGAGCCTTATAATAGACTGAATGTGATCGGTTGTTCTACCCTCCTAACAATCTCTCTGCATTAGGTCGCTGAACTGGAAACACCCCTTTCGCACTGCTCTTTCACGCTATCCACCCGCCTCTCTTTAGTAGACCTCTGTGAGCGAAGTCATCTCAGTTTCGGCGAAAATCCGGCGAATTGCTGTTCTTCACTCTTCAAGATCTTCCTTTATCGATTCTCTGCACTGCTTCGCAATTAGGACTTTCATTGGTAATCAGTGTGGCTTGCGCGATCCCACGCGGTCGTATCAGCTCGGAAGTCTCTGAAGAGAGACTGGCAATAATTGGACTGCGTGTTTTCCTAACACTATGAAGATTACCTGATCAAGTTATACAAGAACAAAACTTTTCCAAGTTCTCAAAAGATTATATTGTTAAGCTCAATGAACTGAGTTCAGTGGTACACTCCATAAACTTGACTTCAATCGCCATATAACAAACAACGGTACTTCTAGCTCTTCTCGCTGATTTAGGAGTATTTTATGTGAAGGGCTTGGACTCTAAGCACGTGAATGGCAAACACTGTGGAAGTACGAATAACCGCTGAAAATAATGTATAAAGGTTTTATATTCGCCCTGTGTAGACATGTACACGAGGAAGCGCTCAAACTACTGCCGCTGCGTACTATAATAGAAAGAATACAACAAAAAAAGGAGTGGTTGAAAAGGGGGTTCGACTGGGAAAGTAAGGATTTCTAAAGTAGGAGCGTTGAAGTTCGGACCTACCTGAACTTGAGCCTTTTGAGGGATCTTTACCTCTTTGTCTTGTTACACAAGCCCATTTTGATATCACAACCATATTTATAGGGTGTGAGAATTTTGTGCGATCGCACCAATCAAGGCC
This sequence comes from Haemonchus contortus, assembly GCA_000469685.2. Lineage (NCBI taxonomy): Eukaryota > Metazoa > Nematoda > Chromadorea > Rhabditida > Trichostrongylidae > Haemonchus > Haemonchus contortus. The sequence continues at coordinate 45,713,925 of LS997567.1, read as the reverse complement.
ACCTCGCACCTAGGTGCGTAACAAGCTCATTCAGATGACAATACTTTATGGTAATCATGCTGCCTGCATATCGTTATTGACTGAGTTAGAGATTGCAAACTTATAAGAACAATGACAGTGCGAAAGTGAAGCTGAAGCGAAGAAAATTAGGTTTTCGAGCAGGAAAATCTTCAACATCAGTGGTTTTGAGAGCTCTATTTAGAAGCAAAACCGATGAATTGAATACACTTCTCTTGTTTTTTGTATTTTTGCTCTTCAAATGATATCTAACATCACTTACCGGAACGATTGCTTAAGTAGAACTCCTCATTGTAAGAGGTCATCAAACGCGCTTCGTCTAATTACGCCATTATTTATTACAGTTTTTAATGAAAACAGGTTGTCATAGGCTGTTCAGCGAAGTGAACATGTGATTTGCGTGCCATTGCTGGCTTTGTAAGACATTATTATGTGTTCTAGAGGAACATTCTGCTGCTTTCTAAGAACTTTCAGAGTAACCCTCCATTAAGGACAAGTCCTCGTAGAAAATGCTTTCTAAGATTTTTACTTTGGCTGACCCTGTGGACCCGAAGGACATTCTATGAGGCGCTATTGGGTCGAAAAACGGCCAAGATAAAACGTAGTAAGGGGTAAAATCAGCTAAGCCGACGTACGCACCTAAGGTGAACAGGCTCTTAAGCGTTGTAAAAGCTGTAGAGGTTGCACCATTCGCACTTGGAACCACACTTTGCTGGTAGCTTACTGCGGCCACCTACAGTAGCGCTCAAAAGTCTTCGGTGAAATGGTTCTTCGGCCGTACTTTTCAGTCGTAACTTCTTCCCTATTAGATCTAATCAAGCGAAATTTCTATATTCGGAGCGTGGATGTATTGTGAATATTAACCACTATTAACCTGCAGTCTGATTATGTTCCAGATATTCCAAAGAGCATGAACTCAAAATCGACTGAAAATGATGATGGTCCTTCTAGAATCTCTTTCCTTTCTGTCATGTCAAAAGTGTACGAGCGGTAACGCCGATCACAATAGATGAGAAAAACGCACATAAGGTGCGAATAAGTGCAGACGCCAACAACTTTAGTTTTAGCAAAATGTGCTACCGTCACAAACACATTACTCTACCTGTGGGTATTGCAGCTTTGCAGTGAAATAGAGTTGCGTAGGGTGAAATATGCTCTATTTAGACATATCCAAATTTCGTGTCATTCGGTCCACTAAGAAAAAAGTTGTGAACGAAAAAGCGTCAAAGCATTTCACCGAAGGCTTTTGAGCGCTACTGTATATGTAATGGTACAAGCATTTTGCATCTGGATACCTCGTCCAATTACACCTGCCAAACATTTTTTGTTATCTTATTCTCGACCAACCGCCGATTGTACTTTTTTGAAGTCCTATTTTTCTCTAAATGCGCCGATTTCTGCTTTTTCTCGCCTCGTATGCACTATTCTGTACTATCACTTCCATTACTCCTATACCTTCAAGAAGCTACGGTTCATAAGACCCATGTTATCCGATGTCCGACCTTACAGAAATTCAACCTGAAACATATTGGATTTGTTTATTGGTTCATTCGAGGTCTCTATAGGAACTTTTTGAACAAACCGTTCGTTCGGTTCGTTCGAAAACTTCCATTAGATACTTCACGTTCTTACTGCCATTGTTCTCATCAGTTTATAACCTTAACTCGGTTGCTAACGATGTAAGGGCAGCATAATGGTCATGGACTCGTCGCCCTTAATTAAGGGTTGCATCGCGCCCTGTTGCGAGGTTAACCTAATTAAGTGTTATCGTACAAAAGCTTCCACAACCCACGTTCAGATCCTCCCATTATCGTAGTCCAGATTCACGTGCAACTGATAATTTTATCAGGTGATTCTTTCAATGTTCATTGCCATGCAAGTACTGGTCGCAGTCTGTAGTGCAACTTGTGGTAGTGAAACTTATTGAGAAAATAGGTTCGTGAGCTCAAAGCTAAGCTGTTTGCTAATGTGCGCGTGCGCGAATCGCTCATTGCTGAGCCGCTTCAGCTGATCCAGTTCCACTCGCACGCTCTTTTTCCTTTCGAAATTTTTGGTACTATTCGTTCGTGTCCTGTTTTTTGAGAGCCGTCATCCAATTGATTGTCACTTGGAAGACGGCACTCGTCCGTTCTCTATTGTTAACTTTGCTTATTCTAATTATATTTATGTGCGATCGATTTTGTTTATGATTGCTTACGCTTACGATTGATCGCTAAGTGGCATGTTCAATGTGACCGTCCGATGTTCATACTCTACCTATTGTCTGCTTCTGCTGATTGGTATTGGTAGATAGGGTCGAGTTTGCCCCGACTATTAGTGCATGTCGCATTGTAAATTTTGTTTGCTCATAGGTGTTCGCAACACGAAAATGGTCTAGTAAGAGGGGTCGTGTGGATAGCGTGAAATAACAGTACGAAAGAGGTGTTACCACCTAGTTGCTTAAGCGCATAGAGACTATAAGTGGAGCTTAGGTTTTCCAACGCTGTAGTACTTTTCCATGTTTAGTGATTGTACTGGCTATTTTCCTTTGCCGCTGGTGGTGACCGGAGTGCTTGTGGTAGCTAATCTGGCCATTCTCTTCTCCGATCACTGATCTTCATGCCAGAACTAGAGTAGGAAAGGTCTTATCAGAAGGTCTTAACTTCTCATCGCTTTACTCTCTATCGTCGGCTTGAAGGGACCCATCTTCGCAGTGAGTCCTAGGCCTTTAACTTTTCAGTTTGTTTACCCCACATGGTATAGCCTAACAAGAGCGACATAACAGCGTTTGCGTGTGTACGGCAGGGATAGCCGAGTGGATAAGAGTGTAGACTCATGCCTGCACTTAGGGAAATGGGAGTTTGGGCCCTGCCATGGCAGCTCCATGCCTTGCGAAAAATTGCAATAATGGTATCGGTACCAGCGTCAGGCCCAGGTTCACAAGTCGGCTGATGGAGTAACCTAGTCACAATAAACATGGCCGAAGTCTCAAAATTATCAGTGATAAAGCTAGGATGTCACCCGAAAGTGGCGCACAAAATCGACGCCTGAGTTCGTGGACAATATGCGAGGGACACCTAGGAGTGAACGACCTCGGCCAAAGAAGTTGGTTTGAATCGGGACTCTAGATGTGGGCTTGCTTACTGGGAAGTCTCGAGAGGTCGCTGATCTTATGAAGCGCAGGAAAGTCCAAGTCCTATGCCTTCTGGAGACCCGCTGGAAGGGAGCAAAGGCCAGTGAAATTGGAGAGGGTGTCGAACTCCTCTACAACGGAGAAGACACCGAATGAAATGGTGTGGCCATAGCAGTGGCAGAATCCCTCTAAGACTCTGTCTCCGCCGACAACAGGAATAACAGTCGAATCATGGTGTGAGGGTAGGCACGATGGAGGGGTACTGGACACTAATATCAGTGTACGCACCACAAGCCGGCTGCCCCGTCTGAAAAGAATGAATTCTACACGAGCCTTAACGAGACCATCCGATCAGATCCGGAGGGGGACTATCTCACCATAGGATGTGATCTGAATGGGTACGTCGGCAGTGAAAAGATGGATTGGAAAGGGTACATTGAGGTACAAGAGTAGGACTCAGAAGCGAAGAAGAAGAGAAGGTTCTTGTTCTGACCATAGCCCACGACTTGACAGTCTGCAACACCTTCTTCGCGGAAATAAAGTCTCAGAAGGTGGCCTACAGCAGTGGATGGAAAGAAACAACAATAGATTATGTGTTAGTAAGAAGGTACTGCCTGGAGAAGATTTGGCTCTACAGCACAGGTCTCTCCTAGCAGACGTAGCCATCGATCTTCCCAAGAAATCAAGGACAAGAAGGGAACGGAGGATCCGGTGGTGGAAGCTGCACCGACTCTAAGGAAGGAGAACACTTCAAAGAGAAAGTAATGGAAGCTGGATTTCCATTTCCTGAATAGCCAATCCAGCAACCTGGAGCAACGCTGTAAAGGTCATCCTGCGATGCAAAGGAAAGCTAGGGAAACTCAAGGTGGCTTCCTAGAGGACAAGGAAGCACTGTTCTGGAACGATGAAGTCCAACGAGTCGTGAGGCAGTAGAAATCGACCTACAAACGCTAGCAAGGGGCACGAGCTTTAGAGGACCTAGCTGCCTACAAAACTTCTGAGAGGCTCGCCAAGGCTGCTGTAGCGAAAGCAAAGAACAGGGAAATGGTCTTTTGTATGACAAACCTGACAGAAGAGAAGGGGTAAAGTTCATCTTCCTGGCGAATGCGCATCACCGCGCCACTCAGGACATCGGGGTGATGAAGTCTGTCAGGAACAGCGAGAGTGCAATCTTGATTAGGCCTGGTGAGGTCAGGCATAGGTGGAAAGAATATTCCGACAGGCTCCTTAACGAAGAATTCCCGTAAGAACAGCTCCGAATAAGAGGCAACGGCTGGTCCCATCAAACTCTAGACAGAGGATGGAATGCGTAGAGCAATAGGAACGATGAAGGTTGAGAAGGCCACTGGTCCGGATGTAGTACCGATCGAGGCATGAAAGGCGCTCGGAGAGCGTGGGATAAAGAGGCTCACCCGATTTCTTAACATCATGACCGCTGAAAGAAGAGCCACATATGCAGGGAGGAGCAGTACTATCGCTCCCATCTTCCAGGTGAAGGAGGATGCGATGGAATTTTATAGCTGGCGGAAAAACAGGTTGACTGATCACACGAAACTGTACGAGCGGCTGATCGACTCAAGATTGGGAGAATTGGTCCCAATCTCAGTTCGTCTTCATGCCTGAAAGGTCTACAACGGATGCCATCTTCATAGCTAGGCAAGATATGGAGAGCTAGCCTTTCTCGACTTGTAGAAGGCATTCGACCGTCTCCCGCGACATCTCCATTGGAGAGCGCTTCAAAAACGGAACATTTCTGAACACGATTTCCCTGGTCATGTACGATGCGATAACAAACGCACCCCACACGGCCAAACCGGAACAATAGATGACATTATTGGGGTACGCCAAGGATCAGCATCGAGCCCGTTCCTCTTCCTGCTCACGATGGACGTCACCACAGAAGAACTCATGGATGGGCCACTGAAGACCATCCTCTATGCTTGTGATATCGCTTTGATAACGGAGAGCAATAAAGAACTCCAGGACGAGCTCCAGAAATGGCAGAAAGTGCTGTTGGAGAGTGGACTTCGACTGAACATGAAGAAGATCAAGTTACTCCGCTGGAGTTAATCGTCGACGGTCACGGGGAAGCCATCGAAAACGTCTAGGACTTCTGATACCTGGGTAGTGATCTAGCCGCTGATGGTAGCGTGAGCCAGGCCGTAAAATCCCGATTAAACGCGGATGAAAGGTAGGGAGTCCACCGTTATCTTCTGCGACAGTCGTTGCTCCAGAATTCCCAAAGGGAAGGTGTATCGGGCAGTGGTAAGGCCCGCTATGCTCTACGGTAGCGAGTGTTGGCCCGTGAGTAAAACTGAGTAAAACTAAATATAACATCAGAGAATTTGGAATAAGCTGACATGTTCACAGAAGCTTTTCAAGAGGTCGTGATCATCCAACAACTTTCTAGCCATTGTGTTTTGATTGACAAGATATTGCGTGAAAGTGTACCTAGTCTGTGGGTGATCACAGACGTTTCACAGTTAGCGGATTGGTCTTTTAAAATGGGGTGCTCAGACCATGCTCTTGGGTCTCGAGTTTGCTAGTTCTTAATAATTACATTGCTATAAAGATGTCACGGGAGTCTTCCGTTATCCTAGCCCAGGCTCATAACAAGGGGCTAATGATCTTGTAATTAGCTCTTACAGAGTTTTCATACCCTTGGGACTGGCTCGAACATCTGTCGAGATTGACCCTCTTCTTTATTTGCCCTGACTTTCGCAATGCGAAGATCCATGAAATACCCTAGTCTACCCACGTGTCGTGCAATTTATTTGCAAGTAAATTGGTCTCATCGACCGATGCTACGCACAACTGTTCTGGTTTCGGCAATATAGCGATTTTGGGATGGTGTAGCGCGAAAGGCCTATACATATAATATACATACCCTACTTATAGAGCGCTCTAATGTCCATGTGTTTGTGTGTGTCTGTGTGAGTCTGTCGTCCTACCTTAAATTCATAAATGTTTTCCCGTGGACCTAGGACGTCCAGATCCGGTAGGAGCACAGGCGACAGAATGGGTACACTCAAGGTGGGCGGCAGGACCGGACTCCTACCACAGTGGGCGGTGGGCAGCGTTTGAGCGAAAATTCATAACTCCTGTTTCCGTGGAGCGTCTAAATTGGAAAGAAGTACAGTCGACAGGGTGGGAATGCTGAGAGTAGGTGGCAGGACCGGACTCCCACAGCCTCATTTTCCTCTTAAAGTATTTATTGTTCTTAGTTATACGGATTTTGATGCTTTGCATTCGGATATTGGTGCTTTGCATTCAGTGTTGGATAGTGCAAAATATGCTTCAAGTAAAACATATCGAAATTTCGCTCGAGTAGCTCCACTAAGAAAAAAGCTACGGCCGAAAAGTTTTAGCCGTTAGACGAAAGCTTTTGACCGCAGACTTTTGAGCGCTACTGCTACTGCATAGTAAGTTCCATACATACATCCACACGTTCATGTGAATAATAAGAGTACATCGCTAGTGATATAATGTGAAACAGAGGCAAAGACAACCAAGCATCAATCATGAACATTCCCTTTTAAATTTAGGCTCACATGGATCGCCGTGCTTTGCACTCATATTATTTGCGCGTCGCCGGGCATGTGCGTTAACATTTCTCCTTCAAGCAATCGCAGAGTAGTCTATAAAGATTCCCTTAGCTTTTCTTCATAACGTCATCATTGCTATGTTCACTTGTTCTGCTAATGTCCGCTTAGAGCTGGTCTCAAAAACAAAAAGTGAAAGAGCAAATTAGGGATTATTCGCCTCTCACACTAGTCAGCGAACATTGACTGAGCGTTTTATACGTTGGAATGTACATACTGATGAGCTTCATCTTAGAAACATTTAAGTGTAAGAAAACAGCGTCGATTTCTGCGACCAATGTTTATAATGATACTAGCCGATTCCAACTAGGTGAGCGCTAAAAATTCGACATGGAGCGCACGCGCGTATCGCTTGAGTTTCAAAAGCTCAATCTGTTGTCCTTGATCTTAGCGATAGAAAAAATTAAAAATCAACTTGTTCACTTTCTGAAGTCTTCTTGCGCACCTACTTTTCCACGGCTAATAGTCAGTAAATCGAAACGTGATGATACCGTGCAATGTTGACGATTGATGCTAACACCGTCATCACAGGTCCTTATTTATAGCCGTTCCAATCTTCATCGAATGAAGATTTTGTCATGTTTCCCAGGTTATTGATGATTGAATAAGTTTTGTACCAACTATCACCGAAAGAAAGAGAATACGCGGTAGCTTACAGAATGGCGAAATGCAAGGCGTAGTCGTCGTGGTCTAATAGCAAGTAAAGTACAGAATTCCGTTCCTTTCATACAGTCTGAACTGTCCTTGTCACTACACTTATCACTAATTTTTGCCTACCTACTCGAACATCCAGCCTTATCCTACACAACATGTCGAAATCTCAATACAAATACCACAAGAGTTTATAACTCAAAGCCTTCTAATGATAAGACAACTAGTTGGCCTTTAACAGCTATTATCGCTATTATCATCATATCAATTTTTGGTAGTCCGTTACTTACGATCTAGTCACACCCTACATCACACATTGTACTAAACAGGTGTCTCTGCCGTACTGTAGGGAAACTGATAATTTCCAATTCGCCAAGCGTCAGTTTTCCCTGGAAATCCCATATCAACCTTCAAAGTGCAAACTTTCCATTACTTTCCATAGCACGCCACGGATTTACAAGGGAAGGATGCTTGGTTGCTGCGGTTATTTAGATGGGATGTATACCGCCGTAGGTGTTTTCGAACGCTGATTTCAATTCGTGGACATGACATGAAGCATAGGATCCTCTATGCATATAATCACTTTGCTTCTTCACGTAATGTGTTCTAAGCATTACAAAACGTGTTCATGCTTCGTTCTGACTATCACGAAATCACCACTTATTTTAGGAATACTGGAAATGTAATTTGAAAGAAAATCCCTTCCCGTCTTGACCGAGTAAAGGTGCTGCTCGAATAGAGCAAAGAGGAAGCGCGAACACTTGACTAAAAATGTGCATATGAAGCTTTAAAGAGGAAGGTGCCACATGATTCATTGAATAGAAAGGCTCTCCAACAAGTTATGAACGAAATGTTCTGCCTAAATGTGGTGTTATCGTATTTTTTGGAAGACTGAAGTACCTGCGACATAACATGAGCACTATCTAGGAAGGAATGGTAGGTAATATAGAGCTTACCGACCATCCATACCTTTGATGCTAAGTAAGATATTTTCGTTATCGACTGTGGGGAAGACGATTCCATCGAAAACGGTCACAATGATCTCTTTTGTCACATAGTGATAACACCGACGACGGACTTAACACATCAGAACCCCCAACAAAGAGTCTCGTACCTTTTAGGAACATGTAGATTCCGAAATGTAACGTAGCCCCAACTTTGTGATTTCACCTATAAACTTCAATTCTAGGATACAGGTTGAAGAGCATATCCTCTATAGTTTGAGTTTCAAAAGAAGCCGCACTGCCACATGTGTGAAGAACAAAATATGTTTCACCACGATCGAATGTCATCTATGAAAATCAAAGAAAATAAGGGAGATTGTGAGCTTCCAAACTGGCTATCTTAGACAAATTATTGTGTCTTATTTGGTCGTAACTATAGGGTGCAGAACAAACGGAACGATTTGTAGGCCCTTGGAGATTGGTGAAGAAGTTGAGAGAAGTTATTTTAAAATAAGTACCGAATGTCTCAAATGAGCAATTCGAGCAATCTCATTGCACAGCAGGTATTTGAGCTGTATGTCGCCGAAAATCAACAATGGAAGCCCCATGGAGGAGAACTTCATGTCGTAGGTGAATACAAGGTTCCGAGTCTAGCAGTCGGTGTCAGGCGATGTCGTGTCGCCTTGCGTTTACTTCAAGAAAGGGTATCTTGACAGTTATCTGTCAAGATGCCCTTTCTTGAAGTGTCCACATTGATTGATCACCTATTGCTCTACATTGTTCGGTATTTTTTAGAAAGTCTGCTCACTTTTACAGCTTCGAAAGTGGAACGGTACTCCTTAAGAGAGAACACTTGTACTTGCGGAGAAGACTCTAGTCAATTGATTCATTCATCTGCACTCTACCGAAAGTGCAGGGACCTTCATGTCATGTCGATGTGAGTCCAGCGTTCTCCCTTTGCGCCGTAGCTCTATGGCGAACCTGCTAGGTTCGATTATCTGTTGTGACAGTGGCATAACACGGGATAACGGTTCGATAACTTCGCTCAAACTTATTTAGCAGTTTTGGAAAGTAGATTTGGGATTAACGTTTGAAAGCACCTACGCTGATACACATCTCATCTTTTGTGGCCACTATAACCAACTGTCCTTTCCTTCTCACAAGGGAAGGATACCAAGTCGAAGTGGCCATTTGAATTTGGACCTATGCTGCTAGGCGTATTTTTTGGTGCTGGTTTCGAATCTGCATTCAGAATTCGCCAAACGTTCCCTGAACGAAGTTATGGAGGTGGTCTCCGGGAAACGCTCCACAGGGGAAAGCACAAAAGCTATGGTTGCCGGCAGAGCAGCAGTGGCGGGTTGGAGTGGAGGTGAGCGTGACGCTTCATAGGCATGGAGCCAGGGATGGAGTTTGGTGGGCGATGGCGTTTTTGCATCCTGCAGGACTTTTTTCTCCAAATTGGAAAAATCTTTTTATCTTAGTTTTACCGCCTTCAGCGACTTTTTAGTTGCTGAATGCGTGAAGAATGGGCGCTGGATGCTGGGTGGATGGATGTGGATTTTTAGTTCCAGTTCCTACTTGAACCGTCTGACATCTAATCCAACCACCAACATTACAAAAATTCTCTTCTTATCGTTGTACATTTCAAATTCACTGTATGATAACTTTTACCTTTTATAAGCGGATGCGATAATCTAGCACGAAGTGTTAAGAACAAAAGTCTTTCACAATGAGCGCAACAAATGAAAAAATTCATTTTTTCGATAGCGCTTTCCACCTGGATTAGCTTGCATTACCAAGCATCAACGACCCTCTAGATGTGCTTGCTTTTTCCTCTTCATCATCCGGTTCCCACAGTGGATCGGCCTCCTCGTCCTCAATCACGCAGTCTTCTTCGCCCTCAATATCGAGGTCTTCGTGAAAGGGATTCAGCAAGATAGAGAAAAGATAGAGAAGAGAAACTATCTATCAACTTGTGCTTATTCCTTGTAAGGGCGCGTTCAACATCGCAGGATCCGAAATACTTCTTGTTCTTTAGTGTTACATCCATCCATATATACCATACTTTGCCGAGTTTGCCACATGGCAACCCTCACCTTTTTTGAAAACTGACCGCAACCCCACCTTTTTAAAAACTAATCGATAGCAGTGGAAGACGGTTTATGTAGGAACTGACTCGCCTCCTACAACTAGAAAGTCGCTGAATTCGGTAAAACTAACATAAAAAAGCTTTTTACCTGAGGGGAAAAGTCCTGCAAGATCCAAAAACGCCGCCGCCTATCAAACCCGACCCTTGGTCCCGTGTCTGTGAAGCGTCACGTCTACCTCCACTCCAAGCCGCCATTGCTGGACTGCCAGCGTCTAAGCTTTTGTGCTTTCTCCTGCTGAGCGCTCTCCGGAAACCACCTCCATAACTTCGTTCAGAGAATCGTTTGGCAGATTTTGAATGCAGATTTGAGATTAGCATCAAAAAATATGTCTAGCAGTATAGGTCTAGGTCTCATTTCGAATGGCCACTCCGACTTGGGGATCCTTCCCTTGTCAGTACCCTTTCCCTATCGCCTCCACACCAGTCCTATCACTTGGTTGCAGTCCCTGTTACCTCTGACACACCCCACATCACCAGGCAAAGTGCCATAGTTCCATTTTAAGGCGGAGGGCATATCCTACTCACCATTCTAGAGCTCTACTAGCTTATACCTTTTTTCAACACGAAAAGTGTGACGGGTCGTGTGACTCTTACTTAGCAGGGCTACTTTTTGCTGCCATTCAAGTGCTTCACTACTACTGACCTGTTATCGGTGTTTCCATTCTCCCTCCTGTATCCCTTTCAAATTTGGACGATCTAGATAGAGAAGACAGGAGATCCGACAACACACACCTGCACACTTCGCACCTACGAAGATACCTACCTACACACCTACACATCTGCCACCTGACGTTCCGTTGGTCATCGGTTTTTTCCGGTAGGGCACCAGAAACATCCAGTCGGTGATGCTCAGGTCCAGCGGTCATCAAAATATTGCATAGTGTCCGACCCACCTGATCTCCACTTTGTTGGCCTTATCAACGAGGTTCTTGATCTTCGTCGTTAGCTCTGAACTACGGATTGCCCTACGTGCTGTGTGCATCGGGAAATTTCAAGCTGTCAAGTGTTTTTCCTGGTTTCTGTGAAGTCCATTTCTTCCAGGCGTATGTTGAGTGTTTTCCGTTCGCTATGCGTTTCTTCTGCTCAGCTTAGGATCTAGGATGGCCTTTCTCATGAACGTCTTCTCCGCTAGGCCGAGTTGTAAGCCGATCTTTCCTCAAGCGTTATCGAATTCTGGTACCATTCATTCCGTCTGCTAACATTCGGTTTTAAAGCACGATTTTGTCTCATGACGAAGACGACGTAGGTAGTCGCTCTCGACCAATCCCATGTCATTTCCAATAATGACGCATGATGTTCTCGAGAGCGGCGATGAAATTTTGGGCGAGATTGAACCTAATAAATCCCTCCACTCAAGTTGACAATGAACTCCTTGGGAAATCCCAGTAGTGAAAAATGTGTAGAGCTCATGCTCGTCTTTATGTATCGAGTAGGAATACCTTGGTAGCAGAAAGCTCGAATTGTTGCTTCTGTCTCAACGTTATCAAAAATCCTCAAATCGATGAACTAAAATTGGGCAATACTTCAGTAGGTCTTTTGATAGTGTATACATGATCGATTATACTGAACCCTCTCCGGAACCCTGAAAGTCCAGGCTACGGGAAGTAATGCGCCAACCAAAGCCGCCTGTGCTTGCCCAGAAGCAATTAGCTTCAAGGGCTGGATCCTGGTTTCTGCAGTGCTGGGTCGATATACCTTGCCTAGGTGTATCCATGCATACGTAAGAGAATTCGCGGGTGGGATGGTATCCTGAGCATCGACCCATGTGAAACTTGCATTCGAACGACTGCGAAGTGTCCGGGAGGCGCTTCGAGGCCGCCTCCAAAATCAAAGCCGCTCGTCCACTCTGGGATAGCCTGGCTAGTTACCCGGGATCAACACAGCACCTACGTTAGAAGCTGGCAAGCTTTTCGTGTTTACTAATATGCCAAAAACAGTAACATAAATGGATCTCATTCCCCACCTGACGGATACCCCAATATGGCAGAGTTGGGTAACACCGCTCGGGCGTGGCCGGTAAAATCTCCGGGTCGAAACAAGCTGCCCAAAAGAAAAAGGACTAATAAGGGCAGGATTCCAAGTCGAAGTGGCCATCGGAAATAATTCATACTGCTACACGAACTTCCGGGCACTGATTTTGAATCTGCTCTCCACATTTGCCAAACAATTCTCCGAACTAATTATTCTGTTACTGAGTTGTTTTCTTTAACTCTTCACGAGGTTGGTATTCAAGCTTTATTAGGCTGACGTTTCGGCGGAGTCGCCTTCTTCAGAGCCTAGAAAGATCATAACAATTCGTGAGTATCCGACCAAACGTCTCCACTGCCCACACTGAAGTTCGAGACCCCCGGGGCACGCAGGTGATCAAAGGAGATTCACTCACCGTAGCTTGGTGGATTCTTCGAAACCAACCAGCAATCGATGAAAATAATCGACCAGTCTCAGCTGGGGTAGGTCTTCCTTCAGAGTCTCTATGGGAAGGCTAACTTTATATAAGGCCGCAGCTCCCGCGTGATTGCGAGGCATTCTTCCCTACGATTCATTTTTGGATCGGTGACTTGTATCCAAAATGCCTCGAGGGTTTTACGCGCGCATAATTGCGATTCCTGTGCCACGACCTCCACGGTAACTTCAGAAACGCCTCCGTTGTGCTTTTGTATTCGATGAGTCCCTAAGGCAGTAGAGTCGTTCAATCGCTTCAACCTCCTATGTGCTCCTTAACCCTCACATGGAGTGGTCTTGCCGTTTCTCCAATATACTCATCCCCACAACTACGGCAAGTAATTTCGTAGACCACTCCAGACATGTTACAATCACCTTCCCTTCCAGCTGTACAAACCACACAGTTTGAGGCTGTACATAGGCGATCGTACAGCCTGTTCCGAACCAGGCGCTTCTTTAGATTGAGGGGTGGTACGTTAACAACAGCAACCACATTTTCCAAGCCCGATCTCTTTAGACACTTCCTGATAGAGGCACTGACCTCATCAGAGATGAATGGTAGTGCAAAAGGAATCTTCCCATCGATCGTACTACCATGTCTGAGGATCACGCCACCAGAAGGTGCCCTTCTTGTAGTTGGAAAATTGCGGTAGCCATTCATCTCAGCAATATCGCATGCCATTTTAATCGACTCTTTTCGCTCATCCTCCCCAGTGCAAACCTTCTTAGCGGTGCGGAACATATTCCTAACAACCGCTCGCTTTATGTAAATAGGATGAGCTGAGTGATAATGGACAATGATGTTTTTATTGCTGGGCTTTCTGTACCACTTCGTCACGTTACTTCGTACGTGGAAATTATTTCTCCGAACTAAGTTATGAAGGTGGTCTCAGGTGAGTGCTTACCGCAAGCGAGCTCTCAACACATGGGGCCGTATGCATAACGCCCAGGGAAGGGAAGGGGAGAGTCACCCCAAGAAAATGTTTGTTTTGCCGTGGGTCAGATAAGTGGCGGTGTAGCGCAGTATTTTGCTCCGTGTGAGCAATATCGGATTGGTATCCGAATTTCGCGTTTTTCGTTTAGGTGAACCGGGACTTCGAGAGGGTGTGGTTAATCGCCTCGTATAAGTACTCTAACAAAGTGGAGGGGAGCTATACTCTGAGAACGCTCAAGCTAGTAGCAAAAGGTCAGTAATCTACTACGAAATGTATTGTGAGGGTTTCGGAGACTTAGTAACGCGCATCCTGCTATCGCGCACCTATTGCAAAGTAACCTCAATTAGAGGCGATTATTCAAAGGTTGTAATACTGCTCCTATACCTTCATTAATTGTGTAAAATTAAATGAATAAAGAGAACAGTGAGAAAGTGGAGCCTCTAGAGAAAATGCCCCGGTCAAGCCAAGTTGGTATATGAGATGTCAGACGAGTAGATGTTATTGTAGAGGGTGGGCCAAAAGTATGATTACAGCACGCGCTGTCGCTCATAGCACATTTTTTCTAAGTTCTTAGCAATTCGTTCGCTTTCTTCCATTTCGCAAGATAGATTACATTATTACCTCTATAATGATACTCAACTTTTGGTAGGTTTTGAAAAAATGTACACCTCACTACCCCGTGAATCAATCGTCGCTTGAAACTTGAAAGCACTTTTGGCATGTGCATCTGCAGACGACTTATCGTAACAAAGCAGGTGATACATTCAACCATAAGATGCTTTCGAGAGTTGGGAACAATTGCAGGTAGGAGTGAAAAACCTACGAGGCCTGCGGTTATATTTACGGGGAGTGTTAAGGAAGCAGGGTGAAATTCTGCGCAGCAGCGAAGTTCATTCTGAGCTCAATCTGGCTACATGAATAGATACCTCACGAAGTTTTCTAAGTTTTCTGCGCGAAATTGTGAAACATTATCAGCACAACAAGGCCTTTATACGATCAGAAAGCGATTTCTCCAGTGAGCAGGCTGAAGAGAGGCGAAAGGCTATCTCACAAAAGCTGCCACGCCGCATCAGAAAAAATTGTCGTACGGAATTAATGTTCATCGACGAAAAGGCGACAAGATTTGTATGAAGCTGAAAGAAAGATAGGTGATGCAGCGCTGGGCTCACTGACTTTCTGCAATGGCCTTTGCGGGCGTCATCGCCGAGGCAAAAGCACAAATTATTTTTGTAAATTATCGAGGTTAAATTGATTCGGAGGCTTGTTCGATCTCTTCGTGCGCAGCAAATTCAAACCAGACATATTGTCACGCAGCAAATTCAAACCGGGCATATTGTCAAGATGAAGCTCCTGACCCTAGATAAAAAATTGTCTAGAAATTTCGTAAAAGGGGTCCTTGACTTCACAGCCTTCGATCAGTTACAACTCTGGAGCCCTGACCTAGATCCCGTGGATGTCTCAGTATGGTGAGCCTTCGAGATGAAAGTATCCGTGAGCCCAACAAGAAGTGAAGTGAAATATCTCGGAAATGTTTTCCACAAAGCCGGGATCAACTGGATGACCTTAGCTGCGTGCCACCGTCGATGTCGTCCATCGTCGTCTCTGGAGTTGGGCAAGAGCAGAAAGCAGCAGATCCCGATTTCAATGTATTATTTTGTTAGGGGATTAGTGATAAACACTTTCCTGAAATTGGTTTACTTCATTAGCTTTCTATTCGTTTTCGAGGATGTGATGTCTGCGTCATCATAATTGTGGCTCACCCTGTAATGAGAACTTCGTAAAAAGTCATCGAGTAGAGTTGGGCTGAATGGCCGTTTTTACAAGACTTTCATACGAGGCCAACTCCATCACTCTAAGGAGAGGTCACTAGACTTTGATAAATACGTGCTAGTTCCTCCACTTTCCAACCTTCACACTTTTCCGAGTATTCCCCTGCTCAGGAACTTCATACCGCGAGATCCTGCTCACAATCTTCCTTAACGCATCTACTCCCTGCATTGCAGCTATCATTCTACGATGCTTCACATCTCCTGATATTTAATCCTCGTCACTGGCACTGATATTGGTCGACATCCCTCTCACCAAGTCGGCCACATCGAAGCATCTCGCTCTATTGAAATATCTTTCACTATTGCGAGTGATGATATACACAAACTTCTCATTCAACAACGAGCTTTTTTCTCTGGACGCTGGACACCGCTAGTGTTGCCATCATCACACTTGCCCAACTACACACCTTTCACTCGCCTATGAAAGGTGTGGAGAGCATGTGTAAACTCGATGCCCATCATGCTCTCCACACCTTTCATAGGCGAGTGAAAGGTGTGGAGAGCATGATGGGCATCGAGTTTACACTATTATGCGGAGATGATTCTTCCACCTAAAGGTTCACTCATCCATTTTTTAGGCAAGGTTCCTCCAAAAAATGAAGAGCAAAACGTGTACGTAGAAGGTGCATGGTTACAACTACAACACTTGATGACTCGCAACGCAAAATTAGTAAAGTCTACAACTTGACAGCGTCATGTTGCCACCACCTACCACGTCAGAAATAGTCAGATGTCCGAAGAATAAGATGAAGTGGGATATGAAATAATGTATAAATCAGTCAAAAAAACTTATTAGTTGCTGACTTCTAGATCTCCTTCTGGTTTCCTTCTAAAATCACACCAGGATCACGATGCAAAATTGCTCACGTTAACTACATAGTGTAGGTCTATAAACGAAAACCTGCTCATTCAAAAGCTCAGCTGCTCCACAGTAACGACTGCAGCAATATAAATAAATTGATAGATTGCAGCGGTAGATTGAAGCCAGAGCAATACTCCACGAATCCGACAGCAAAATTCAAAGGAATAAGCGCTCAGACGAATGATGAAGTGGTTAGTGAAGTAATGGTAACGATGACCATCGGCGCTCCAACTCGATTCTAGGGGTAGATTCATACTCCACAATGAGTAGGGAAATCTTCCTCCCCAGGGTGGGGGGATGAATGGGGGTCGCGCTTCTCTGAGCTCTACCTAAGGTAAGGTCGCAGAGGCCAACGTCACACGATTGTCGAGGGCTGTCGATGCTCTTCCTTTTCATGGGAAAAATTGCTCTATTTCTATTATCTTGACACAGAACCAAGACAGAAACACTGTTTACACTTTCGCGCAAACATTTCCTTTGGAAGGCTCTGCCCTCCCCCACCCTGGCCGTTATGCATACCATACCATACCATCACTCCGTTTGGAGCTTCTGTTTTGGGGCAGTACTAAGCGTGACGCTTCATAGACATGAGATCATGGATCGGGTTACGTGAGGATGTGGTATTTCCCTTTTGCTGGCCATTTTCTACAAGATTAGTGAAACCTTTGTGTGTTGATTTGACCACCTCACGCGGTCTTTTTGATGCCTGAGGATTTGGATTCGGTTCCTACCTGAACCGTATAATACACTATTAACTCTTTGCTTATCTACGCAACACGTTCTCTGTGGGATCCCTGAAGAAAATGCAACAATTTTTATCCTTAGAAGGCTCGATAAGAGTGGGAAGGGTCGTGCAGTCAGTTTTTGGAAGAAGCCGCTTTTTCACAGTTCGTCTTGCCTTTACGCAGTTTCTCGCCTGTTTTGCGTTGGTGTTGGTCTAGGCTTTTTGTAGAAAATTTTTGCATTACTCTACATTTATAGACATAACTTTGAGAAGAAACTAGTGGCGATATTTTGAAGCAGGAGCTCTTCTGTTCATGGAATTCGGAGGTCTATGAGCACGCACATCAAATCAGGGTGGCACTCACCAAAATATCGCTGGTGTAGAGTATCGAGCGTTTTTTGAAGGTCATGTATCTATCTACAAAAGCAAACAAAGGTGATGGAAGTTGTATATTCATCTGTCTCTCGTCATTCAGTAAAATGTTTGAAATACAGGCACATGCGAAGGTGCTCATCATCTCAATTATGCGTGCAAAAATGCAAAAACCTCATCCCTCACAAAACCCGATCAACTCATGTCTCAAGTTCCGTCTGCGTTAAACAGCTGAGACCACCTTCATAACTCCGTTCGGTGAATCGTTTGGCAAATCTGTAGACCAGATTTGAATTCAGCGCTCTGAAATACGTGTAGCAGTATAAGTCTCACTTCAAATGGCCACTTCAACTTGGAATCCTTCCCTTGTAAGATGGCGATCTTCACTTTACGCTTACATTGGAAGTGTGTTTCGAAGATCTGATGACGCAAGCTAGGGATATTAATCACGACGTCTCTACTGACCGAGACGAGGAGGTGTCGCCTACTGCACGCCGTATTCGAGACTGGAGGGGAACTATTCCGTGGAACGTGCGACAGGAGAGGCGCCGGCAGCGTAAATGTAAGATTTGCATGGGAGTCGCCTGTTGAGCAGTTCCATAAAGAAGTAGATAACATAATCTTTAATGGAAAGTTATGCCTGACTGTTCCCGAAGCACTACACGGTAGTAGAACAGCGTCTACTCCGTGCTAGATTCTGTTTTTTTTGGTGCGTGAAGAATTGATGTCTAGGAAACAGCGCTCTAAGACCTCTACGAGTGGACCACTCCGCTCTCCTCGCGAGTCTGTGAGAAGATTTCGTTATCGACAACATCGATCTAAAATGGAAGCGGCTCGTCAAGCATTTCCACAATAGTGCTAAGCAAGCGAAGAGCCTACAAGTAGACATTTGACGTCTCTCTTGAAGGCTCTTGCGCTGATACTCTAGCGTCTAATCGCGCGAGCTACAGGAATCGTCAACAAACTTTCAAATTTGCCAAACTATGCGGGGAGGCGGAAGAGCTAGATCTAAAAGAAAGAACAGCAGCAGATGTGAACGAAGCTGCCGAGACCGCAGAGAGCATTCGCAAAATTCTCCAGGGCTTCGCTAACTACCAGACCGTGGTGATTTCCCTTCGCTGTCCTGATGGAACAGTTATGTATTTCGGAGGGCAATTGAGAAGGTCAACTTCGACTTCTACTCGGATTTCTTCCACAGCCACGTTTACCTACCTATCTACCATTTAGGTGGAACTTTTACATCGTTTCTCAGTTCTCTCTTTCGGAATTCGACAAGCCATTACGTCGATGAAGGAGGGTGTGGCTTCCGGTACTGAAAGGATCAAACCAGAACATCTAAAGAACCTACCCACAGTCATCGTCAGAACTCTGGCAGGCTCATCACGCGGTACCTAACGGAATGCAAAGTGCCCAATTAATGAAAACTAGCATGGCTGTGGCTGTGCAAGGAGGGAAATCCCTATATATTGGCATATATCGCCCAAGCTTCGTGGTGCCTGTAATCTACAAACTCTTCACACGCGTCATCCTCAACAGGATTGTCAGAACATTAGATGAAGGACAGCTATGCCAGTAAGCAGAGTTCCTGAAAGGATCAGCACAGTCGATCAAATCCGCACTTTCACCAAACACATTAAAGTACTAGCCGCCACGCACGCTAACGCGTGCGCTAGGGGCTCTAGCCATGAGAGACGGATTCGCATGAGCTGATTTTCATTGTAGTCCTTTATCGGATTTTGAGTTCCGCTGAGCCCTCTGTGGGCGGAGACTGGTCCTGCCACCTACCATAAGTGTTCCCATCCTGTCACCCGTACTCCTACCAAGTTTGAACTTGGAGACAGGAGTTATGGATTTCTGCTCAAACACCGCCCCTTGTGGGCGGAGTCCGGTTCTGCCACACACTATGAGTGTTCCCTTTATGCCGCCTGTACTCCTACCAAATTTTAACTCTCTAGGTCCATGGGAATCGGAGTTATGAATTTTCGTATATAAATGTAAGAAAAGTTGTGAACTTTGAGACACTCTTCGCCCATTGTGGGCGGGCCTTCGCTGACGTCACTTATGCTGGAGACGCCTTCGACAATGCTTTTCCTACATAAACTTTTCCCGTCTGTTGGATTCCTCCAAACCGAGTTATAAATGTTTTCATAAAGCATTGCATTTTTGCAGAATGCCCCGCCCGTCGAGGGTGGGTCTCCCCAGTTCGATCTAACTTACCAATGCACACCTCTAGCCACCTTTTCACCCCAGTTTTGGAGCCGTCTTGCAGCTGAAATTGAAATCGTGGCCCTCAGTACACTCATTTCGACGCACGCCATGCCCACTGTGGGCGGGGCTCCGCTTAGCTGATGTGTGCTTTATATTTCTCGGGACATGACCCGCCCATCCCACGCTTGACCCGGTCTCTCCAGGCAGGTCTAAAGGAGCTAGAGGACTTCGTGACAGACATACGACAGACAGACAGACAGAGCGACAGACAGACAGACAAACAGACAAACAGACAGAGAGACAGACAGACAGAACGACAGACGAAGCGCTTTATAGTTAATAGGATCGCGAGGCAGCATGATGCCGTTATGTCTTACATCCATCGAATTGGAGAAGGCTTTGATACTTTCGAAACATTCACGTGCAATACTTAGCCATTCTGCAAGGGGTTCCTTATCGAAGCGAACAGAGGGGTTTGAAGGGGCTATAACGTTTCATCCAAAATTTTCAGTGTCGCTCTCGAGAACATGATTCATCATTTGGAAATGGAAGAGTTGGGAGTAAAGGTCAACGACAGCTACTCACATCACCCCCGCTTTGCAGACAACGTCCTGCTTATAACACCGAACATCTCGCAGACGGAAGTAATGCTGGTCGAATTCGACAGCGGTAGTGGGACGATCGGTTTGAGGCTGAATATAACGAAGCCGTTGTTCATGAGAATCGGATTGGCACCTGGTGCTACCTTTACGCTAAGCGGAAAGAATATCTCCGAATACTTCAGCTACGTGTATCTAGGTCGAGAAGTCAGCATGATGAACGACCTCGCTCCAGAGCTGAGCAAAAAGAAACGCGTCGTGTGGGGAGCATTCGAAAGACTATTCACGATAAAAACGCTTTCTGATTTCTCTCCTTAAGAGTACCCAGTGACCCCCAAGGGTATCACCTGTATCACCTGTCGTCCCGTTGATCATCGACTTCCTCGAGCGGGCGCCAGTAACGTCTCCATTCGTCCCTGTCACGAGCCAGAGTGGTCCAGTGAATCGTTCTCGCTTCAGGGACACGAGGTTCAACATTCCTTTCGTTTAGAGCTTTCGTGAAGAAGTCTGACCATCTCGTTGGCGGCCTTCCTGGAGTTCGTTTGATGTCCCGAGTGATCCAGTCAGTAACCGCCCTGGTCCAACGGTCATCACAATATCGCATAACGTGTCCGGCCCACCTGATCTTCGATTTCTTGGCGTAATCAACGGCATCCCTGATCTTCGTTCGGTGACGGAGCTCGGAACTCCGGATTCCCTTCTGCACTTGCGTGTATAGGGAAATTCCGAGCATCGTCCTTTCCAAAGCGCGTTGAACAACGCTGACAGCATGCTCATCCTGCTTTCGTAGAGTCCAGGTCTCCGAGGCGTACGTCAAAGCAGGAAGGACAGTAGTGTCGAAAAGGTGAGCGCGGAGCCGGATGTTCTTTGTCTTCTTCACTACTCCCTCGATATTCTTAAATGCTCCCCACGCGGCGCGTTTCCTTCTGCACAGCTCTGGAGCTAGGTCGTTCATCATGTTGACTTCCCGACCTAGATACACATAGCTAGAGCATTCATTCGGAGATATTCTTTCCGTTCAGCGTGAAGGGAGCATCAGGTATCAAACCGTTTCTCATGAACATCGTCTTCGTTAAGTTCAGTCTCAATCCGATCTTTCCACAAGCATTGTCAAACTCGGCCAGCATTCGTTCCGCCTGCTCGATGTTCGGTGTTATAAGCACGATGTCGTCTGCAAAGCGGAGGTGATGTAGGAAGCGGCCGTCGACCTTCACTCCCAAGTCTTCCCATTCCAAATGACGCATGATATTCTCGAGGGCGGCACTGAAAAGTTTGGGCGAAATAGTATCGCCTTGCCGAACACCTCTCTTCACGTTGACAATGACTTCCTTATAGAATGGTGAAATCCTGTTACCCTTGGGGGAATTTTTTCACCCCCAAGGGTAACAGGGAGAACGCTGTCGAGTTCCAAAACTCAAAAGCTAGGGCATAGTGGGAGCCCCGTTACCGGATCGCCAACAATCTAAAAAAACGGGCTATTTTTCCTGTTACTAGAGTTCTTCTGTTAACTAATGCTAGTGAGTGAATGACTTCTTGCTTACCGTAGTCAGTTATTTGCACCAGGACCCATACGTACGCAATGATACACATTGTATAGCTCGTTCAAACGCCCCATTCCTCATTTTTCTGTTCTTATTCTCGTCCAGCCCCAATTCTAACGATTTTTCTAAGCCCCTTTTCACTTTGGAAACACCGACTCACGCAGTTTCTTCACCTCCAACGCACTATTTTCATCGTATCTTCCATTTTTCGTTATAATTTAGTATACCCAAAATTATCGTGAACTGTGCCTTCAAAGGCACGGTTCACGATCAAAATGGTTATTGAGTTTTCTTTTGGGAATGCTCAGTGGCCCCCACGGCTGGTAGAAGGGACCCTCTCGCTACCATATTCTCGACGGTCAAGGCATAATGGGAGCCCTGTCGCTGGCTCGAGTGACTTTCTCGCCTCTCGATCGATGTCGCGTCAGACGAGTGTCGAGGCAATACAGATTATTATTATTACCAGTCGGATCGCCCAGCTAACGCCGGGCTCTCCTCCTTCTTATGTAATGCCCTGCTACGCCGGGCATCCTCCTTCTTGTATCAGAGTCGGAAAACCGTTTTACATTCGCGTCCACCACTTCAGTACAATTGCTCCAACGTGAATAATCACAACATTTACTTTTGGAATGTATTCATATGACACTACTTTTCGAACTTCGTCAGAGCGGTTATAAAACAGTTCTGGAAAACACTGTCTTATCTTGAGTTCGTCATTCTAGGATGTGCGTGCTTGGTTAAAGAATGATAGAGTAAGAAGATAAGCATACATATCAAAGGCTTTCAACACTGATCAGAATCTTATTGGTATTATTAAAAAACTAATTTACTTGCATGCCATTTTCTTCAGAAATGATGAGGAAGTGATTCTAGAGAGCACTGTCCGACCTGAAAAGATCGGGCAGTGCTCTCTAGAATGATCTAAGCTTTCCTTTTAACATTGTAGAACGTTTTCAAATAGCTTCATGAGCTTTTTCAAAAAGAACCTAACATTGACCCATGCTCCCTTTCGTGGGCGGAGCTTCGCTATGCACGCGTGCCCACCACCATAGGGCCTTGCTCACTCCTTTTATTTTTCCAGCCTCCACGCCCTCTTTCAGAGGCACCGTTAACTTAAATTTGGGTGATCCAGAAAATGATGAAAAATGGAAAACAAGATCGAAACTAGTGCGACTGAGGTGAAGAAACTGCGTGCACCGGTGTTTTTTCACCTCAGTCGCACTAGTTTCGATCTTGCTTTTTGGTTTTTGAAAAAAGGCTTCGAAAACCATTAAAGAGGGGGCTGGACGAGAAAGAAACAAGAAAAATGAAGAAGTTGGGGCGCGCGGACGAGCTAAACAGTGCGTTTCACTGCGCGCGTGTGGGTTCTGGTGCGAATAACAGACAATGGCAAGCCAAAATTCATTCACTCATAAGCATGATAAACAAAAAAACCTTCTAGTAACAGCAAAAGTAGCTTACCTTTTTCAGCCTCTAGGAGTAGGAAATTAAATAAGGGTTCGCAGCAGCAAAAAGAAAAACAGAGGAAAAAAGAATGGGAGAAAACATCACTCGGCGATTAGCTGATTGTGCGTGGGTCCTAGAACGAATAATAGCAATCTGTATTGCCTCGACACTCGTCTAACGTGACACCGATCGAGAGGCGGGAACGCGAACTACGGCAACAACGGGGCTTCCACTATGCCCTAAGCGCCGAGATTGTGAAAGCGAGAGGGTCCCTTCTACCACCCATGGGGGGCGCTGAGTACTCCTAAAGGAAGAACTCAGTAACCTTTTTATCGTGAACGGTGCCTTTAATGGAGTTATGAATTTGTGGGGAGACTGCCGCCCACCGCCTCTCCTTCATTCTATTTGTTGACCTGTCCCTCTACTTTGCCTATTTTTTTTTTCTCGGCGTCTGGGTTGTTAGGAACGTATTTAAGTTTTGCCCATGTCACCACCCACTCTTGTGCATGACCCACCCCTGGAGGCGGAGCTTCTCTGATCTCACATGTGCTCTTTCGGTTTTGCCCTATGCCCAACCCATCCCAAACTTGACCCGACTTATTTTAAGAAGTTTTGCCCATGACATCACCAAATCCTGTGCATGTCCCACCCCTGAGTAGGAGCTTCGCTGAGCTCACATGTGCTCTTTTGGTCTTGCCCTCTCCCCAACCCATCCCAAACTTGACCCGACTTATGCAGGTGCTCCCTTAGGTATTAGGTCATCTCATTCAAAAGTTCGCAGACATCCAGAGGGATGGCGGGATTATGAGGGAGGCTGTCACCATCCACAGTGTTTTGATCAGAGGCGAGTACCGTCAGCTACGACACTGTCCGATTTCGACATCATGGCTGCAGCTGAAAATATTGACAATTTGAAAAGAAGTATTACCGAACAGGATCAACGCGAAATTATCAAATGGGGCGCTATACAAGGAGAATCCGAAGCTCAAATTCATCGTGAGCACAATCAACAAATGGACGGGACGGAGTTTTTCAAGCGTAATGTGTAGAAATGGGTGAGAATGTTCAAAGAAGGAAGAACGGAGACAAGTGAAGGCCGAGGTGGTGCTCACAATGTTCACTCCGCACACGAAGAACGAGTAGCTGAAATCAAGCGTCGAATGGCTGAGCGCAGAGACTGCACCATTGCCGAACTTGCCCGCGAGACCGGCATTCCTGCTACTACCGTTGGCCGAGTTGTGTCCAAAGAATTGAAGATGGTCAAGAAAATGTGTGTATGGGTACCTCATTCACTTACAGAAGCACAGGTCCAAAACCGAATTGATGCCTGTATAAACAATCTTCTCCGCCACCGACGTCACCCACGACTCACGAAACGAAAGTTGGCTATAGATGAAAAATGGGTGGGTTTTACACTGAGCCCGAAAGTCACAAGCGTCGGGTTTGGATGGACGCCGATGAGGAACCGCCCGAATCGGTTCATAAAGAGTCACGTGGTTCCAACTGGATGCTCATCATGGCAATGGATTTCTGAGGCGTGGCGTTCTGGCCACTTTGTCCTGAAAAAATGACCGTCACTTCTGAAGTGTATTGCCAGTTTCTCGACGATAATACCGACAATTAGATGGCAGCACACAACTTCAAGAGGGCAATTATCGCTCATGACAAAAGAATAATGAAACCTAGATTCAACCGCCCTATTCTCCCGAGCTCCAGCCATGCGACTTCAACCGGTTCGGTCAAATGAAGGTACGTTACGTTAGCAAACGCTTTGACAACTGGTCGATCGCCGGACGTCAACAGCATTTTATCTGCACATGTGAAGGAAAGAAGCTACTTGGTGTCCAGGTGCTATCTGGACGCTGGGAGAGGGTCGTCAACAGTGATGGAGCCTACCCGACAGAACACTAGAATACTAGCTTTTTATCTTGTTCGCTGTTCATTTTATTCGAATAAAAGCTTGCGAACTTTTGAATGAGATGACCTAATATTATCGAATTTCTGTACAATTGAGCGAACAAACAAACAGACGCAAGCGCTTCCCACATGATGATGAGCTGTCGTACATATTTCGCCCAAGCAATTTTGGAAAAACTTCATATAGCTACTGAAGTATCAGGAAGTGGATAGTTTTTTGGAGTGCGTAAGCGAAATTCACATTAAAAATTAGAAATTTCGATAAGATTAGATTTCTAGTGATTTCTATGAATTTCCGATTATGGTTCTACGGGAAATTACGCGTCTGTTCTGGAAAACAGATTAAATGCAAAGGTGCTTTTGGCAGAAATTCTTAGTGAGCAAAAAGGGTTTTTTGCCCACGAAGCCTAACCTCTCACCTCCCTCATTTGACTGCGAACCGATAGTTCAGTCGTCCATAGTATAAGTATTCAGCACGACAGTAAATAGTCAGAAGAACGTTTGATGTATAAGAATTAGGTGATATTCCCCAATTTGAACCGCTTCGTGGGTATTGATCTCTTAACATTAATAGGTGATCGTGGAATTGTTTCCATTCTGAGCTTCTCTAGATCTTTTGGGTTTGATTGTCCTGCGTCGTGGGAGGCCAGTTCTGATTTTTAGTCTATGACGTCATATGAAGAGTATCGGTTAAGTTCCCAGTTTCATAGCTGTTTTCTCACTGCGCTCATTTGATCTCCACGCTCTTGATCGTGCCTACGTGACTTTTGCGAAGACACACAAACGGACATACAAAAGGACACACAAAGTTGGCGGTTTATAAATATAGAAGATAGAGAATTCTTTCTAGGACCTACACACAATCAGCTGATCGCCGAGTAGTGGAACATGTTTTTCTCTCATTCTTTTTTCCTCTGTTATTCTTTTTGCTGTCGCGATCCCTTTTTGAAATTCCAACCCCAAGAAGCAGAGAAATGTATGCCATTTTTGCTGTAACTAGGGTTTCTGTTTAGTTATGCTTATAAGTGAATGAATTTCCGCTTACCGTAGTCAGTTATTTGCCACGGGACCCACACGTACGCAATGACACACTGTGCGTAGCTCGTCCAAACGTCCCACTCTTCATTCTTCTGGTCTCATTCTCGTTCAGCCCATTTTTTGACGATTTTTCGAAGGCTTTTTTTCACTTCGAAAACACCGATCCACGCAGTTCATTCTCCTCCATCGCACTATTTTTCATCTTATCTTCCATTTTTCGTCATAATCTGGGTTATCCAAAATTATCGTGAACTGTGCCTTTATGAATGGAATAGCGAGGGAGTAGTGAAGAAGACAGGAAACATCAGCGCCTCACTCTTCTTTTCAACACTGCGGTCCTTCCTGCTTTGACGTGTGCCTTGGAGACATGGACTTTACGAGAGAGCAGGATGAACATGCTATCAGCGCCGCTCAACACGCTTTGGGGGGGGGGGGGAGATGCTTAGAATTGCAGAAAAAGAAGTGCAGAAAAAAACCATAGTTCCTAGCTTTGTCGACGAAAGAAGATCAGAGAGGCCGTTGCTTGCGCCAAGAAAGAACGATTAGGCGGGCCGGACACGTTATGCGATATCGCGATGACGGCTAGACCAGGGCGGCTTCCGAATGGATCTTTCGGAAGGTCAAGCAAGCACCAGAAGCGCCACCAGCGCGACGTTCAGACTTCTTTACGAAAGCTCTGAATGTGGGGAATGCTGTGCCTCATGCCTCTCGAGCCGAGAGCAAGGGGGCCGCAATCCCTTCAGTTCCTCAACAACTTCCTAACCACAGTTTCGAACGCGAAGCGGCAAGCCGGTCAATATAAAGCCTCGCATAGCTGGAAATTACCGGAACTTTGGCACATGATGGAATACTAAAAAATTATGAAACACGGTTTTTTACATAAATAAGAGTGGTGGAGCGGACACGCCCACACGCCGCAGGTGTCACCCACCCACCGCGTGTAAGTGATAGGCCAGCGGGGGAAGGGGGGGGGGCGATACAGCTAATAACCTTATTACTTTTCAACGACATGGATGTTTGCATTCCGACAAGTGAAGCCCGAAGTGCTCGCTCAGGGTTTTGACGACCACAGTTGGAAGGCTCTTCCGATGTTCTGGTTCAACCGTAACGGAACTGGGCACTTCATAATTATTATTCGACGTATAAGAAATTATTCAACGTCATGTCGGTTGAAGTTTGGAAGAGAGAGTAACAGGAACGAGGGGTCCGTCTTGCCTAAGATGGACGTAGGCTGCTGGACATGGATGTCGAAAAGGTCTGGGCAGAAGTCGAGGATGACCTTTTCAATTGCTCCTCTAGATGCAGTGACTGTTCCGTCGACGGGGAATGGTATTCATTGTTCTTATGATGCACTGCTGTTGGCATTGTGAATGCTGTTCCCGTTTTCAGCGTAATAAGCCAGCTCTGCTACTTTCCTGTCTTTGAAATAATCCTTATTGAGTGCACCTTCGCCCAATGCTTTAGGTAAGGAAGATTTGAAAGAGCTGTGCTCTCGCTCGTTCCAAGCTACAATTATTCTCCACTCTCAAGAACTGCATGCATCGGGCGATGTTTTCTCGCCTCGGTCAGTCCCATGGCGTCGTTCTTGATCATTCCGTCTTACCTCATTAGATCCTCGATTTCCATGCGCTGTTTGACGCTTCTCATGCAAGAGTTCATGCGTTGATAAACAGTTAATTAGTGCTTCCCCTTTTAGGCTGCCTGCTGTGGCCCTGAAATTTTAGCAACCTCTTCCGAGTGGCCCTACCCAGCGTTGTCGTAATAGGGGGCTCAAATTTAGCAGAATGAGGCTCATTTATATTAGTGTTTTTGACCTATGGGTATCCACGTGTAGTCGGCAAGGCTCTGACGAATGAGCTGAAGAATAGATACCAGAAAGCTAGCCAGCCATCTCACAGTAGACCCAGGGCTTATTTGTCGGAGGCGGCTCCGATTTCCCGAATCCACATCCGTCTCTGGGCGAGTACCATGACCTTTTTCCTGGTCTTCTGTTGATCCTCCCATTTTCGTCACCTTGAGCCAGCTAACCAACTTCGTCACCAACCGGCTGAAAATCTCTCATTGAGCGGCAAACGTCAGCAAGGAATGTTCGTTAATGTACACAATTACTTAGAGTCCTGTTAAGAGAGAGAAACGGTGAAAGTTGTTTTATAGGAAGGAGGAACGGAAAACGACTTTTGTTCTTGAACGATAAGCTTCTTGATGTTTTCGTCCAACATGACCTTCACTTTCATTTGTGGGTTTTCAGGGTTTCATTTGTGTAGAGCATCGTACCCGAATGTACATTCGACACCTTTTGCTTGTAAAAAAAGGGTTCCATGTATGACTGTTTATGGCTGAAAAGTGCAGGGCGCGAAGCATTGAAAGTGGCGAATGACACATGGTTGATGCTGCCGGTCGAACATGATTGAAGAGTAAAGATGGAAACAAGAAATTAAGTGTTTGCTGGTCCTTTTTGCGAAGACCTTTTTTTTGCAAGTTCTAGCTAACCTAACAAAGTTTCAAAATCATTCATCAGAGGCAGAGCATGTGGTTGAACTTTTTATACACTTGAAAATTTTCACACAAAGCTAGCAAGTTGTCTAGTCTTTTCGTATTGGATCGTATTCGCAATTAAAAAATGAGCTACTTTTGTCGCCAAGTGTGAGCATTCCCAGCAGAACTAGGGAGTCACCAGGAAATGACATCATCTATCTTGATAACTGTCAGTGCGGTCAGAGATGCATAATACTGTGATGCTTAATTTGTTTGCCGCTTATTTTGAGGTTCTCCGAAAACGACCGTTTGGTGTCTACTAAAATGTCTTTGGAAATAGGCATCGGTCTCATTGCATACTTGCTGACATAGGCAGTTTGTATTGTATTGTAAAGTACACCTTCCCTGAGCGGACAGGTTGGTTTGTACATAGTTTGGCTTTGAAGGGTGCCAAGGCCTGGTTTCTTGTTGTTTCTGCTCATAGCTGTTGTGTTTGTTTCTTTGAGAGTTACCTTCCGAGATGTTCTGTCTCGTTGATCCATTCTACATGTGATTAGCAACACGTTTACACAAGTCGAACTAGTGTGCTCTCAGCTATATAAGAGTAGAGTTAGCGCATAATGCGGGGTTGTTTTTTTTAGAATTATCTATAATTATTGTTGACTTAATTCGTCATTGTTATTTTCATATCAGACTAGTAATTCAGTAACTTTTTTGTACCTGCTTTAAGTTTCCTCACCAACAGCTACTGCTATTTCAAAAAAGTAATACGTTTTTGCTTTTTTATTTCGAAAAAAGGTTCACTCTGAATGAGCACGTGGGCAAAGCATGAAGGCTTATCGGCGTTGTATCAACGACGAGAGGCTTGTTGTGAGGTAGGCATTTCTGGCTCGATGGGGAATTATTCTTGTGATAAGGGAAAACGTAGTCAGGCAATTTTCTCTCCTGCAGATTGCACCCCCACAAGTGGGCACGTTAACACACACCTGGCAGGATGCAAGGTGGCAACGTTTGTCTGATTGTCTACCACTTCTTAGTCATGTTTTGCAATTGTCGGTTGAAGATTGATCTTATCGAGTTTCACTGTTAAAGAGCATTCGAGAATATTGAGAACAAGGTTAAATCAGAAAAGGGACAGGTTTGAGGGTACAGGGAAGCGGTTAGTAAGAGAGTATTACTTACATGAGCAATTCGAAACCGACAGAGATGGCTTTGTCGATGGCAGGCTTTGATGACGTGGAACAATTTTCCAATGTTCACTGACATCCATACAGGAGAGGCTGTTACTTTTTATCTGTTTATTCTGAATATTACGCAGTGTTGAATGCTAGTTTGCTCGTTCGTACGAATTTCCACTGAAACCTCTTCTTACAATCCTTTCCATGAAAAAGAAATCAAGCTCAAATGCCTTGTCTCTCCATGTGCACCTTTTAACGTGAAATACTGTCGAGATATATTGGCTTTTTGGGAAGTTCCCGCCGATTTTGAATGCACCGGGTTTATCGCCTCTTAAAAAAGACTCGAAACTACCTTAGCAAATTATATATATATATACATATATCGATTCTTCGAAAAGGTACCATACGACCACATTTGAAAATCTGAAGGTTTCTCAAGTTCTTAATGATAGAGCTGGTGTGAAAAATGAACAATCGGGAGCATTTTTGACACCAAATGTTTTTTCTACCGCACAAGCAGTAGTGTAGCTCAAACAACAAGAAGGTATGTGATATTTACGAAGAGAATGCTCTATCGAAACACAAATACGTGAGCGGTTTGCAGAACTTAGGCGTGATAAAATCACTCTTGAAGATCAGCAACGGTCGAGGAGACACTCACTTGATAATGGCAAATCAAAATGTTGATCGAGAAGTTCCGGTCCATAACTACTCGTGAAATAGCGGAAAGAGCAATGTGTTAAAATTCGACTATCCACGACCGTTTGGTAGAACTTCCTATTCATAGCATATGAAATAGATAAACAAATTTGGTTGGGTAGCAGCCGTAGAGCGTTTGAATACCTCACACACTAAGTAAGAGTAATTTGTTAGATCGTGTTGCCGTGAAGATCAAACGTGAAGAAGGCCAGCATACTCTGAAACGCATAATAACGGGAGATTAGAATTCCACTATGGGCGACACGGGAACGAACGTATAGTGATCCCAATGGACCGTCTATAACCTTCTCAAAAACGGACATTTATACGCTGAAGATTGATCTCTATTGCTGATGGAAATTAAAGGACGTTACCTGATGTGAACTGCTAACGCAGAGCAGAATGATCCTTTCTGAAAGATACTGCATTCGGCTGGATATTTCGACAGCAGCAATAGGAAAGGAGCGCTCAAAAGCTGCCGATCGTGAAGGTATGGTCTTCTTCAGGGCAATGTTACACCTCACGTACTTTTGATGACTCCTTAGAAATTGCTGGAGTTTGATGGGTCCTCCTACCGCAACCCTCATATAGTCCGCATATATAACCATCACAGTATCATATGTTCAGATCTCCACAGAATTTGTTTCGTGAGAAATCATCCTATTCTCTGGAGGACTGCAAAATGTACATAGAACAGTTTTTCGATACTTAGTCTTTAACCCTTTATGAAAGCGGGACAATGAAACATCCCGAAAGATGGTGAGCTATTATTGAGCAGAATGGAGTATTCATTATCTTGTAGAAAGATTTGTTCTTCGAGAAATTTCCAGTTTTGGTCGACTCCAAAAATCGGTGAAAACTTCCACGGCAACCTAATAGAATAAAAGTAGAACTAGGGTTAGAACAGATAGACGCAGTTTTTTATGTGGTGCACAGTGGCTGCTAATAGCACTTTTGCATCAATCCTCTTGCTGTATGAGGTACAAGCCTCATACTGCTCCAAGTAACAGGTATGGCCCATGTTGTATATGTGTGTCTTTGCCTTTTGATGCTGTTTGCCAATATTCCTTTTTATCCCATCTCTACGTCACCAGTAAAGCTTTGTAAGGTTCTGTAGTGAGTTAAAGTATATATTTGACGGCACCGAAGCATGCTGGAGTTTATGATTACAAAGCTTCTGCTTCCATTCCTAATCACTGCCGCCACCTCCTCTGCCGTCGTCGGCGTCGACGTAGTGTCAATTCGCCCGAAGTGACCCTTCCGGGCACGCGCTCAGCATAGGCCACGCCCTCCTTGACAGTGCGATGCCAGCACGCCATGGACGTCGGTCTGAACATCATCGTACTGATCGTCCTCTATTCGACCCTTGCCGTTACCGGCCTACTAGGCAACATCTGGGTACTGATTACTGTCTCATCACAACTACTCGGTTGTTGCAGTGCGACAAATCAACGAGGACGTGTAGTGAAGCCGAACACCCAATCATCAGCTTACATCTATCTTCTACTGCTTTCTGTAGTGGATTTGGTGTCTCTGATCCCTGTTCCGATGTTGGTAGCCGATCTACAGGAAAACGAGTTTATTTTCGGTATCGCCCTCTGCAAACTGTTGTGGTTCAGTGAAGGCACGAACAAGACACTGTCGCCTATGATTTTAACGGCTTTGTCGATCGACCGCTACATAGCTGTTTGTAAGCCAGCGTTGATCTGGATGCGACAAACCAAATTCGCTATCATCGTTGTGTCTGTGTGCGTCGTGGTCTCACTGCTGTTCATCACTCCGATCACAGCACATGCAAAAATCGCAGATATGGAAGACTTCAACGGTATGGTGTACCGGAAGTGCACCTTAGGCGAGAATCTGTGGTTTGATCTTGTTCACACGCTCATTTGCTATGTAGCACCGCTATTGCTGATATTCTCAGTGTACATTGTGATATTGGCTAAATTATTTCGTCATACTCGTTATTCGACTGTTGGCCGTAAGACGAGCATATCACTTTCGCGAGTGGTGAAGTGCTCGGTATTGGTAGTCGCGTTCTACTTCATCTGCTGGACGCCCTATTGGACGATGCGAATTCAAGCATTAGCCCACGGTTAGTTGTGTTCAAATAATGTAAACGTGTTTTTTTTTGCTAAATCAATGTGTATCTCTCTGTGCCCAATGTAAGCTGGCGGGAGTGAGGTGCCCTATTGCATTGTGTAGATTTTCCTGCTGTTTTCGATGCCGTCGACGTTCCTTGTCATTTGCTCGCTTCATGCTAGCCCATTTGACAGGATTAGAGAGCATAGAGCTAGGTTCGCTAGCCCTCGTAATAGTTTAGACGAGCTTTTGAAACCTGAGAAGAGGATGCGCGGATGTGGATGAAAGCTTCCAAGAGCCGCTGTTTGCACGTGGCGAATTCTTTCACATTATCGCGCTGCTAATGTGACCTTCGCACGAAGGAAAAACAGAAGCTGAGACGTGGCGCGTTCAAAGGCAGTGAGTCGCTTCATACCTTGTGAATAAGCTTCGGAAGAAGATTGTGCTGCCAGCACTCATTGCTGTCCCTCGATATTCTTTTTGATGCGGAACAGTTTTGTATCCACTCGTTATGTCATATGCGAAGGCGATGGAACTACCTTAAAGTTTAATAGTTCACTTATCAGGAAGCGGGGCATTATCAGCTATGCAAAGTAACTGTGCGGAAAAAAGGAGTCAATGCGAAATCAGTGTGTAAGTGATCGATTGTGTATTTACAGAGGCTGAGAAGAACGTGGGCGCCACATATGAGAACGGCACGAGGAGCGACGAGTTTGATGAAGTAGTAGGCGATGAGACATCAACTCCAGTGAATGGCATCTTCATCATGTATTTGATGCATTCATTGCCATACGCTCAGAGTGCATTTAACTGGTTGTTCTACGCGTTTTTAAATCGTAATCTTCGTAATTCATCTGGCCGATACAATAACGGTGTTCGATCGGTGCCGATGACCAGTACGATCGTCGAGAACGGGCCGAGTTCGGCTAGTGGTCTAACACCGCTATGGAAGAATTTGCAACATGTTGGTAGTCAGCTGAAGTCGGCTAGTATTGACACCGGCAATGCACTGTTGAAGATGTCTCCATTCCATGCGCGCTCACGAATTCAATCGCGGATTCAATCGAGGTACGATATCATGATAATTCACGTAGCTTCATTAATTCTTCATCTTTTGATGCTTATCGACTGCTTACAGAAGCTCAACTTGTTTGGATTCGGCATATCTGGATCGCCTGATGCCACCATCAACCCTCATGACCTCATCGCTGCTGGATTTACAGCAGCGACCTTCGACGCTGATTCCACGTCAGGAGCCGTCACTGGTCGGCAAGGCGCTGTCCTTTTCCGATCTGCAGCATTCTCATCTGATCGATAAACCCAGTGAACCGACTCCGTCGGCAGTCTCGGAGAGTTCGTCAGTTGAATGGTTATGATCATGAATCTATTATGGATATTCCTGCGGCATCCGCTTAGTGCTTTTTCTCTCGTTATCATTCGTAATCATTTCCAAATCATTTTTTCTGCTTACCCGTGATCGTTTCTCCCGTGTGGTCATTCCCGTCATATTATGGTTTATGAGACCAACTCCTCCGCAAATCATGTACCTTACATTACGTGCGCTCTCCAATAAGAGCAATTGGAGTCAATGATGGGTAAATACAATGCCAGTATATTTGTGTGTATTTTTCATATATTTTTCCGATTTTTCTCGGCTTTTACCCCCGTAAGAGAAGTTACTACGCGTGCGATCGTGGTGTCATACAAATCTAATCTGTGAGTTGGGTTTCTGCTGTGTACATAACCAGAGCTCTGATATTTCTTTCTTTCGATCATTCAGTTCATAAATTGCAGTCATCCATCATTTCTTCAACTTACTAGAAATAACATTTATGTTTTCGGCTGCGTGCGCCTATGAAGATCCTTTGACGTAAGTCGTCGTATTGGTGTGCTTTGATCTCATGAACCTAGATAAATGAACCTAGATAAAACAATTTCTTTCTGAACTCTTGACCTATCAACTTTCAGAAGAAGAGGCGAAGAAGTTGTTACCGATTTTCGTTCGGAATTCTTTACTTTTGCTCTTACTCATGAACATCTGTGGTCTAATGCTGTCCAGGCTCATTACAATACGTTGCGAAAAAATAACGAGAATTTCGGCGGATGAGGGTCGGTAGCTAGCCGTCTCGTCTGTTTGCACAGTATCGGCTTTCATGGCTATTGTCGCCCGCTCTATGTTCGCCGTCGTTCAGTGCCTGGCAATCTTATGTTTGAGCAGAGTATGGAGATTTTTGGCGAACGTATTCAGTATATCCTCGTCATTCATTGTGCTGCGTATTGAAGGGTCGATGAGATGTCGGCTGGGTAAAATCTGAAGTATCACGGATATTTTAAACTTTGTACATGTTCAAATATATCGTCTTTTCAATTTCAGACTTCAAACGATCCAAGATGTAAGGACGTAACAGTGATAGCTTTCATTATCTATCCGGCAGCAGCTAACTCGTTCAATGTGGACTCGCTTCGTGGACAAGCCGTCTGTAAACAGCTCAAGGATACCATTGCGAAAATTAAGGAGAACGTAGCAAATCGCATGTTTGAAGAATCAGTTCGGTGAGTGAGCATTCTTTCGTTTATTCATCAAAGGCATCCCGTCGGCTTCACGGGTTTGAGGCTTAACGAACATCCAACTCTAACACCGATGGGGTGTGAAGGAAATCATGATAATACATCTATGACATTGAAATATGCAAGATTATGAGATGGAACTATAGTAATGCTGGTTTCCAGTAGATTTCTGAGTAGTTTCTCAGAGCTTAGGCTTCGATTTTACTGTTGATTTTATATCGTCTTGCGTTTTTTACCAGTTAAATATTCTTCCTCTTTGTGCTAATGCGTGCGACTCATGGGACTTGTCTAGATGTATTAAATGCTGCCAGTTGCAAGATTTGATCTCCAGCAAAGACATGCCTCTATATATGCGCTGCTTTATGAGTTCAATCTTGCTCGATATACTGTTTGCTGAGCGCTGCACAGCGACGCATCGTTTAATATGACCCCATCATTGCAGCCAATACGGTGATCTTACTTTCAGCCGGCCATCTCCATTCAACGCTTCCAGTGCACTCGGTGGGAAAGCGCGAATTAATCGCTCGGATTGCCTTTGCTTCCATGTTCGGCTGCTGATATAAAAAGAAGCAGAATTGAGTTTCACTACCAATTAGCACTAGTCCGGGTTATTTGTTTGGCAGAATTAGTTACTCGGAGACTCGTGAGAAGAAATGGGTCTTGCCTACGGATCATGTTCCGAAATCGCAATACTGGCAACTTCCTTTCGAAAAAGGTGCATGCGTAGGACCCACGTAGGGTACTTGTGTGTTGCTTCACTTATACACGTTTTAATCTTCTCATTGGCAAGTGAAATGCTAGGAAACCTCCACTCATATGGCTACGTCAAGCATAGACACCCTTTGCTAGTTTTACAGTTGAGGTATTACACTAAAGTATAATTGTTTCTTAATTTCAGAGGTAAAGTGCCAGATCCGGAGGATTTGCTGCTTTCCGCGGAGAAAGTTCAACTAAAACGCTGTATCCTGGCGGCGAAGGTATAATCCGCATTTCTTATTCTTTTCTGTTCCCACGCTTAGGATACATCCTGCAACCACAGTCAGCTTCGGAGTTATTGTGTCTAAAAGTAGGAATAATGTACAGAGTGCTCCTGGACTTTCACGTTGAGCACTCAGGGAGTTGCGTTGTATGTGCTGGCGTGCCCTGTCAGGCTACTGTACCCTTACGCCTGGATTTATTCATCTGGAACACAACAAACGTGCTTTGTTTTGATGAGCGTGGTTTGAAGTCACGGGTCTTGCTCTATGGAATACGCTCGATTCCTTCCTTACTCCCCCTATTCGTTACAAACTGACTAAATTAGAATGCCTGGAGACAGGATAACAGTTTTTTGGGCATTGTAGCCATCCATACAGTAGCCTTCGGAATCCGAAGTAGTTGCTTCTGGGCGCTTTTCCAGGCTAAAGCTAACTATCATGTAACTATCATGCACTGTTTCTGTTTACTGTTGATAAGATTATTTTTTCGTCGAAGTTCTACACTAGAATTTGCTAATCCTTCTCCTGGGGTGTCTAATAATTGTTGAACCGATCGGGGTTTCGTAAGGGAATGTTCATTATCGAAGATAAGGAACAAAAAATTTTAGTCTTCCCCCGTGCTATAGATATATCACGGAGAATTACATAGTTACAGAGAATTAAAATAGAGAACAACCACTCGCAATCTTCGTGACTGATATGGTCTTGCTCTAGCAAGTCGTGGAAGTCTGGAAAGGGAATTCAGAGGCAGATGCGAAGAATGTAGGTTCCCAACTCCGTTTCAGCCTCCGAGAAGGAAAGCAAAACGGAACAGCTGAGAGCCGCACTGATTATGCCCCTCTTTTAGTCACTTACATTGCCAAAAATCTTCGGATCAATTCTCACACCGAAGGCAAGTCCGAAGCAAGGAAACTGATGTGTTTGGTGTTCATTTTCCTCTTCACGTTAAATACGTTAGCGAAACAAACAGACCAGTTTTCATAAGCAGTTGCTCGTAATCTTCCAGATTCTATTCCGAATGCAAAAGTGATCGAAGTGCCGAAATCAACCAGCGTTGGATAGAAACTGAACGTTGATTCCGCATTGAATTGTGGTAGTTAGTCCAGTTATTGTGACACAGAACCCGTCCTTTTTCTTTTCTGGTGTAGATCGGTACAACGAAAGGAAAATATAATGGTGAAAATCGATGATGGCAAAGATAAGGATCCGTGTTTCGATGATCGATAAAACTGGGCGTAATTGCCTACGCGTTTGTAGATAGCGATTTGGATGGTTTACGTGATACTTAAAGTCAATGTCAAAGTCTCTGTTGCAACTTCAGTTAGATAAGGCATTCCGTCGTTTCCTTCCAGAGTGCGGTTCTCGTAGTGAGCTCATTGTGAAGAAAGCAAGATGAGTGGACATGCTGCTCACACTAGTAGATTTTGTTCTCATACCCCTTTTGCACCATATTATTTTACATAGTAATTCAGTATTCTGAAAAATGCAGTGCACAGAATGGCGCTGGTAGTCATTTTGGGTGAAATGTCCTTCAACGACTGTTTCATATCGTCAATTTTTATTCTGGGCACTACTTCCCATGCAACCTGAGGCGGGAGCTCTGAATCTTTGAACATTCCTCGCCATGCCCACTCATGGAGATTCATGCTAAGAGATAATATGGTGTGGGTGTTAAAAGTCACTCTGGATGATTAGAATTCGTCGACACTAAGACAGCGACTGAATGGGGCAAAATAATGACTGGGGTACGGCGCTAATGCATTTCGTACATGTGGAGGCATTTTTACATATATAATTCATTATATCATACTTAAATCTAATGAGATTGAATGACATTGGCGGAAGTAGGTTAGGCATTGCCGGTAGTTGTGTGGTATTTTCACATTCACCTGGGGGTATCTTGACATTAAAGATGGCGTACACACGCCACGCAGATTTATATAAAGCAGGCTACCTAATTGGCATACGCTTACAAATTTGATTGTTAAACAAGGCATGTTTAGCCCATACGCTTATCCATTGAGTAATATCAATCAGTGTTGGGATCAGGGCGATGTGTCGTAAGCCTTTATCACGTTCTAACGAATGAACCTGGAAAGTTGTTGTGCTAACGAATGAACCTGAAAAGTCGCCAACGTTTTGAGGGAAAGTAGAGCGATTTCACAACCCGAAAAACGGATCTTTAAGTATATAATGTTTTATAACCAATGGTTCATAGGTAATTGGATGATACGGCATGAAGTGTTGATTTTAAGTGATTGTTCAACGGGAGGCAAAGCTAAGTACTTCATCTATGAAGTGTGGACTGCCTGTAAGAATAACCACCGGACCATTAGACTCCACTTCGATCTTGTTGTGGAATTGCTTATGTTGCTCTTTTCCTCTCCCGAAATTTAGCTCTCTGAGTTACATAATCGCAATCGAGTAAAAGAGGTCTTGAGAGAACAGGACATACCTCGAAACAAGAGTGGAATCCATTTCGCATGGTATCGACTGCTTTTGATTCGTCTCTTTAGAAGCAGTGGTACATGCAGGAAAAAGGTAACTACTATTGCTTCACGGTGGTCTTCTACTCTAGAAACTTACGCTCAAAATATAGTCACGACCGTTCTTATCAGCATTTCTCTCGGATGCTCCACATCTGCATCTCGTTCTGAGAAACTCGTCTGTGATAAGTCAATAACAGATGTCCAAACGAAAGCGAGAACCTCGTGAGTTACACAAGCTGTTTCGGAAACTGCTAGAGGGGTTGGGAGAAATTGGGAGCCTATCGATTGGCGGGGTACGGTAATTGCAGTGAAATTTGCCGCATGCCGCAAGGGAGAATGCCGCGATAGGGGAGAAGTTCCGTTACCCGGAGAAATTGATATATGAAAATAATGATTTAAAATTATTGTTTTGCATATGGCTAGCTCTTCAAACATTTTTCATGGCGTCTATAGCGTAGAGCACTGGAAAGTAACCATTGCGCGCATGGAAGAGATTCAAGTGCTCTACAACTATCACGGGAACTCAGCTCGCCTTACATTTACTTGGCCATCCAACATAAGCATCACGCAAACTGAAACCCGTTGGCAATGATTTATGATTACAAACCCGTGGTGTCAGTTGGAGAAACCTATGTATACATATGTGTATGCCTCCTGCATGTATGTATGTATGTATGTATGTATGTATGTATTGTATGTATGTATGTATGTATATGTATGTATGTATGTATGTATGTATGTATGTATGTATGTATGTATGTATGTATGTATGTATGTATGTATGTATGTATGTATGTATGTATGTATGTATGTATGTATGTATGTATGTATGTATGTATGTATGTATGTATGTATGTATGTATGTATGTATGTATGTATGTATGTATGTATGTATGTATGTATGTATGTATGTATGTATGTATGTATGTATGTATGTATGTATGTATGTATGTATGTATGTATGTATGTATGTATGTATGTATGTATGTATGTATGTATGTATGTATGTATGTATGTATGTATGTATGTATGTATGTATGTATGTATGTATGTATGTATGTATGTATGTATGTATGTATGTATGTATGTATGTATGTATGTATGTATGTATGTATGTATGTATGTATGTATGTATGTATGTATGTATGTATGTATGTATGTATGTATGTATGTATGTATGTATGTATGTATGTATGTATGTATGTATGTATGTATGTATGTATGTATGTATGTATGTATGTATGTATGTATGTATGTATGTATGTATGTATGTATGTATGTATGTATGTATGTATGTATGTATGTATGTATGTATGTATGTATGTATGTATGTATGTATGTATGTATGTATGTATGTATGTATGTATGTATGTATGTAGGTATGTATGTATGGTATGTATGGTTGATGTAATTATGTATGTATTGTATGTATATGTATGTATTGTATGTATGTATGTATGTATGTATATTTTATGTATGTATGTATGGTATGTATGTAGGATTTATGTATGTATGTATGTATGTATGTATGTATGTATGTATGTATGTATGTTTATGTATGTATGTATATGTATGTATGTATGTTATGTATGGTTATGTATGCTATGTATTGTATGTATGTAATTTATTGTTATGTATGGTATGTATGTAATGTATTATGTATGTATGTATGTATGTATGGTATGTATGTATGTATGTATGTATGTATGTATGTATTTATGTAGGTATGTATGTATGTTATGGTATGTATGTATGTATGTATGATGTATGTATGTATGTATGTATGTATGTATGTATGTATGTAATGGTATGTATGTATATGTTTATGTATGTATATGTATGTATGTATGTATGTATGTATGTATGTATGTATGTATGTATGTTATGTATGTATGTTATGTATGTATGTATGTGTATGTATGTATTGTTATGTATGTATGTATGTATGTATGTATGTATGTATGTATGTATGTATGTATGTATGTATGTATGTATGTATGTATGTATGTATGTATGTATGTATGTATGTATGTATGTATGTATGTATGTATGTATGTATGTATGTATGTATGTATGTATGTATGTATGTATGTATGTATGTATGTATGTATGTATGTATGTATGTATGTATGTATGTATGTATGTATGTATGTATGTATGTATGTATGTATGTATGTATGTATGTATGTATGTATGTATGTATGTATGTATGTATGTATGTATGTATGTATGTATGTATGTATGTATGTATGTATGTATGTATGTATGTATGTATGTATGTATGTATGTATGTATGTATGTATGTATGTATGTATGTATGTATGTATGTATGTATGTATGTATGTATGTATGTATGTATGTATGTATGTATGTATGTATGTATGTATGTATGTATGTATGTATGTATGTATGTATGTATGTATGTATGTATGTATGTATGTATGTATGTATGTATGTATGTATGTATGTATGTATGTATGTATGTATGTATGTATGTATGTATGTATGTATGTATGTATGTATGTATGTATGTATGTATGTATGTATGTATGTATGTATGTATGTATGTATGTATGTATGTATGTATGTATGTATGTATGTATGTATGTATGTATGTATGTATGTATGTATGTATGTATGTATGTATGTATGTATGTATGTATGTATGTATGTATGTATGTATGTATGTATGTATGTATGTATGTATGTATGTATGTATGTATGTATGTATGTATGTATGTATGTATGTATGTATGTATGTATGTATGTATGTATGTATGTATGTATGTATGTATGTATGTATGTATGTATGTATGTATGTATGTATGTATGTATGTATGTATGTATGTATGTATGTATGTATG
Organism: Haemonchus contortus; assembly: GCA_000469685.2. Lineage (NCBI taxonomy): Eukaryota > Metazoa > Nematoda > Chromadorea > Rhabditida > Trichostrongylidae > Haemonchus > Haemonchus contortus. Next base: position 45,672,204 of record LS997567.1, on the reverse strand, counting down.
TATGTATGTATGTATGTATGTATGTATGTATGTATGTATGTATGTATGTATGTATGTATGTATGTATGTATGTATGTATGTATGTATGTATGTATGTATGTATGTATGTATGTATGTATGTATGTATGTATGTATGTATGTATGTATGTATGTATGTATGTATGTATGTATGTATGTATGTATGTATGTATGTATGTATGTATGTATGTATGTATGTATGTATGTATGTATGTATGTATGTATGTATGTATGTATGTATGTATGTATGTATGTATGTATGTATGTATGTATGTATGTATGTATGTATGTATGTATGTATGTATGTATGTATGTATGTATGTATGTATGTATGTATGTATGTATGTATGTATGTATGTATGTATGTATGTATGTATGTATGTATGTATGTATGTATGTATGTATGTATGTATGTATGTATGTATGTATGTATGTATGTATGTATGTATGTATGTATGTATGTATGTATGTATGTATGTATGTATGTATGTATGTATGTATGTATGTATGTATGTATGTATGTATGTATGTATGTATGTATGTATGTATGTATGTATGTATGTATGTATGTATGTATGTATGTATGTATGTATGTATGTATGTATGTATGTATGTATGTATGTATGTATGTATGTATGTATGTATGTATGTATGTATGTATGTATGTATGTATGTATGTATGTATGTATGTATGTATGTATGTATGTATGTATGTATGTATGTATGTATGTATGTATGTATGTATGTATGTATGTATGTATGTATGTATGTATGTATGTATGTATGTATGTATGTATGTATGTATGTATGTATGTATGTATGTATGTATGTATGTATGTATGTATGTATGTATGTATGTATGTATGTATGTATGTATGTATGTATGTATGTATGTATGTATGTATGTATGTATGTATGTATGTATGTATGTATGTATGTATGTATGTATGTATGTATGTATGTATGTATGTATGTATGTATGTATGTATGTATGTATGTATGTATGTATGTATGTATGTATGTATGTATGTATGTATGTATGTATGTATGTATGTAGATGTATGTATGTATGTTGTAGTATGTATGTATGTATGTGTATGTATGTAGTATGTATATGTATGTATGTATACTGTATGTAATGTATGTATGTATGTATGTAATGTATGTATGTTATATGTAGTATGTATGTATGTATGTTATGTAGTATCGTATGTATGTATGTATGGGTAATGTATGTATGTATGTATGTATGTATGTATGTATGTATGTATGTATGATGTATGGTATGTATGTATGTATGTATGTATGTATGTATGTATGTATGTATGTATGTATGTATTGTATGTATGTATGGTATGTATGTATGATGTATGTATGTATGTATGTATGTATGTATGTATGTATGTATGTATGTATGTATGTATATGTATGTATGTATGTATGTATGTATGTATGTATGTATGTATGTATGTATGTATGTATGTATGTATGTATGTATGTATGTATGTATGTATGTATGTATGTATGTATGTATGTATGTATGTATGTAAATGAATGTATGTGTGTATGTATGTATGTATGTATGTATGTATGTTTACTATATGTTATAAGTGCGTGTATTCATATGAATAGTTAGAGAGAAACTAGCTAACCATTCAGTCTCGACATTTCGACAGGGTGCCGTTTTCATATGTTATATGGAGCTGGTGCCTAACAAACCATACTTGGAAACCTTGCATGGGCTTGTGACGGGATTAATGTTTGTAGAAAGTTGTAGAAAGAAATGATAATATTTGGAACGTTTGAAAAATTTGTTGTTCATTGCAGCGAGACAGCTTACCTCCAATATGTACGCATAATATGCTGGACAGCGCAAACGATCCTGTACTCCAGGCATTGCGACGAGTACATCTATTCAACCATGATCACGATCGAGTGAAGGTAAGTCCCTGCATGTACTATCACCTTCCATTTCAAGGTCAGACCTTTGTGCATGGATTCAAATATCACACCGGTTTTTTGCCTAATTCATCATTTCAAGTAAGGTGACAGGAATCGTGCGAATGATGAGCCGCCTGGCTGGAGATCGTCAGTCATTTCGCTTTGAGATGAATGAGTCGTTTGGCCCGAGATTTTTGACTAATGTGACTGAAAATTCGTTATTCTTGAAAAGCGCTTGCAACGATTAGTTAGAAGTCAGCGGTTGTGGATGAAGATGGGAATGTGGTACAATCAAGTTTTTTTTGTTGAAAATCGACTAAATCCAGCTGTTCACTCTTTTGTTGGTGGAAAATATATACCCTTCTATTATACGACTGACCAAAAGGCGCCAGCTGAACCTAACCGTGATGATCACTAAGCTCGTTGGAATTTTATCTCAACAACTTGAAAAATAGAAGGTTCTGATGTCTCCCCAAAGTATTATAGCACACTGCATTGAGCATTAGCAACACTTCTATTGTAGTATTGAGAGGTGTTCATAGTTTTCGAGGAGCAGGAACAGTTGAGCGTGTAGGTCACATTAGAGTCTATAGGTCTAAGGTTCACGGAAGTTGGCTGCAGAGAACTATTTTTCGGGGCAGGCTTAAGTTTGCCAAATTAGGCTGTTGCTCATGTATTTGTTAAGACGAAGACCTTATCAGCAAAAATAAATTTGTACCTTTATGACATTAAGCATTTCTCGCGACTGTAAGGCGCGATCGAAAGCTTTGAATGCTCAGATTTTCGACGACCCCGAATCACTTTGCTTTTCGTACCGTCTTTCAAGAAAAAAATCTGAACGTGGAATCGGCATTGAAAACGAGTTGTTTTTTGAGTTCATTCTGCTGCCCAGTCTCGATTTTTTCTAAACTCGCAACGCAGTGAGCCGATTAGGATCTCCCACTGGATTGCATTTGCCACACACCACAAGGAGAAAGAAAGTGTCACAGTAGAGTCAAGCTGAATAGATAACTCGATGGGAAAGGTTGTGGGAAGTTTTTCACTTATCGCGTAGAAAAATAGGAAGTTAGTATGACTGTCGAGTTCCTGCTGTTTCTAGAAGCTCTCGGAGCAGCTGAATCAGATCCGTCCATCAGAAAAAAAGAGTGACCAGGAGTCAAATCTTTCGGTTCACGAATACTAGCTGCTCTAATCAAAAATTTTCGAGTGCGAATTTAGCGGTTATGCGTGGCATGGTGATCGAGGAAAGGTACAGCAACACCTTACCCTTCTGAATTGATGTTTATTAACTGCTTTTGGTTCGCGAATGTTCCACAAGAGCGAAAGTTCGAGCGAAAGTTGGTCAGTTTTGGACAAAACTTCGGCCTCGGACGGGATGCAGACACTCCAGAAGTTTTCTTAGACATTAATTTCTTCCTTATCAATGGACATTACAGGCCTTATAGTAAGTGTCGTTTAGGAAAATAGTTTTTGTTTGAATTCATGCGGTCCGGTTTTGTCATCAAAAATGAGTACATACCATCGCGGTGAATCCATCACTTACCCTGATGGTAGTTTTGCAGCACGTAGAATTCAGCCTTTGTCGCCTATGCTATATCGACGTCGTCATGCTGCTGTTATTTGTTGGGGATTTCTCCCTAATCCCTGGAAGTTATCTCTTCATGAATACGCTTTAGGCTTATCCGTTCATCTGGCTCAGTGTTGCCTGTATCATCCTGTATGTAGCATGGGGATTACGGTGTTCATCGTGGGTGCGCCATATCGTGCTGATAACGCCAAAACCTGGTCATCTGATCGTGTGAAGCTTCATGACTTGAAGATCAGGCACGATGAAAGCACAGCGGTAATATTGGCCTACCACTAATCCTGAACATTGAGTAATGTTCCATCTCTAATGCTCCGAGGAGTAGGATGGTACAAGATTTGATCATTCAAGAAAAGTAAATATATGTAAAAGTTTCTCGACAATAAATTTCAAATGTCGATCAGGACCTTCAATCATACTCTGCACGAGTTTCTCATGAGTGCATTACATGAAATCTCACACGAGAAGTATTCATTTCCTCACGAAGCATGTTACACCTCATGTTGCCTGGGAGAAGCGGAGTTGTATCAAGATGTTGATCAAGGCTGATTATATAAAGGGATAGCTGAAAAGGTGATTTTCGTTTACCCACCACCTGCAAGGCGCAGCAGTGAAAAGCTGGTAGAACTGAACAATCGCAGCAGTATTGTGACGAGTGAGCGATCCTCTAAAGCTTCATCTTTGTGGAAATCTCACTATTTAGTCAGATTTTCTTTATGGCAAGTTATTACACATGATTCTAACGGCCTATTTTTCAATCAAAATTGTGGTATCTCAACACACCATCTTGCTCTGTCGTAACTTGGACACGTTTCGTGGGGACCATCCTGAAGAGAAAAGACCCCTCTGATATGTAGAACGATGAGTACCTAATATGAATGATGCCATGCCTTTCACTTTCTATAGGAAACTCTTGATGATTTTTTTCTACATAGTATGCTTCGGTGCAATTTGGGTAAGAAATCAGTGCCTAGGGATATAATCAAAGAAATATTCGCAGTCACTGGATATTGGTATATAATACATCAATACGGATTGGTAATGTGTGACGATGTGAGGATAGTAAAGATAAGTCAAGAATATAAAAGAGCAGAATTTTCCTTGGAAGTAAATTCAAATGATGACTATTCTGCTTCATCGTTGACAACTCACGCTTTTAAATAATATTCCAAATGTCAGTGTTTTTCTTCAGCATACCTGTTTCCACTGTTCCCATATATGTTCATACAGCACGAATCATATATCACAGTAATTCACAGTAATTATGTATTTACTTTGTAAAGTCAACGATTTTTTTCTCAGCAGGCTTACTTTCTTGTTCTGTTCTCAATCCTATTTCTTCAGGTTGTTTTCCATCCGGAGTTTCTTTCATCGGTCTCGCCATTGATAGGCTTAGACTATGAGGATTTCGTCCGTGGATGCCATCTAGGGGTGTTCCCAAGTTATTACGAGCCATGGGGATATACGCCAGGTAGTCAATCATTGTTTATTGAAATGTCTAATTGCTCAGCATATATATTCACAAGCTAACTATTTGGATAAAGCCTTGCAATCGTTTGTAGCGGGCCTAAAGTTCTGATAAGTTTCCTGTCCCTGTTTCCTATGCAGGCGAAGGTTCAATCTCACACAGAATACGACTTGCAATTGTTTTTTTCTCAAAGGATGTCTTGTCTGAAGTCCTGCACTTTAATCCTGAAGTAGTTTCATTCCAGCCGAATGCACTGTAATGGGAGTGCCATCAGTGACGACTAATCTTAGTGGTTTCGGTTGTTTCATCAACGAACATGTGGCTGATGCAAAGAGTTACGGTATACAAGTGGTCGACCGCCGCTTTAAAGGAGCTGACGAGTCTATCAATGAGCTTACTGAAGGTCTATACGAGTTCACGTGAGTCTTCAACGCTTTACGAAAAACTATACCAAAGTTAGAATACGAGGGATGATCCAGCCAAAATGCAGCAATATGCAGCCATTTCTGTTATGCATTGGAACTTTACTAACAATATCTATAGAAAGGAAAGTTCAAAGCCTTTTCTTTGTGAACCTTGAAGCTTTTCGAAAAGTTTCCTACAAACAGTTCGTAAAACAGTGAATAGATTACGTTCATCCTTTTTCTGATGGTTTTCCCACGTTGGCTTCCTCATGACAATCTTAAAGTGCTGCGGAGTAGCGACGAGTGCAATGAATTATACACATACATCTTGCCTCGGAAGTCCGCTGAGAACAAAGAATGTCGCATTTCTATGACGTCGGTGTGGGTGGTGTAAGTGCGCGAAGTAAACTGCTTTTGCAATTTGTTTCGTTATTGTATCGAACTAGATTAGGTGGGATCATTAACTGATGGTAAAGCGAACACCTCAATGAGCTAGAAGGGGAAGGAGATGAAATGAAAGTGGAAGTTGAAGTAGTTTGCTAGTTGGCTCGGTAAACATCTATTACTAGTGATCAAGTAACACTAGTCCATTTCCGGAGACGGTAATGTCGTGCGTCCGAGGACGCGCGCGGCAAATTGCGCGGCGAAGTTTGTGGCGATTCAAACGACTGTACTGCCTATAACTGGGGCACAAACTCCGAGTAGGATAGTTGGGTATCGTCAGCTGATCCTACTAATCTACTCTACTACAGGTTTGTCTCCCAATGGTAACACCGCAGTCGTCCAAATTCGCCACGAACTGCGCCGCGCAGTTTGCCACGCGCGTCCACGGACGCACGACTTGACACATATCCGTCCATTTCCAGGTGTTTATCACGTCGTCAACGTATAATTGTACGTAATCGCACGGAGCGTCTTAGTGAATTACTGGATTGGAAGACGCTCTCAATGGTCTGTTCGTATTACCGCATTATTATCAATAACCGTCTTTTAGTTACACCATTAGAAAGTTTTGAGCAGGTGCCTCAGCATGATCCCATTTGCTTGTTGGAGACAGTGATTGGAGAAAATGGCTAGGGTGAAATATAAGTGTTCAAGTGAATCATTTTCCCATCAAGATGAATTGGAGCATATAGTATACCCATCTCTTTCAAGCATTTTTCTATATACATGAAAACAATGGGTTGTGATAGAATTTTAGTGATAATATCTCTTGTTTATTTTTTTTGTTATATATTCCAGAATTATACACATAAACACTTATATTTCACCCTTATTTGAATTCACTAATTAGGTGAACCTGCTCAAACCCCTCGAAGATTATGTTTTTAGATTATCCTCGAACTTTATATTTATTTCTTCCCTTAAATATCTTCAAGCTATTGTTTAGTTCTATCGAGATGCGAGAAGAATGGCGCTGAAAAAGACGCACCCGGATCTCGAGGTCAGCATAGTTACTTATGATTAATTTGATTATTTCCAGCTAGCATTATTTTTGCGTATCGGTTTCCTCCGTGTGGTCTGTGAGACTCGACGAATTACCCGAGGAGGCTTTGCAGTTCTAATTTACTTCAGTATACCTCATATATGTTCCTCCTCCAGAGATGTTTTGTAGGGAAAAAAATATGTGATAGGAATGTTTTCGAATGATTATACTGTCTTTAATCTTTAAACCTGGAGAGGGTTATCAACAAAAGTAGGATAAGTATTTCCCGTTTGTTGGATAATACGTGGTATATCTCTCGTCAACTTATCTCCGTTACCTAATGTATTGCACGTACACACATCTGTTGCCATACCTACACGCATACACACCTATGTAAACACTTATATACCCGTTTATATGCACACATTGAGGGGCGTTTGGGTTTTCGTTTTCCTATATGAACGCCACGACTCGCATTATTATAATTATTACTGGACAATAGTGGAAACCCCAGCGAAAATACAGAATAGTGCCTATGGAGAATGTTCAGATGCGTTTATCTGATGCAATGGCGATGGTTCCACGCCCAATATCTGCGCCAGGTACACCATCTGTCTCAGGTCCGACCACACCTCATGAATCAGATTCCGAGGAGGATAGTGAACAGGATGAATATGAAGCACAGCAGTGGAATGAGAGATAAACATCGATGGTTGGAAAAATAGTGCAGGAATCGTACCGCATAGTTATACGAGTAGCTTTGAATTTATTAGTTGTTATCCGGTGTAAGTTGTTTGATAAGGCTCAATCATGTTTCAACTCTGACGTACACTCATTACATTGCCTGAGAAATTGCATTTATATTCAAATTCGCCTAACGTTCTTCCAACATTATAGCTCAATATAGAAGAATATTGGCCATGCTTTATAGACATACTAGGAGAATGAATCTGTAAATGTTCAAGGATGAAGCGCCGAGGTATGATCGAGCATAACTTTTTTAGGTGGGGAGTTCACCGAGCTCATGTGTAATTTGTCGCGTACTGCTGCTCTTTGACTTGATCTTTATAATCTCGTGCCATCGATATCTTTCGGTGCTGTCCATAATAATGTAATAATACTGTTATTAAAGTTTTCTTAGTTTGTATACATCTCTTTTATGATGTGTTCGCTACTGACACGAGATACGCAGTGACCAGCTGGACTCCCGTTCAACGTTGCAGTGAATACAGTGCATTAATTACTTAGACGTCGACTGCGGTCACTTGATCGTTCTGGGCCGTCCTTTCCTGGCACATCCTTCTAATTCACTGTGATATCACTGATTCGTCTTATTCACTGTGATCCAGCCATTGCAAGGTCGAATGATGATGCACCTTGCGTACCTATTTTTTCACTCCATAGATAACACGACGACGTCTTACCAGGGAAAGGTTCCAACTTCCCAAGGAACTTTGAATAGAGACCTAGGTATATCAATGGCTGCTTTCATAGTCCGCCGGCCGGCCGGCCGGCCGGCGCGCGTGCCGGCGTGCCGGCGTGCGTGCCGGCGGAGGCAGTGTTAACGGGGAGGAGGGAGGCAGACAGATAGGCAAACAGTCCACGCCCCTTCGAGGGGTTGAAAACAAAGAACCTTAGAAGGGGCGTGGACTGTTTGCCTTACACTGTCTGCCTCCTTCCTCCCCCCTAGCACTACCTCCGCCGGCACGCACGCCGGCACGCCGGCACGCGCGCCGGCACGCCGGCCCACGCGCTGGCCGGCGGACTATGAAAGCAGCCATACGTTTTGCGCTTGGTCCACGGCAGTTAGTTCAAAGAGAAGATATCACAGACAAATGCAAATCACTCGCTCCACTGGCATTGAGGTACAGTAATGTCATCTCGAGACCTCAGTGTGGTGCGCCGCGCGCGAAATGGGCGGGGTAACCTACCTTCGACGGACGCGCGCAACGGACGCTCTCCGTGGAGCAGGAGTTCTAGCAAGAGCATGATTTTGTTTACAGAAACACTGTTCCCGAAGAAGAAAGAGATTTTTCCCAAATAAGCGCTGAGTACTGGAGAGCAATCGTAAGTTTGTTTTTGGATATTCGGTTTATTCAATGAAATGATTATTAAGATCTTTACATTTTGTTTAGTTGTAGTGTAGAACTAGACAAAACGTCAGAAAAAAATGGAAAAATGGAACGAAGTTGGTGTTAAAAAGCTCTGACACCAACTCCGCCCCATTTTCATGCGTTTTAGAGAAGGGCGAAATAGAATCATATCCGAAGGCTCCTATAACCATTAGCTTCTTTTTTATGAAATCTGGTGCGGTCGACCGTTAAGATTTATGGAATATGATTTCAGAGCTCTGCTATAACCATCACCGAATGGCTGCTTTCATAGTCCGCAGGCAGGCGCGCAGGCGCGCTGGCGCGCAGGCAGGCGCGCTGGCGCGCTGGCGCGCAGGCAGGCGCGCTGGCGCGCTAGCGCGCAGGCAGGGGCGCAGGCAGTGCTAGGGGGGAGGAGGGAGGCAGACAGTGTAAGGCGAACAGTCCACGCCCCTTCGAAGGTTGTTTGTTTTCAACCCCTCGAAGGGGCGTGGATGTTTGCCTCACACTGTCTGCCTCCCTCCTCCCCCCTAGCACTGCCTGCGCCCCTGCCTGCGCGCCAGCGCGCCAGCGCGCCTGCCTGCGCGCCAGCGCGCCAGCGCGCCTGCGCGCCTGCCTGCGGACTATGAAAGCAGCCAATGGCATCAGGTCCTCCCATCAGAATGATCAATCACATCATCAATGATGGCTCAGTCTGAATAAAGCGGGATATTTGCACTATAGGTCCCCTTCTTGATTAAAATAATGTACTTAAAGAGCTAGCGCTATTTGTCTAGAATCATTTTTGTAATGAACTACTCTACTGTCAGAAGATCTCCCAGACGCAGCATTGCGCGTAGCGGAGTATAAACACGACTTACATTGGGCGGGCATACAATTTGGACCAATTTTTTCATCATTTCAAGGAAGAAAAGCTATGATTTGATATTTGATGTAAAGCCCTTTTCTCTCTCGCCCCAACCCGTTGAATGCCCAGCATGCTCCCCGTGTACTGAATTTAGACGTCCTCCGTCACTGAGATGTCAACGAAATGGTTCCCAAAGATATGATGATACTCTGTAATGAAATTCCGTGTCTCTAACTTAGCGAGACGTTTTGCCCCTTCGTTTTTTTTTTCTCCAATTTTTGCGAGTTAGTCGTATTTATTTCCTTCCGATTGCTTCCACCCAGGAACTATTTTGTATCGGTCATGCGGTACATATGAACACGGCGTGTTAGTTGCACGTACAGATGAAAAGCTAAATCTCCAATGCTCATTTAATTTGCCGGAGAAGAGCTTACAAGTAATGTGAGTATATCTTCTGGAAGAAAAACGAAATTTGGTCAGTGGGTATGGCCAAAGCACGAGCAGGCCATCTGCGCATGATCTCTTTTTGATGGTCGAAGATAGTTCTCTAATGACCACTACCTGCACCCTTTATAAGTCCCCCGAGTCCTGAGAAAATTACGCTCTTCTTATACAAAATTTGAGCGGAGTTCATGAAAGAAAGACTCTCGAGTAGAGCACCACGAAGTATCGATGTGTGCTGAGGTCACTCGAATCTTCTACTTACAAGAACTCACTGACTTCAGTGGCCTTCGTAAATGCAATTTTTAAGTTGTGATGACTCCATGAAAAAATCACAAGTTCCAAGAAATGAATCCTTCGTTTGTGAAAGTCGTGACTTCTGAGTAGAGCGCCTACTATGAGTTCAACGGGTTACAGGTAAAGGATGACAAATAATTCTTTGAATTGAAAACTGTTTTGACAACAATATGTGCAGCCCAAACGCTGGGAGAGTCGTGCTCTGGTAGTCGAAAGGAAACCACTCGGACTGGCGTCCACGAGGTCGGGGGCTCGAAAACTGCGAAGGCTTGCTCTCCAGCGACCATTTTGTACACGTTACGGAATCCCGTACGTTATGAAGACTCGGGTTTTAAGTGCAATTCCCCGCAAGCGCAGCGAATAAGGGCCCGACGGCCGAGTCCACACTCCATATTACTGGACTCAGCCGGAGAGCCGAGGCTCCGCCCACTCCAGAACAAGCTGAACCAGCCCGGCTCGACCGCCCACCTTGTCTAGCCGAAGGCTGGTCTTACAATTTCGACCCAAGCGTGGCTGGTATACATGAGAGAACGCACGCTTTCTTGCATTCTTTTGAGAATGCTCTCTGAATAGTTCTACAGGAACCCTTCTTGTTTCCTTAGAAGCTCTTGCCCAATGCCAATAAGCACAAAACTGGAAGTTCTGTGAAGAAATAAGCTTGGAACAAGATTATTAGTGACTCACACACATTTCTATGAATTGGCTAAGAAATTCCGACCTTATAAAAATTATGGGCATCGTTTAAAAGCTGTATTCTGAAAAAGAAGCTGGGAAAAGATGAAAAAGAAAATGAAAATCGGAGAAGCTTGAACTATGTAGCAAAGGTGGAAATTCATGGAGAAGCCAGAACTTGGAGTAAGGGGTCAGAAAAGAAAAGGAGGATGAGGTAAAATTGATGGAAAAGTTGCAAATTAGGAAAGAAGTGGTGTTGGAAAAGTATGTAATTTGTGTGGGAGAGGCTGAATTCGGTGGAGAATTAGCCGAACTTGGTAGGGAGATTTGTAGAAAAATGTTTCGTATCTATCGAAAATTTTCAGGAATAGCCCAGTTTGTGACGCCCCCTCAGAACAACTCAACCGAAAGCCCAAACTCCAACCGGCTGACAGTTTTGTCGAGATGAGACGCTTCTCAATTAAATTTTGATCCTAGCGTAGTGGGCTGATGTCCATCCACAACGCCTTTTTTGCATCCTCTCTGGGATGTTCTCTGTACATGTTGTATAGAGCCTTTTTTATTCCCTTTGAATAACACTGTTCTGCCGAAAAATTAAACCATAAAATTTTCTGAAAAAAAAACACGGAACAAATTCATTCATCAATTAATGACACACGAATTAAGACTACCCATTCTATCTTCAATTGAGACTCTGGGATTTTTGCCAAGATGCCAGCATGGAAAAACCGAGGAAACGAAGCCTCCAAGAAGCAATCATCTGTTTGTGCAATATTATGTTCATGTCCTATGAATTCATTTTATGATTCCTGTACTTCTTTCTACTTGTTGTAATAAAAATCCTTTTGTTATGGGCTTTGTAAAAAAAAAGCTCGTATCATACAAGAAAATACCGAAAACTGAGTTCATGCAACGAAAAATAGTTGAAAAAAAAAACGGAAGTCCCAGGGAGATTGCCATTGACAGGCGCGGTGTTAATGGGTACGGGAAATCGGTGGTCGCTAAGATGATGTGATGCTCCCCAGCGATACCTACAACACCGGAGAGAGCTCAAAACTGTGTTGTTCGATCAACAAATATGTGCAGATATGGTCAAACGATTAGTGGAATATATTACGAGAAATGGAATGAAGGGATCGAGTTCCAAGTTTTCTGAAATTTTGTAACATGAATTCGACAGTCTATCTCTCCATCTTGTCTAGAAACCGATGATCGATTTTAATTTTTTGACAAGTTGGAAATGGTCCCCTCCCCCCCTCCCCCGTGAAAATTTCCGAACAACAGGATATCGAGCACCTCGAGTATCGAGTTTGCCACCCTCGTTACAGTGCATTTTCTCTGCGCCCTCCCCGAGAAAGGCTGACTGTGAGCAAACGGCACAAGATACGATACTTGTGTTGACGGAGGCACCGTTATCACATCCCTGAGCAGGCCTAGACGCACACTGGAGCCTAAGCTTAAGCAGAATCCGAAGCCGAAGCCTAAGAGGAAGCCTAAGCCTAAGCAGAAGCCGAAGCCTAAGCCTAAGCTGAAGCCTAAGAGGAAGCCTAAGCCCAAGCCAAAGCAGAAGCCGAAGCCTAGGTCTAAGCCGAAGCCGAAGCCAGAGCTGAAGTCTAAGAGGGTCCGGGAACTTCTCCCCTAACACGGAGTCGCAGACGCCGCACCCGCCGCCTATCGCGGGATTGCGATGGAAGATTGGGGCGCGCAATTTGTGAGTTAGGGAGTCCTTTAATTATTTGAAATGGCTGGCCGCTCTTTTCAATTCCAATGCGGTATTGATCGTCGTTTATATAGGAGGGGTCATTCTAATTAATCAAGTCTAATAAACACGAAAACGAAAAAGAAACAAAGGAAAAAACGATTAAATCTAATAAAAAAGCAAGGCAATCAACGAAAAATTCCGCGTCCTATCGATTGGCGGGAGTACGGTAATTGCAGTGACATTTGCCGCATGCCGCAAGGGAGAATGCCACGATAGGGGAGAAGTTCCGTCACCCAGTCTAAGAGGATCCCTAAGCCTAAGCAGAAGCCGAAACCTAAGCTGAAGCCGAAGCCAAAGCTGAAGCCTAAGAGGAAGCCCAAGCCTAAGCAGAAGCCGAAGCCTAAGCCTAAGTTGAAGCCTAAGAGGAAACCTAAGACTAAGCCTAAGCAGAAGCCGAAGCCTAAGCCTAAGAGGAAGCCTAAGCCTAAGCCAAAGCCTAAGCTGAAGCCTAAGAGGAAGCCTAAGCCTAAGCCTAAGCAGAAGCCGAAGCCTAAGCCTAAGCTGAAGCCGAAGCCAAAGCTGAAGCCTAAGAGGAAGCCCAAGCCTAAGCAGAAGCCGAAGCCTAAGCCTAAGCTGAAGCCTAAGAGGAAGCCTAAGCCTAAGCCTAAGCAGAAGCCGAAGCCTAAGCCTAAGAGCAAGCCTAAGCCTAAGCCTAAGCAGAAGCCGAAGCCTAAGCCTAAGCTGAAGCCTAAGAGGAAGCCTAAGCCTAAGCAAAAGTGCGTATACAGGATTGCAAACACGTCGAGTTTGCCACCCTCGTTACAGTGCATTTTCTCCGCGCCCTCCTCGAGAAATATTGACTGTGAGCAAACGGCACAAGATACGATACTTGTGTTGATGGAGGCACCGTTATCACATCCCTGGGCAGGCCTAGACGCAGGCTGGAGCCTAAGCCTAAGCAGAAGCGGAAGCCTAATCCTAAGCTGAAGCCGAAGCCTAAGCTGAAGCCGAAGCCAAAGCTGAAGCCTAAGAGGAAGCCCTAGCCTAAGCGGAAGCTGAAGCCTAAGCCTAAGCTGAAGCGTAAGAGGAAGCCTGAGCCTAAGCAAAAGTGCGTATACAGGATTGCAAACACGTCGAGTTTGCCAACCTCGTTACAGTGCATTTTCTCTGCGCCCTCCTCGAGAAATATTGACTGTGAGCAAACGGCACAAGATACGATACTTGTGTTGATGGAGGCACCGTTATCACATCCCTGGGCAGGACTAGACGCAGGCTGGAGCCTAAGCCTAAGCAGAAGGCGAAGCCTAAGCTGAAGCCGAAACCAAAGCTGAAGCCTAAGAGGAAGCCTAAGTCTAAGCCTAAGCAGAAGCCGAAGGCTAAGCCTAAGAGGAAGCCTAAGTCTAAGCCTAAGCAGAAGCCGAAGCCAAAGCCTAAGAGCAAGCCTAAGCCTAAGCCTAAGCAGAAGCCGAAGCCTAAGCCTAAGCTGAAGCCTAAGAGGAAGCCTAAGCCTAAGCAAAAGTGCGTATACAGGATTGCAAACACGTCGAGTTTGCCACCCTCGTTACAGTGCATTTTCTCTGCGCCCTCCTCGAAAAATATTGACTGTGAGCAAACGGCACAAGATACGATAGTTGTGTTGATGGAGGCACCGTTATCACATCCCTGGGCAGGCCTAGACGCAGGATGGAGCCTAAGCCTGAGCAGAATCCGAAGCCGAAGCCTAAGAGGAAGCCTAAGCCTAAGCAGAAGCCGAAGCCTAAGCCAAAGCTGAAGCCTAAGAGGAAGCCCAAGCCTAAGCAGAAACCGAAGCCTAAGCCTAAGCTGAAGCCTAAGAGGAAGCCTAAGACTAAGCCTAAGCAGAAGCCGAAGCATAAGCCTAAGAGGAAGCCTAAGCCGAAGCCTAAGCTGAAGCCTAAGAGGAAGCCTAAGCCTAAGCAGAAGCCGAAGCCTAAGCCTAAGCTGAAGCCTAAGAGGAAGCCTAAGCCTAATCCTAAGCTGAAGCCGAAGCCAAAGCTGAAGCTTAAGAGGATCCCTAAGCCTAAGCAGAAGCCGAAGCCTAAGAATAAGCTGAAGCCTAAGAGGAAGCCTAAGACTAAGCCTAAGCAGAAGCCGAAGCATAAGCCTAAGAGGAAGCCTAAGCCGAAGCCTAAGCTGAAGCCTAAGAGGAAGCCTAAGCCTAAGCAGAAGCCGAAGCCTAAGCCTAAGCTGAAGCCTAAGAGGAAGCCTAAGCCTAATCCTAAGCTGAAGCCGAAGCCAAAGCTGAAGCCTAAGAGGATCCCTAAGCCTAAGCAGAAGCCGAAGCCTAAGAATAAGCTGAAGCCTAAGAGGAAGCCTAAGCCTAAGCAAAAGTGCGTATACAGGATTGCAAACACGTCGAGTTTGCCACCCTCGTTACAGTGCATTTTCTCTGCGCCCTCCTCGAGAAATATTGACTGTGAGCAAACGGCACAAGATACGATACTTGTGTTGATGGAGGAACCGTTATCACATCCCCGGGCAGGCCTAGACGCAGGCTGGAGCCTAAGCCTAAGCAGAAGCGGGAGCCTAATCCTAAGCTGAAGCCGAAGCCAAAGCTGAAGCCTAGGAGGATCCCTAAGCCTAAGCAGAAGGCGAAGCCGAAGCCTAAGAGGAAGCCTGAGCCCAAGCAGAAGCTGAAGCCTAAGCTGAAACCGAAGCCAAAGCTGAAGCCTAAGAGGAAGCCTAAGACTAAGCCTAAGCAGAAGCCGAAACCTAAGCTGGAGCCGAAGCCGAAGCCTAAGAGGAAGCCTAAGCCTAAGCAGAAGCCGAAGCCTAAGCTGAAGCCGAAGCCTAAGCTGAAGCCTAAGAGGAAGCCTAAGACTAAGCCTAAGCAGAAGCCGAAACCTAAGCTGGAGCCGAAGCCGAAGCCTAAGAGGAAGCCTAAGCCTAAGCAGAAGCCGAAGCCTAAGCTGAAGCCGAAGCCAAAGCTGAAGCCTAAGAGGAAGCCCAAGCCTAAGCAGAAGCCGAAGCCTAAGCCTAAGCTGAAGCCTAAGAGGAAGCCTAAGCCTAAGCCTAAGCAGAAGCCGAAGCCTAAGCCTAAGAGGAAGCCTAAGCCTAAGCCTAAGCAGAAGCCGAAGCCTAAGCCTAAGAGGAAGCCTAAGCAGAAGCCGAAGCCTAAGCCTAAGCTGAAGCCTAAGAGGAAGCCTAAGCCTAAGCAAAAGTGCGTATACAGGATTGCAAACACGTCGAGTTTGCCACCCTCGTTACAGTGCATTTTCTTAGCGCCCTCCTCGAGAAATATTGACTGTGAGCAAACGGCACAAGATACGATACTTGTGTTGATGGAGGCACCGTTATCACGTCCCTGAGCAGGCCTACTCGCAGGCCGAAGCCTAAGCCGACGCCTAAGCCGAAGCCTAAGTCGAAGTCCAAGCTTAAGCCTAATCCAGGCTGAAGCCTAAGCCTAAGCAGAAGCCGGAGCGCCTAAGCTGAAGCCTAAGAGGAAGTCTAGGCCTAAGCCTAAGCAGAAGCCGAAGCTTAGGCTGAAGCCTAAGATTAAGCCTATGCCTATGCCTCAGCCGAAGCCTAAGCTGAAGCCAAAGTCTAAGCAGAAGCCGAAGCCTAACAAGAGCCTGTAAGAGCAAGCCCAAGTCTAAGCCTAGGCCGAAGGCTAACGTTGTGATAACGGTGACTCCATCAACGCAAGTATCGTATTCTGTGCCGTTTTTTCACAGTGAATCTTCCTCGAAGAGGGCACAGAGAAAAGTTGGCGTTGCCTATCACATGCCCAAGACGAAGCCTAAGCCAGAGCTCAAGCCGAAGTCGAAGCCTTAGCCGAAGCCTAAGCTTAACCAAAAGTGCGTTAGCAGCATGGAATCATACGATTTCCGTTTTACTGGTTGAGCGTGGTACGGTAAAGCTGAAAAGGGATGGTTGAGCTGAACAGCTATTATAATCAAATTATTTGAAGGGAGAATTTGGGAATATGTGAAAAATCCAAATGTGGGGATCGAGGAAACTGGAAATCTGCAACTGGTGAAATTGCAATTTGGAGGAAATAACGAACTTCGATGAAAAAGCCGAAATTTCTGGTGAAGTTGGTGCCCGGGGAATCAAGAATTTTGAGGCCCCATCGGGATTCCCCGACGGTCCACGGAGATCCGACACTCACGGGGCATTGGCCCGATGTGAGTTGACGGTGCCGATCAGCCGTCGGCCAGCGGTCGAGCCGGTTAGTCTCATCGGGACGCCTGCTAGGTCCCTCGCATCCAGCAATTTTGGCATTGCTCACCACCGATTTTTAGTGACTCCAGCACTAAATTTGGCTTTTGCAAACCCCAATCGTAGGCTATTATCACCGATTTTCGATGTTTTCATCTCAATCCTTTGAATTTTCTGCCTAAACACAGGGCATTTCACCCCAATTTCGTCTTTTCGTCTCGAATTTTAGGCATTCACTACCGGTTTTTGGCTAACTTGTGGTTGAATTTAAGTTTTTCGCAACCTTTTTTGGGCTGATTCATCACCAAATTTGACTACTCCCCTACCGATTCCCTAATATTTTACCTCGAAATCTGATGTTTCTACAACAAACTTAGCCTTTTCAAACTATTTTTTGATCATTTTACGAGTTGGTTCGAGCTTTTTTTTGGAGATTTTCGGTCATCCCGTCACAAATCGGGCTATTCTTAGAAATTTTCTATAAATGCGAAACATTTTTCTACAAATCTTTCTACAAATTTCGGCTATGCCTCCACCAAATTCAGCAGCTTCTCCCACACAAATTACATACTTTTCTAACACCACTTCTTTCCTAATATGCTCTTTTCTGATTCCTTACTCCAGGTTCTGACTTCTCCAATGATTTCCACCTTTTCTACATAGTTCTAGCTTCTCTGGTTTTCATTTTTCCATCTTTTCCCAGTTTCTTTTTCAAAATTCAGCTTTTCAACGATGTCCATCTTTTTTAATGGGTAGGAATTTTTTAGTCGATTCACAGAAGCGCGTGACTCACTGATGATCTTGTTCGAATTTATTTTCACAGAACTTCCAGTTGTAAGCTTACTGGCATTGGGCAAGAGCTTCTAAGGAAACAAGAAGGGTTCCTGTAGAAATATTCAGAGAGCATTCTCAAAAGAATGCAAAAAAGCGTGTGGTCTGCCACGTACCAGCCACGCTCGGGTCAAAATTGTAAGACCAGCATTTTGATCGACAATGTGTGTGGTCGAGCGGGGCTGGTTCAGCTGGTTCTGGAAGGGGCGGAGCCTCGGCTCTCCGGCTGAGTCCAGTAATACGGAGTGTGGACTCGGCCGTCGAGCCGAGGCCCTCAATTGGACCCACTTATGATCAGTACCGTATCCGTTACTGCTGTAGGTCTAGCAGAATTCATTGAGTAAGAGGGGGCAGACGGGAAGAGTTTGCCTCAGGGGCTGAAGAAGGTAAGAGGTTTTTGACCCCTTTTTGTCAATGATTAACGCGGAGCACACGAGCAGTACGGTGTACTGTGCTGAGGTTTGCCTGGTGGTCGGCGAGTACCGTATCAGCCGTAATCGGCTCTAATGAGCCCGAGCTGCCGGGCATCGTTCAAGCCACCTAGGTGGTTCGTGCTGGTCAGGCCAGCTGAAGTGAACGGAATAAGGTTCAGCTTATCGTCATCTTCTCTGAGCTTCTCAGATCGGAACAGTGGAAGAACTTTGCAGGAAAGCTTCAGCCCTGAAAGGTGATCTCTTTCTCTTGCAGACGAGAGTCGAGATCCTTACTCACTGCGCTAGCAGGGAATTGCACCTGAAACTCGAGTCTTTATACGTACATCGGATTCCATAACGTGTACAAAATGGTCGCTGGAGAGCGAGAAATCGAATCCCCGACCCCCTGGACGCCAGTCCGAATGGTTTTCTTTCGACTATCAAAGCACGACTCTCCTAGCATTCGGGTTGCACTTATTGTTGTCACAACAGTTCTCAATTCAAACAATTATTTTGCCATCCTTTACCTGTAACCCCTTAAACTCATAGTAGTCTTGGGATGGGTCAGCTTGCTGGGTGACCCCTTCATCATGAAATTTGCAAGGTTGGGGGTGTTTGACTTTGAGGACCAGCGACAAAATTCAGACGCACAGCGAGAACGCGGAGACCGTCTCAGCGGCAGAGTGGGGACTCTTCAATCTTCGTGCTCCGCCCCTAGACAACGACACTTCCACGGGCAGTCCCGCACATGGTAACCGCAGTCCTCGCAACTACCGCACCCGGGGGGTTTCCGACGATGTTAGCTCTGCCTTTTGCAAGTAAGTTCCAGTCAGTTTGAGTGCGGCGAATCTTCAAAGAGGAGAGGGGGAGGCTGATAAGTGATAAAAGTGATGGCAAAAACATAGACGCCCGCAAACATTAATCTACCCCCCCCCCCAACAGCCAGGACGTGCCCTACTACCTGTATTGAAAGCGTATTGAAAGCGTAGTGGGCCCGATTAGATGCCTATCCTGTAGTCCATCGGAAACCTGACGGTTGCTGAATGCCCGCAGAACTCTTCCAAATTTTCTTCTCTTCTAATAAATCACATAATAGGCGTAATTTATGTAGATACCGACAGAAATAGTTTTTTGCAAGTATTGGATCCTGCAAGCCTTTTTTGAACAAAGTAATACTTACCAGTTCCACCGTTTCTTACCTAACTCTCCAAATCAGATAGGACAAGCTATGTCGACATGGCAAGTCGAATGTGCTGGTTACTTCCTCATCGATATAGAAAACCATTGGCTGCTTTCATAGTCTGCCGGCCGGCCGGCCGACGGACTATGAAAGCAGCCAATAGGGTTTGGAAAGTTATTAACAAATATGGAAATTGAAACTGCAAAATGAATCTACCAAAAAAGTTGTGAGCGTTCAAATTTGCATGCTTGAAGCATGGAGAGATAGTGCCAGTTGATAAGCGGTGTTGCCCGCAATGACCACAAGGGTCACCATGGTGTAGTGGCACTGCTCTCCCTCTCCAAATGAGCGATGTGGGTTTGCTCCCCGCTGTCGTTTCGCTTTTGCAAAGCGTGCTTTCACCCGAATAGAAGCCCCTATACCGTTTTTCTCACTGATTTGGGTTGGCGCTTTTTCAGCTACCATTTGCGAACACCTATCTATCACCTATCACCGCACTTATTCATGAGTTTTACAAAAATTACGTGGGGAATTTTAAATGAGTGCAGTGATAGGTGATAGACAGACGATCACATATGATGGGAGAAACAAAGCGCTGACTTAAATTATGGAAAAAATTGCTTAGGAGCTTTTATTTGGATGAAAGCACGTTTTGCAAAAGCGAAAAGAACAACGGGGAGCGTACCCTCATCGCTCACCTGGAGAGGGAGAGCACTGCCACTACACCTCGGTGACCTTTGTGGTCATTGCGGGCAACTGCGCTTATCAAGTGGCACTATCTCTCCATGCTTCAAGTATGCAAACTCTGAACTCTCACAACTTTTTTTGGTAGACTCATTTTGCAGTTTTAATTTCCGTATTTGTTAATAACTTTCCAAGCCCTATCGACATACCTAGGTCTCACCTCAAAGTTCCATGGGAAGTTGAAACTTTTCCCTGGTCAAGCCTTCGATTGTCTAAGGGGATTTGCAGCTTTCTTGAGGTGCGCTTCGTTGCACGCGTCCGTCGAAACTAGGTCACACCGCAGCGCGATACTTGACGGACGTCGCAGATGTTAGTGGAGTATACGATTTGCGATTAGTCCACAGCACTCAGCCAAAGAGAAAATAACACGGACAAATGCAAATTATCCGCTCCACGGACACTTGGTGGTACTGTTAGGTCATCACGAAACCTCAGTGGGGTGCACCGTGCGCGAAGTATGCAAGGTGACCCGATGCCAAGAGCACGATTCCGACACTCGGCAAAATCTGCTAAACTTCCCACGAATTCCTTACTGTCTGCGATTTTCAATCTATAGCTTGTAATCACGCCATCACATCTAGTCTAGCAATTTGAGAGATCAGCTCTGATTCACACTCGAAGGTGTTGTTTCCGAGAATTATGTAGAGTTGGATCTGTTGACGCGCCTGCTTCAAAGGCACAGTTCACGATAATTTTGGGTTATCCAGTTAAGGCGAAAATTGGAGGAGAAGATGGAGAATAGTGCGGTGGAGGACGAAGAGGCCGAAGTGATAAAGTGATAAGTAATTTCAAAAGTGATAAAAGGCTCCGAAAAATTCATTGAAAATGGGCTGGACAAGAATGCGAACAGGATAATAAAGTAGAAGGGGTGTTTGGACGAGCTATACAATGTGTGCCATCGTACGGGTGGGTACTGGTGCGAATAACTGACTACAGGAAGCACAAATGCCCCTCAAAATTCATCCACTTATAAGATAAGTTAACAAAAACACTGTTAACAGCAAAAGTAATCCATCTTTTCATGCTCTCAAGGTAGAAAATTAGAAAAATGACACAGAAGCTAAAAGAATAACAGAAAATGACAGACTAAAAATAAGACATCATCTTATCACCCGGCGAGCAGCTGCTGAACTTGTGGGTCCTGGTGCGAATAGCGCAACCTGTAGCGCCTCGACCCTCGTCTGACACATCATCGGTCTCGCGTACGTCAACGAATCCGCCAGTGGGGCTCATAATAAATCTATTGAGTTTTTCGTTCCGACATCGTCCTTTGTGCTACCCTTGCGGGCCACTGGGTAATTCTGCGAGGAAGTCGTAGGAACCATTGCTATCGTGAACTGAGCCCTTAACGCCTCCGACACTTCCACCCTGCACCTTTACTGGTTCGGTGCTATCTAACATGTACTCTTCGCCTTGTTCACAGTTGCTTTCGTCGATCTCTTACAGCCTCTGCATACAGCGAGATTCTGTGGACCTGCTATCTTTAGCAACTCTCTAGAGGCTTTGTCGTTTGAGAACCCCTCATTCTTTAACTACACGACCGAAGATTCATATGATTATGGAATTAGGATTTTTCAAATAACAGCCGTTCCTCCCCCATTTTTCTCCTAAACTTCCCAGCAAAGCGCTAGATTGCACAATCTATCTATTCCTATAAACTTTCAAAAGGGTGGTTGGTGTTTTTAAAGCAACAGCAAGTAAAATTCACTGCGGCCGCTTTCTTTGCTTTTGTCCATCACAATTTTTTGCCGTGCTATCACGCTCAGAATAGAGCGATTTTCCTGAAAGGCGTTTATAGGTGAAAGGCACAGTTCACAAAAACGAAATTGTCCCCGAGATTTCTAACTAGGACGAGTCTAAGCCTTCCAAGTATGCCATATGGGGCGCTTTCTGATCAGGAACGCTGACAGACATCCAAATAAATTCAACTTCAAAAAAGAGACAAGCCTCTAGTAAAAAACAACAGAGTGAAATTGAACAACTGACAGATATAATGTGAGCTCAAAGGGCGGAAAAGTCAAAAATTCCAGAAAATCATATTCTACAAGTATATGTAATTGTTTGTGATTACTCTTATGTCAAACACTAGAGGAACACCTGAACGAATCACGCCTAATCGGACTCGACCCTACTTGCAGACAACTACAGTACGAGCCTAACACTGTTGGCTAATCGACAATGATTAGTGATTATTGAACTTGGCTACGAGTAACTCAGTGAATTGGAAACAGTAACCTGAAGAAATCTCATCGTCCGAAGGCAACATCAACAGTGATAAAGACGTATAACATAATTTACATCATGATACCATTTCATCGAGAACAAGAAAAATCTTAAAGAAATGGTATGTGCGAGTGATGAGCTTTCATCATACAGGAGCATCGTAATCCTTAAATGCAGATCACTTAATAACTGTGGTCACAACGATGTGCCATAGTGAAAAAGAGAGCCTACCGATAGTCACGCTGGCTTTTTGTTCGGGCTCCGAGCGCCAAGTGTGAAACAGTAAATGTTGAAAAATTCGCAAAATTGTCGGCAAACCACCGTGCAATATACCAGCAGAGAGAAGTAGCAATAGATCTGGAACGAAGGCATGGTTAAAAGATTTGTACGGTTTGAGAGGTTGAACCGAATTGGTACAATTAAGCATACCGTGACCAATCGAAGTAGTAGCAGTTCGTCGAGCACGGTGTTGTAGTACTGATTTAGCATCAACAGTAATGGACCAATGTAAATCCAGTCCCATAATCGCAGCTCACTTTTGCTCATATGAGCAATAACGAGGCGATTCGTTGCTTTCGCACCTTTGAACTCGTACTTTTAATAAGCAATGAGGAGAGGACAATGACTACGTCCACAATGAATTACCGACAGCGCCGAAGCATAACATGAACAAAGTTATATGTTCATCGTAGACGGCAGTCTCGGCACGAGAGTATATCATACAGAACGGTACAACCACCATAAGTAACGGGAAAAGGGGAAATATGACAGAGGTACCCTGAAAAGAGATACAGGAAACAAAATTTCATTTGTGATCTCGAGGCCTTAGTAACGCGACACTTCATAGACTTCTGCACCGGCTAGGCAAGCCTATCAACGGTGGGAGCTGAACAATTTGCTGCCATATAGAATATAAGACCTGGTGAGAAGTTAACATTATCTTCAACTGTGACCCCCCCCCCTCTTCCCCTCACCGCCAAGTCATTACGACAGCAACATCCAACAATCCATCCTGAAAGATGCTACCAACCCTCTTCCAGCGTGAAATATGGTTCATTCAGCTCGCTTAATTTGTTCGCATACTCATTGGTGAGGCTTTACGATGCAGCGATATTACATCAAAGTCGAATGGAAGTCGGAATCGGAAGTCGAGCTCGCGGTAAAAATTGCTCACCGCAATTGTAGATCCGTTTTTCCCAACACCTCCGTGAATGATCACGTTCACGTAGCCTAGAATCTGGTATGTTGATCCTATCATAGATGAGCAGAGAACAACATGACGCAACTTCCAGCTGCCGATCTGCGAAGACTGTTTTCTGACTGATATAGAAAAAAAAAAACCTAGTCGGAGTTAACGAAATTGCTCACTAGAGTGGTATCCCAAAAAGAGTTGCCGAAAATACTCGTTGTAATTAACACTATAATCACGGACATCTGAGCTTCAGTGACATCAAACCTAAAAAGACCACTGATAACTCATTATAACGGTGTAGAGTTGGCGAGCTGACAACACACTTCTCATGGGTGCCGGAACTTCTCCCCCAATTGCCACGGCAAGTGACAAACATCACGCGGCGGCTACCCTGCCCTTGCGTTGGGAATTCGAACCTTACCCTTCAAAGGATGCGACTGCGAGCCATCGCGTACGGCAAACGCGACGCAGTTTTCGGGGAGAAGATAACGGACCCCACTTCTCATTGACTGTGTTGTGAAGTAGGATCGCATTTGCCCTCGTCCCTTCAGCCTAGCTGGTTTTGACAGCCAAGTCATTGTTGTAAATATTGATAATGATATTGACGAAACAACTATTCTTATTTCGCTGTGTAACGTTACAACGTACATGGATGAGAGCGTGCCTCCCATCCTGGGTGCTGTCACTGGTAGAGTGATGATGAGGCCGAAGCTCCTTTGATATGGTTTCCAGCGCGTCTAGGCTTGCTAAATTAACTTTGTGCTGGATCGATAATCGTTATTTACGAATCTATAAGGAATAGAAACATCTGACAAGGGAAGGATACGTAGTCGCAGTGGCCATTCAATATGAGACGTATACCCCTGTAGGTGGTTTCGAACGCTGATCTCAAATCTGTGTTCCAAACTTGCGAAACGATTCCGGGAACAAAGTTACGGGACCACTTCCTCCCTGTGTCATATCACTGCACTGAACGGATCACCGAGCCGAGCAAAGCACTTACCTGGGCAACGGTGGCCTAGCGGGTAGTGTGGTGGACTAGTAGGTATGACATCAAGGTTCGATTCCTTGGTGCTTGCGCTCGCTTTGCTTTTCCATGAAATGCGTTATAAACGCTTGCAAAACGTGTCTGGGCTCAATATTCGGCATCTACAGGGCTCCCTCACAACTTAAGAACAGTGAAGGGGTATTCCGAGGAAGTTTTTTTGCCCCTAACCGGTCGGATAAGGGTGGAGCTGCAGCTCCAGCAAAGGAAGAATTCCAAACATTAGCTCAAAATGGGCTCGAGAGGTTTCAAGGAGGAAGGATTCAAATGATTTATCTGAATAATCTGGCCGAATATGGTGTCAGCATATTTGATGGAGGACTTTCGTTCTTGCAGCATAACGTGGGCACCACTTAGGGAGAGGCGGTAATGAAGACCTTTTGAACCGTACTTTTCGATGCTGTGATGCTATGAAAATAATCAGGTAATTCTTTCCGAGGAAATCGAGTCCGTGGAATGCGATCACAATGATTCTATGCGGTCGCCTGATGAGGACAGCGACGATAGATGCGTAATCTCGCGAAAGAAGCCTCGTACGTTTGTGGGGATATAGAGGTTCGGACGTAGCTTTCATGTTTGTGATCTGGCCCAGAAGCTTCACCTTTTTGGCGCTGGTAGGAGAGTCTATAGCCTCCTATAGTTCGGCTCGCAAAAGAAGCCGTGCCTCTTCGAACGCGAAAAACAAGCGAATCGATCTGCCTACCTATGGAGATTACCAGATAAGTTGGAAGGATAAGCTGTCATAAAATTAATATAGGGGTTCCATTGCACGACAGTCGTTTCCACTGGATACCGCTTCAAATCAACAATGAAGGCCCATGGGGGACGACTGCAAAGCAAGTCATAGGTGGATTTAGGGCTTTGAGTGCAGCCGTGATACATGCCCCACCGCACCACCACGCCTACCTCATGAAAGGGCCTCTTGAAAGGGTGTTTACCTCAAGAATCGAAACAGCGGATAATCATATGTACCCACAAAGCGACAAACTATTGCTCTACATTATTTCTTCAGCAATGCCAATTAACCATTACCACCGCTTCGAAAGAGCGGACAGTATTAGCAGAACGTATAGACCGTATCCTTCCCAAGGAATGCTGGCTGTGGTCGGAGTCCGACTGCCGTCTACTGTAAGTGCAGGGAGCTGCAGAAGATTTTGAACTACCATCTTCACTGTTCGGGTTAGAGAGGCGTATATATTCGGTCAGTTGAGGTGAAAAAATTTATTGGTCTACCATTCTCCGAAATCCTAAATCGAGAGGGAGCCTTGTGGATGCCCATATTCAGCCCAAAAACGTTTTGCAAGCGTTTGGGAGGCATTTCATGGAAAAGCAAAACGAGCGCAAGCACCAAGGAGTCGAACCTTGATGTCATGCCTACTAGTCCACCACAATTCCCGCTAGGCCACCGCTGCACAAGTAAAGCCTTTGCTCGGCTTGGTGATCCGTTCATTGTAGTGGTATAACACGGAAAGGCACCGGTCCAACTTTGTTCCCAGAATCGTTCCGCAGATTTGAAACATAGATTTGAGATCAGCGTTCGAAACCATCTGCAGGGGTATACATCTCATCTTGAATGGCTACTGCGACCAAGTATCCTTTCCTTGTGAGCTCAATCGACAGCATTGGCTGCTTTCGTAGTCCACCGGCCAGCCCGCCGGCGGACTATGAAAGCAGCCAGTGTAAACATGTACAGCCCCTGACTAATCAGAACAACACATGAGTAAATTTCTTGTTGCGTATCCAGTTCAGCTCAAGTCTTTACTTCATGTGCGGCCACCCAATTCAATACCACACCGAAAGGGTGAGTCAAGAATTGATATCACAAGAAATTGTCCAAAAATACCTGCACCTCGAGAGAATTTACCTAAGGGATAGTGAATGGTGAGCCTTACCACTAGTTGGACGGGTCGATAACCTCTGAAACTGGAGACTTATTCGCATATATACACTACTCATTGAGTTCTCTTACATAGCAGAAAGCAAACAGTAACTAGATTACCCCAGCAGAATTATTTGCTACATTTCAATGCTATCGTAATATTATGCTTACTATAATGGGTTAAAATGAAGTTGGTGAGAAACACCCCCTCTTCTTTAGTACTAGGCACTGAATAACAGAGAATGAGGGGTAGCCGGCAATGTAGCCCGCAATAGTGCTTGGTAACGTCCTTCAGCCAAACAATCAGTTCCAATAAGCCTCAAGAGTTGAGGAGTGGGTGACATAATGGCTTTGAGCAAAAAGATGGATAGGGAAAGAATTGATTATTCCATTGACCGAAGATTCATTTCTCCACGAAAGTATAACCGGTAGAGCGCTTGCATACTGTTTCTACTGAGAGAGCACCCTTACGGGATCGCGAAAACGGATACCCTTCCTTCTCTGCGCTATAGAGATTACTGTTGAGGAAGAGGTGTGCCCTTCCCCCAACTACGTTTTCATTTTGTTATGATACCAACTTTTTGTTCTTTAAGGTTCTGTAAGGAAATAAACCATACTTGGAGAAACGCAGTTGACCAGTGCAATACGTAGACCAATGAGCTGCATAGAACATGACCACCGAAACGATCGAAACGAACATCACCCCATTCGTCATATGTCCCAGTGACATCGCATAGCAAATGTTCAGCGTAACAAACACTGTAAAGCAGTAAACCGAACGCTCGGGGGTTTTTGACTTTGCGAGTTGTACCACTGATTCGTAATCGCAAATGCAAATGTCCATTTCCTATCAGTCCACAAACATATTTCAATGCAAAAGAGAAAGTGCACCTTGAGTCATACTGTCACATCCGTGATCAAAAAGTTCTCCAAGTGGACTACTTGATCCGGTTCGTCGAGCTTGTTTGCCATCAATTGCATCAAGCGTTTGGTAAAGAAATAATCCTAGAGCAGCTTGTGCATAAGCCCATGATGGAGCCTAAACGATTCTCCCTTCCAATAATTCAAACAACTCCACTAGAACCAAAAGGGTGTGCGAACTTAGTTACGATTGAGATGACTGAGGTCATTTCGCGTTTAGGGGCAAAGTTATCTCAGTCACACCTAAATTTATCTTAATCAAGCGCCTCTCCTCAGTCATACCTAACTTCATGTTAGTCATAAGAGCGATGGCAGTAAGTGAAATTTCAATAGGAACTTAGGGTTGTGAATAGGAGAATTTTCAACTTTTGCGGTTTCCAGAGTTTCATTACCATATAGAATAGAAAAATTCGGTAGACTCAACATGAACTCCGTGTAAGATGTAAAAAAAACACTCTGTTGACCTATTTTTCTGAATTTTCACTAACCTGTGATATCGAACAGCATTCACAAAGGCGACGTAGTCGTTTGATATAGGGACATCTCGTCTTCGAAAGGTCATTAAGCGACCTCCGGCCAATCAGTTAGGTCACTTCTCACGTAAAATTACAATACTTCAAGCTAAATTCAGTACATTGAAGAGACCATCCATCAGCTACTATTTAGCCTGGTGGGTAAGTGATAACCAATGAGAAGAAGCCTTGCTTAAGACCTTAGCCTTCGCTCTACAGGGCGCGCCATAAATATGGTAACAACTTTACGCAAGAGCGTAACTTCTTTCTTTGACGTATTTTTCAAAACATGTTTATTCCATTAGATTTGTAATATAACTTAGTTATCATATCTGCTTTGCCGTGGTTACATCATCAGTTCTCGAAAAATGGTGAAGCCCTGTCCTCATCGAACTGCCATCCTGTCTCTGCGCGATTAAGGTGAACCGATTCCCAAGATCGCTGGTTGCCTCGATATTTCTCGCACGACCGTCCGTCGAATTGCGGAGCGTGGGTTAGTCAATGATGATCCATGGTTTGGTCGGCCCGTTTCAGTCACGACCCCTCGGTTAAGGAAAATTATCAAGGAAAGACTGCGTCGTGAACCCTGCATGAGAAAAATGGCTGCCGAATTGGGTGTGTCGTCTACTTCGACGAGAAGAGTGATCCGGGAGCAACTAATTCTTTATTCTTATAGGCTTCGGAGGCTCCTTAGCATTCCTGACAAGACGATGTATGAAAGGAAGACGAAGTTTCGAGCCCTCCTTGAGCAAGGTACGCACCTCGTCACACTTTTCACTTACGAGAAGTTTCTCAGCGTGGAAGGAAAATTCAACCCCCAGGACACACGGATACTTGCCACTTCGAGCCACGAAGCCGACGAAAAAGGTCGAGTAGTTTTTCGAAGCCATTTTGCCTTTTCCGTGATGGTTTGGGCTGGGATACGTACACCGCTTATTTTTGTTGAAAAAGGAGCTAAAATTAACCAAGTTATCTACATGAAAGGCATTCTCGAAAAGATACTACCATGGGCCAAAGATCACTTCAAAAATATGGTTTGGATTCTTCAATAAGATGGAGCATCAGCTCACAAAGGCAAGAGGACGCAAGACTGGCGCCGTGAAAATGTTCCGGACTTCATTGCGGCTTCCGATTGGCCATCAAATTCCCTCAACCGTAACCCGATGAACTATTGCGTATGGACTATTTTAGAGAGAGAGGCTTGCGCTTCAAAACATGCCACAATTGCTGCTCTCAAAGAATCATTGAAGGAAGCCTGGTATAGAATTCCTCGAGAAGCTCTGCGTGCCGCCATAGATGCATATCCAAAGCATCTAAGAGCCATAATTCGTAAAGGAGGAAGGCATATTGAACGATCGTATGTTCGCATCGTTAGTGTAATGTTTAGTTATCACTGAAGTTCATCTTTTATCGATTTAAAATGCAATTTCTGTACCACAATTACTTTGTTGCCATATTTATGGCGCACCCTGTATAATACTTCGCATCTACCCAACCGCTGCAACCCATGTACTATGCTACATTTGCACCTATCCAATCGCTTCGACGAAGTTCATCGCAAAGGAGCAAATCGCATCCAAATTAAGAGGTTTCGCATGAAGATGTCCAAATTCGTTACGAACCATCTGAGTTGTTTGATTACTAATTTTGAGTTACTTCCTGTTAGAGGAATCAGGCTCCTTTGCAGTTGATTGGAATTTTTCGTTAATATTTCTTTTATCTCGCATGGTAATAAAACTCTTTGAAGCAAGGCGATGAAAATTTCACGTTAAAAATTAACTTTCTTGAAGTTTCTTTTGTTCATCGTTTTCGTCATTCGACATCACTCTCATAATTAATATGAGGTTAGGTACGGTGGAGGAGGAGCGAGTAATCAAGACAAGTCCAGGTACGACTGAGTTCACTTCGCACCTAGACGCGAAGTGTTCCCAGTCGTACCTAAATTCATCTCAGTCGTAACTATGTTCCCATACTCGAAATAAAGCAAGCAATAGCAGTAGTACAATTTTATGCGGTCGACATTTATGCGGTCACATTAATACAGCATTCCAGTAGTCTCAGTTAATTCCAGACTCAGTACCAGTTTGGTGTTGAAGTGCGACATGAATAAATGGTATGCGTGATTAGAGGATCTCACGGTAGGTAACAACAGATGCGACACACGCTTACTCGGACACGAAGCAAAGACCACAATAGTGCCCGTATTGCAAGTAATAAGGATAAAGGATTAAGTCATGGCACGTTAATCACTGCCGTCTAAGGGATGTGACCACGAATTTGTCTTCTACTCAGAATCGCAAGACGACTCTGAGATCGATTAATTGACCTCAGGAGGATGGGAGGCTTTTTGGCCCAGGCGGATATCGATCTTGGTTTCGAACCCGTGACCACGCATGTGTGATGAAGTGCCTCACTCGCCAATACACCACCTCCGCCCATTGAAATAATTCGCTAAATGACTGACCGCCTACCTCGCTCTCAAGACACGTATGACAAAGAGCCGACAGCGATGGTTTCGATTAGAAACTCTGTCGCATTGGCACTTCAAAATAGAAAGACAGATCGAAACAAACAAGACATCGTTGAGGCCGAAATCATGTCAACGTTCACAAGCATTGCTGCAAGATGTAAATACCAAAATGGCATTGGAAAAGAAAAGTCAAAGTCAAGAAAAGTCATCGAGGAAGAAACTTAATGCAGGTACTTTGTTATTCTCTGGCACCCGCTCATTGTTCGCCTACTACACTTATTTCTGCTCATCAATTGTGGCCACTCAGTGGCTAGAGGTGAGGGTCGATCGTGTTTTCAACGGTTTTTCGCCATCTTCATCGGCAATTTTTTAATTAGCTCAACGGATTTTTCACGTCATGATTACATCCCGCCGCGGTCCTCTTCTGCTCCATTTAAACATTAACGCTTTGAATATCGGCTCAGACATTTGGTAGTGACTTCAACGAACTTCGGAACTTGAATCAGAACGTGCGTCCTTATATGCGAATGGTGAATGAAGCCGTAATTGATACAAGAAGAAGAGAAACATTGGTGAACATCGGCAAGAGATGCGATATCCTTGAAGAAAAAAAAGTTGAGAGAGGAAAATTCTATCTGGAATCGAGAGTTGAGGGGTCGACTACTAAAAAGTCACGCATTTCAGTTCCACCCTTTCGAACACTGGTTTTCAAGAATCCCACCCTCTCCCGATTACCAGAATAGTGAGGCTTCTAGAGACTTTGACTCGGAACGATTTGTTGTAATCTCTGGCGCCTCTAAACGTGGCTCTGTCAGTTTGTTTAAATCTGTCGAACATAATTTGCATGATACCAATTCCTTGCTGAATTTCTTAAGCCCTAGTACGATGTGTAGGATGAGAAGGAAAGATTAGAAGGCGTCAAACCCGATTTGTGTTCTGTTAACTACCTGCTGAATTTCCTAAATATTGAATGTATCTTAGTATCGTGTATATGCCGGCAGGGAAAGTTGTCTACCGGCAAGGACTTCTCAAGGTTATTTTGTCTACCGTAGATTTCGAGAAAATGTTATTATGTGTGTCCCTCGTCTGCGCTCCTTCTCACAGAAAGGTAATTTCATACGTCCTTCTGATGAACATTCGAGGAAAGAAACACGGGCGGAAGGAATGGTTGAATCACTAAAATGGTTCTCAAAAGGAGTCACATGTATCAAATGTGTTTGCTAGCGTTGGCTCTCAGACTACATCGCTTCTGAAAATTCACTAAGAACCGAAAATATATTTGTGGACAAGAAATCAGTTTTTGGAACATTAGTCAACGTGAGAACATTAGTAAAAAATGCTGATTCTGTTACTCTCTCTCTCTCGCCCAAGAATTTGGACCTTGTACTATTTGAGGGATCCTGTTGGAACTCAAAAATGAAACTGCCTTCCTACTTGGTTCTATGAATTCTTTTTATAATAATGTTTTGCAGTGTTTTGCCGTACAGGTTTGTTATGGTGAAAACCGCTTTATTTGGTCGACGTTTCGACTATCTCGTCGTCTTCAAGGACCTGAAAACAGTTCGGAGCTCCTGATCTGTGGCTTACCCGACCAAGCGCCCAAACGCGCTAGCCCAGTTGCAACAGCTCCCAGAAACTTGAACACCAAAAGATCCCAACCGAGAAACCAACCTTCTGCGGTTCCATCAACGCTGCCGTCCCACTCGATTCGGTGAACAACAAGGGACCAATGAGACACCATTGGCGGTCGTTGGATAAGAGCTGCGCGGTGTCCTCAAAGCCCACAGAGAGGAATGAATGGCAGAAATTCGCCTGTTATGGCAATGCACTCATTTCGGTTGTTCAGCTCAGGATTTCTCTCGCGGATATGCAACGCTTCCAAGATCTTTCTAGCACCGATCTCGTTTTCGTAGGCTAGGATTTTGCATTTAATATCGAAATCGTTGCCTTCGTGTACTTCTAGTCGATGCTTCCCAAACGGTGTAAAGAGGCTTCCACGCCTTTTACCTGCTAGATGTTCTTTGACACGTATGCCTAGCATCCTTCCTGTCTCACCAATATATATTCCGTCACAGGCCGAACACTGAAGTTGGTACACTGTCCCTCGCCGTGTGCAATCACCATCCTTTCCAAACGGACAAATAACGCAGTTATTCGTAGAACATGCACGATCATAAAGTCTATTGCGGATAAGATGACGCTTGATATTGTCCGTTGGTAGGTTTACCAAGACAACATCATTAGCCAGATCCGCTCGAGCAATGCATTGTCGAATTTCTGCGCTCACTTTATCCGATATAAATGGAAGTCGGAGATGCATCACATTCTCACGGTTTCTCGGCGAGTAAGCTTTTAAGCCTGACCTTTTGCGTTGTGTCCCATAGCCATTTAACTTTGCGATCTCACATGCTAGCTTACGTGACTCCTCTCGTTCCACTTCGCCTGTACACATTCCTGTAGCCGTTCTGTACATGTTACGAACTACTGCACGTTTCACAGCTTCAGGATGAGCAGACTTTGCGTGGAGTAAGATGTTCTTAGAGCTGTTTTTCCGATACCACTTCACATGATACCTCCCACCCGAGATCTTTATCTGCGTGTTCAGATAAGGAAGCCATCCTTCGTGCGGAACTTCTCTCGTGAACTTGATATATTGTGACTGTCGGTTGAGGATGTCAAACAATACGTCCATCTCTTGCTGCGTCGATGTAATTACGCAGCAGTCATCGATGTACCGACAGTACATAATGGGCATGCGCGCTATAACTGGCCTTTCTATCCTGCCCATAAAACAGATAGCTAAGACCGGCGCAAGACGCTGACCCATAGTAAGTCCTCGCTTTTGTGAGAAGTACTGTCCGCTCCATTTGAAAATATTACAATTGAGGCATTCCTTGATCAGAGCCATAATATGAACCTTGCTTAATCCGAACGTCACAATTTCTGTTTCATGCTCGTCCAACATTTCGGAGACCGCTTGGAGAGCTTCGTTGTTGTTGACGTTCGTATAAAGCGCAGTTGCATCGAATGACTCTACTACGCAGTTCTCTTGAAGCCTACATGAACGTAGGCGATCAAGAAATTCATTGGTGTTAGGCAAATGTGAAGGTACGTATCGGAGTAGTTGACCAACAATTCTGTTGAGGAACCAGGAAATACGGTCCGTTGGTCCTCCTACACAGCTGATGATGGGTCTAATTTTGTAATCACTAGCATTTGCCGACTTTTCCCCTCCATTGGACAACTTGTGAGTCTTGATCAGGCTGTAGAAAACCGGGCAAGAGGGTGTATCCAACTTCAGTCTTCTAATCAACATACTATCCAATTTTGCTGTCTTTCCGATTGATACCCACAAAGTATTCAGCCTGTGACATTTTTTCTGGATTTCCTCAGCCATGGGCCTTCATTTTCGATCGCACAAGGGATTAGACCTTCCACGTATCGTCAAGCGGTAACAGGGCTTCATCATTTGAGAGATCAGCTTAGAGGGAGTGCAGTACGCAAAGAGTCTCAGCGTACTAGCGCAGAATCTATGCTGGCGCCTATTCCATTTCCATGTTCGTTCTACAAGGAGCCAGAACCTTCGCCCATACAAGACATGAAATTCCGAGTACTTTCATCAGGAGTACTTGAAATTTTCAAAAGACATGGCCGCGAAAGGTTCTCAAACATGACGAACGAACAATGGGATGGTTTGCGAGAGGTACGAAAACGCGTAGCAGATGGTGAAATCCGTCTTTCCGTGAGTGACAAAGGAGGGGAGTTCGTGGTTCTACCTTGTTCGTTGGATCGTGAAATCACGGAACTTCACCTCAATGATGCTTCTGTATACGGTCATTCTACGGAAAAGGCGTTTCTCACACAATGTCACAGGCTGAATACTTTGTGGGTATCAATCGGAAAGACAGCAAAATTGGATAGTATGTTGATTAGAAGACTGAAGTTGGATACAACCTCTTGCCCGGTTTTCTATAGCCTGATCAAGACTCACAAGTTGTCCAATGGAGGGGAAAAGTCGGCAAATGCTAGTGATTACAAAATTAGACCCATCATCAGCTGTGTAGGAGGACCAACGGACCGTATTTCCTGGTTCCTCAACAGAATTGTTGGTCAACTACTCCGATACGTACCTTCACATTTGCCTAACACCAATGAATTTCTTGATCGCCTGCGTTCATGCAGGCTTCAAGAGAACTGCGTAGTTGAGTCATTCGATGTAACTGCGCTTTATACGAACGTCAACAACAACGAAGCTCTCCAAGCGGTCTCCGAAATGTTGGACGAGCATGAAACAGAAATTGTGACGTTCGGATTAAGCAAGGTTCATATTATGGCTCTGATCAAGGAATGCCTCAATTGTAATATTTTCAAATGGAGCGGACAGTACTTCTCACAAAAGCGAGGACTTACTATGGGTCAGCGTCTTGCGCCGGTCTTAGCTATCTGTTTTATGGGCAGGATAGAAAGGCCAGTTATAGCGCGCATGCCCATTATGTACTGTCGGTACATCGATGACTGCTGCGTAATTACATCGACGCAGCAAGAGATGGACGTATTGTTTGACATCCTCAACCGACAGTCACAATATATCAAGTTCACGAGAGAAGTTCCGCACGAAGGATGGCTTCCTTATCTGAACACGCAGATAAAGATCTCAGGTGGGAGGTATCATGTGAAGTGGTATCGGAAAAACAGCTCTAAGAACATCTTACTCCACGCAAAGTCTGCTCATCCTGAAGCTGTGAAACGTGCAGTAGTTCGTAACATGTACAGAACGGCTACAGGAATGTGTACAGGCGAAGTGGAACGAGAGGAGTCACGTAAGCTAGCATGTGAGATCGCAAAGTTAAATGGCTATGGGACACAACGCAAAAGGTCAGGCTTAAAAGCTTACTCGCCGAGAAACCGTGAGAATGTGATGCATCTCCGACTTCCATTTATATCGGATAAAGTGAGCGCAGAAATTCGACAATGCATTGCTCGAGCGGATCTGGCTAATGATGTTGTCTTGGTAAACCTACCAACGGACAATATCAAGCGTCATCTTATCCGCAATAGACTTTATGATCGTGCATGTTCTACGAATAACTGCGTTATTTGTCCGTTTGGAAAGGATGGTGATTGCACACGGCGAGGGACAGTGTACCAACTTCAGTGTTCGGCCTGTGACGGAATATATATTGGTGAGACAGGAAGGATGCTAGGCATACGTGTCAAAGAACATCTAGCAGGTAAAAGGCGTGGAAGCCTCTTTACACCGCTTGGGAAGCATCGACTAGAAGTACACGAAGGCAACGATTTCGATATTAAATGCAAAATCCTAGCCTACGAAAACGAGATCGGTGCTAGAAAGATCTTGGAAGCGTTGCATATCCGCGAGAGAAATCCTGAGCTGAACAACCGAAATGAGTGCATTGCCATAACAGGCGAATTTCTGCCATTCATTCCTCTCTGTGGGCTTTGAGGACACCGCGCAGCTCTTATCCAACGACCGCCAATGGTGTCTCATTGGTCCCTTGTTGTTCACCGAATCGAGTGGGACGGCAGCGTTGATGGAACCGCAGAAGGTTGGTTTCTCGGTTGGGATCTTTTGGTGTTCAAGTTTCTGGGAGCTGTTGCAACTGGGCTAGCGCGTTTGGGCGCTTGGTCGGGTAAGCCACAGATCAGGAGCTCCGAACTGCTTTCAGGTCCTTGAAGACGACAAGATAGTCGAAACGTCGACCAAATAAAGCGGTTTTCCCATAACAAACCTGTACGGCAAAACACTGCAAAACATTATGCAACATGCCCAGGTTTCAAGAAGACCGAACGTGGAATTTCTTTTTATAATGTTTTAGATGTGACAGAGCGCGAAAAAGGAGTAGCTGTTATGCTTCTTGAGAAGGGTGGAGCGCGATTCACGCGCCAATATAATGAGGTCATCGCGCACGCAGCATCGTTTTAGTACCTTCCTGTTGAGATGGACCAAATAAATTTGCAGTAGTTCACGGCTTCACCATGAATAGAGCAAATCTCTTTACTATGGCAAAAATGCCCCTCCGAAACTGAGAATTCACCTCATAGGTCAACAATTTACTAGTCAAACGTTCAAAATAAGAATAACTTTAATTTTTTCGATCCTAGTAAACGCAATCCATCTGTAAACGTGCATAGTTGGTCATTTCTTTACTTATTCTACTTATATTCTACTTATAAGTTCTTATAACTTCCGTTATGATGGTAAGAATGATGTTTTAGCGTGTTTTGTCCGATGACCTCATTATATTGGCGCGTGAATCGCACCACACCCTCTTGAGAATGCTCCTTCCTGTAGAGTGGTTTCCAGGAGTCTATTCAAATGCGTAAGAACGTCAGCTTGATTATATCTTCCATCCGGGAATATTATCAGACTTCATTTGATTTACCATCCTGTGGTGTAGCAAATCTATTCAACCAGAACTAACAGTGATTACTTATCATTAGATAAGCCACGCACTGTACTGGACGATATTAAATTTGTGCTGGGCAGCGAAAGGCAAGGTGGAACAATGTCTCATGTGATATGGCATGTTTTGATGTCGCAATTTTGAGCAATTAGCCCTTCCTCCTACAATGGAAAAATCTTTTCTGAACATGATTCTCTGCAATGCTCCAGGACTTGTCACAAATGTTGTCGTTACTCTTTCAGGTACTAGTGACCACAGTGCTCTAGAATTCACGATTAATATCAAAACGTTGCTCTCATGGTTTCCTGAAACCATGATTTTCGATCTCAAATTACGCTGCAATTGATGATCATTTGCTTAGTGTAAAGTGGTCGGTTTGCTT
This sequence comes from Haemonchus contortus, assembly GCA_000469685.2. Lineage (NCBI taxonomy): Eukaryota > Metazoa > Nematoda > Chromadorea > Rhabditida > Trichostrongylidae > Haemonchus > Haemonchus contortus. The sequence goes on along the minus strand of LS997567.1, from coordinate 45,634,917 downwards.
TGCTACTGTCTCCACAGTCGACGTGGTGTGTGAACTCTTTATCAATATCCTCCATGATACTGTGGAACGTCTCTTACCAGTCAAAAATTCAAGATACTTTTGAAAAGTTTTCTATTTTTATTAGAGAGATGATTCGACGCCGAAGCACATTGTGGATTTTTGCGATAGCTGATGGTTTCAGGGATGATCGGAGAGCTTTGAAAAATATAGTATTAGAAGCAATCACGTTCGACTCTCACTTAATCTTGGCATGATGGTTATGCCTTGAGTGTTCTTCTCTGAAGCCTCGGCCAAGATATTACAATTTTCATTCGGTCAAGGTTCCGGCCGGTCGAAACCTGGAAGCCAGAAGAAGAAGTTGGGATTCATCCTGATCAAACGACGTCTAGACCTCAGCCTAGTTTAGATGTAGCCTATAGATATCTAGAAAGGACTTGCAAAAGCACAACAAGGTAACCATCTTGAATGTCCTGAAAAAGACCGTTCACCCTCTTTTTTGGATCTCCGGCCTGTCCTCTATTGCCGCTACATAGGCGACATTTTTGTCTCCTGCCCAACCCAGAAAAAAATGGTCACGCGTTCCGAATTGCTGAACAGCAAGCTGACAATATACGACTGCACGAGCAAACCCTGAAGACAATTGGCTGCCTTTTCTCAACATGCAGACCCAGCATGAGCGAGAGTTCCTGCGGACAAAATGGTACAGGAGACCCACTAGCAAAAACATTTAAGTCCATTTTAAGTCGGTGTAACCACACAAAACCAAGCGAGCCATCATGGCCGGTATGGTTAGGACGGCGAAAGCGGTTTTATCGGGTGATCAAGAACAAGAAGCCGAGGAGCTAGCTAGTAAAGTGGCTGTCTCTAATGGATAACCACTGAGGAACCAGCATTCTGGCAGACCACCCTGAAGAAAATCACATGAGTTAGGAACTAAAAATTCGAAGGTGCTTTTTTGCCTGTCTTTCGTGTCAGACTCCGTCAGTTCAAGCTTGAGAATGGCTTCGCAAAAGTGGTCTCGGTCCAGGTGGTTGACGTTCCTCCTACGTATCAAAGGCAGAGACTGGCCTAAACCGTCACTACGACCCTTCTGCTTTACCCCCCATTGCGGTATCTGTCCCAACGGGCGAGGGGGTGACTGCATGGTGTCCGGTGTGGTCTATTTTATTACATGCAAGTTCTGCGAAGAGGAATAAATAGACGGAACCGGAAGACCTTAATATGCAGATTGAGGAACATCTGGATGGCCTGAAAAACAGAGCTCGAAATGCCCTTGGGGGACCATAGAAAGCATTGCCACGGAGATGTAGAATTTAGAGCATCGATCAAGACGTCGATGCGAGAGCCCGCCACCTCGGCGCAAAAAGTATGGAGCCTTTTGGATCAGTGCGAAAAATTCCGAAATGAATCGGAAAGACGAATGTCTTGCCCTGAGTAACGTAACAAGCTTGCCCCTTTCCTCTACCTGTGTGGTTTTCAATTGCAACCGGCGGCAAGCCAGAGGCAAGAACACATGGAACCCACCCACTGAAGGTTTGAATACGCCGTTCGAAAAAAAGGGTCAACGTCCTTCTTTCCGAACATTTGGAGAGGGTTATCTGTTGTGTTCAGCAAGACCGTTCTAAAATCTATAGGTTGCACCTAAGCTACGCTGAGGTCTAAACGTCGTTCGATCAGGGTTAATACCAAATGCTTTTTTTTCTGGCTTCCAGGCTCTGACGAAACTGACTGGCCGAAACGTTATCCGAATATTGTATTAGTCGAAAGATGCGTCAACAGGTACCAACTTCACTTCGGAAAGAAGATAGTAGACACTGAGAGTTTTTCTAAGCTGGTCATGTTTATTAGGACACGTATTAGAGACAAAATGTGTATTCCGTCTCTGATTGAAAGCAACGGCAGTACCTTGTTCGGTAATGGGGATGAAGCTGACCTTCTATGGCAGCATTTTCAAAAAAGATTCGCTCCACACCTTTTTTGAGGACCCCACATCATGTTTCGCATATTTGGAATCCACCGTATGGTTCTATAAGGACGATATTGCTGAAATAATGAGCGAATGCCCAAGTACGAAGTCGTTGCCATCGAACTCTATCGCTACAAGTTCATCAAGAGAGTTTCGCCTGGCGTAGCATATCCATTAGAGTAACTCTTCAATCAGTCTAATGGTATCGGAAGCTCCAACCCTTAGAATGTCTTTCTGACTCCTAGGCCTAAGAGGACGCTTTTCAGGAATTCACTGCCCATAAGCATTCTTCTATTTTCGCAGAAGTCTGAAAAAATTTCAGAAAACATATTTTCAAAGTACTCTGAGCAGACTAATGTTATATCTTCAAAACAGCAGTTTCTCGAGGAGAACGTTTAGGGAGGCACTGCTTGTATCACTTAATCATTGGGCTTAGACTTTTGAGCTTTAGCAGCATATTCACGTTATATACTTTAATTTTACCGAGGTTCTTGACAAGGCACCCCTTCATAAACATGTGAGCAGACTTCTGGTTTGTATACACACCAAAGTTATGCAGCGGTCCACCACTCCTTAACAAATCGGGATTAGCAAGTGCGAATCGGAAACCACTTTTCGCTGGTCTCCCAGACACTGACCAGTAAGTGATCCTCGCAGTCTGAGCTAATTTCTTCTTTGCTTTTCGATTCATATACATTCGATCTACCAAAAGCTGTCTAAGATTTGAGAGTGAAATGCCAGATGTATGCAGTCGACATATAGATTGCAAAACAGTTCAATTGGTGGAAGACTGTGCTGTCCTCCAAACGGCTATTGACTATATGAAAGAATGGTCTCAGATATGGGATTGGTCTGTCATTAGAAAAGACACCGCTCTTCCAAATAGTTGGGGTCTGTCATTAGAAAAGACACTGCTCTTCCAAATGGTTGGACCTTCTAAAGCAGTTACAACAGAGTATTACAATGATGGAAAATAAATAGGAGTTCCAGCTTGATGTTTCGTTAATTGCTTTACATACTCGCAGTACGCGACCCGTAAGTCTCACAAGGATGGTGATTTGTGGGCAAAACTTCGGCCTCAGACGGGACTCGAACCCGTAATTGTGCTTTACGGGTGCTCTTTATACTTACACCACCGAGACCTCACTTGCCCTCGCCTTTTTAATGGCTTATATGCCATAGCTTGACAGCACTAACACGTAAACGTGTTGACCGGTCAGTCTATATCAGCACTGGACCACAAGTTGTAAGCTTTACTGAATATTACTTGTTTTGTCTCGATAAGTAGTGTTAAGGAGGTTGGAGAAACTGACCTCATATTTAACGATAAGCTTTGTTTTCATGACCATTATAAATCGGTAATCTCTAGAGCAAGCCGTATTATCTACGATTTATCCAGGGCCCTCCTTTCGAAAAGCTCACCTTACTGATTGTGAGAGCATAAAGACGTACGTTTGCTCAATATTTAATATTTGGCGTTATGGTGTTCCCTCCATGTAAAATAAATAATATCGCTCTGTTCGAAAAGGTTCATAATTCCACCGAACAGTCATAATGCGTTCCGAAGGAGTCACTTGTAAATTTATTACAGATGGCATAGAGAGTAGAAAACTTTCGGGACTGAAAAGCTTGTCATCAGAGCGCTTATTCAGCGATTTTGTAATGGTTCACAAAGTTTTGACATGTAAAACTGATCTTGTCCTGACAGACTTTTGTGATGTAACCACATCAAATACTAAAAAAGCAAAATTTCGACTCAGGATTTCATTTGCTAAGACAGATCAGCTTCAAAAACTCCGTAGCACTGCTCTTAAATTGCTTTCATCCACTCTTACTCACAGTTTTTTTTTGTTTTTTCTCTTGTATCACGGGTTTCTGTTCGCTACGACCTTATCGAACCTTGGTTACGTCTTCAATGAACAAGTAATTGAATAAATAAATAAATGCACACATTCCTCCAGCTCACCGGCAAGCAAACAGGTCATCGTAGGAGACCGAGCACACATTATAAATACCATGTCTATATTATTTTTCAAAATCAGACGTCATTGAAAGTCACTTGCATGTACTCCAATAAATGGACGATAGCAGTCTAAAGTGATTTTTGTGCCTTAAGCTGTTCAAGGGACCTCTAAGACGATGAACTCCCCTGCCTGAGGTTCCCTTTGGTCTACTCGCCTAAAATTTCGTTCGGTTTCATGCGCATCGGGCTGAGTTGTCAGCGAGCCCCAGTGTTGTTGCCTGCTCTCCGTGTTTTGGACCGCGGTCCAGGACCTCATGAGGAGGGTCTTTCCCCAGTGGGATACAACCGTCCTGTACACACAAAAAACGTCCCTGTATACCCACTATCGTTTCACTGAATGAGAACCCTTCTCGTGACATTCTTGCTTATTTTCTTCTTTTTTCTCTCCTTTCCCCTGTCCCCGAGTGAGGCGTGGATCATTTTCCAGCCTTAACCTTCATTTTCAGTCCTCTTACTCTTCTTCCTTAATACTTCTGCTTCTTTAGGTTGTTGGCTTGCCAACACGTGTTCTAGGATCGGAATGTTCATCACAAAGATAACGAAAATGATGGACTCATTTGAGAAATGGGTATAAAGAAGAATTTATAATTACTTCTATAGATTCAAAAATGAACTTATTCATACAATCACTCTGATAAGGATAATCTCAAAAACATTACTAAAGCCGTTGAAGGATCTACTAATAATTTTTGAGTATTAAGCAATGGTACAACTTATCAATGGTACAACTTATTTTTCATTTTTTGACTTTGTTTACTTTTATTGAACAGTGCATTTCACACGTTCCTTGGCCCACTAACCCCAAACCACTGATGAGTCTCAGGGGGAGGTGGAGATGGAGTTTCGCCTGATGAAGAGGCGGGACGAGATATCTTTCACTTCTTTCCAATTGTATTTACATTTTCATATTGTCCAACAGATTCCACTAATTCCAAATTGTGGCGTTTTACTTATAAGACCTTACCTGAGAGTTCCTGCTGTTCTTACGTAGTATTCACACCTTTGGGCATATTTGAATCTCACTATATATAAAGCGGTAACCTTGTGCGTCTGTTTGTATGGCTGTTTGTGCGTCCTACCAAAAGTCACGTAGGTACGATGAAGAGTGTGATGCCAGGTGAACGCGGTGTTGAAACGATTATGAAATGGGAAGTCAACCGATGCTTTCTAAATTGGTACTCCAACAAGTCGTAGGTAAGCGGTAGTGGGCATGTAGTGCACGCGTTAGCGTGTGTAACCCAACTGGTGAGTAAATAAAGAAACACCTTTGGGTAGCGTTTTTCGTAGTAATAGCATGATTTGCTACTGCGACTTCAATCAGTATGCCTTCACTGGCTTCAATACAACACCAACGCATCTACTTAGTTCTTCCTACGGATCTCTGTAATTAACCAGCCCACTAGTGTATAATGTATCATCATTATCTTTTGCATCTACATCCCTTCCTCCACTTACATGTAAGGAGGTGTCACCGGTTAGCCATTGAGAAGTCAGCCCACAGAAGAAGGAGTACAGGTGCAAAAGATCTCATTAATTCCAACTAGAACTATAATCGCACATCTACGAAAGTAGCAGTGAGGAGAATGATTTCCAGGGTTATTAAGTGGAAGTGAGCATATTAGAAGAAACTCACAGGTTCAGTAGCCGAGTACGAAAACGTTGATAAAACAAGAACGGTTATCAAGTTGATAATGAGACCGATGAGAGTGATTAAATTCGGTGCCAACCACATCGGACACCATGTAACTGCGTATTCCCACCATCTGAAGAATAAATCGATAGAACCTTAATGACCGCAAATGACGGTTAACCTTTTCATGCATAGTTCATCCAACCAGCTATTATCAACGGCTGAGTATTTGTGCTCTCCAAGGCGTTTCAATTCATATTCAGTCGCTAAGGAATCAGTCTGAAAACCTAATTATTCTTGCGCTGAGAAGGACATCAGAAAAAATGTTTCAAAATTCTGATATTTTGATTGGAGACTTTTTAGCTACCAAAACTTAGTGTCAGTATGGAAACTAGTTCAGTACGAAGGCTCACTCATTGGGACTAAACATCATTCGAACTTCGCTCGGAATATTTACGTACGTATGTCTGTAATGCAGGCATCGATAGGTCGGTAATCTAAGGAGATTTATTTAAAGTTAAACGTGACTCCTGCTATCAATTGAACTGATGTCACGTTCATTTTTTTAGTTCGTAAGTGAGCGAACGAAATATGTCCGCATTTTGAAGAATGAAATAAATATGTCTATGATGTTCAAGACAAACAACAAACCTCCACGTACCACCACCACAGACTGAGTAGCCGCGATCCAGGGTTGCAGTCCATCTGAAAATACTGTTCTCCGCAAGAGATCATAAGAAGTTTTATAAGACGTGTAGTAAAAAAATAGAAAGTGGAAAACGTAAAGAGGTTCAAAAAAAGCAAAAACGCCTGCAAAACCACGAACAATCAGTTACGTGAATGTGATCTGTGAGCTTCTACTTAAACGAACAAGTATTATCTCATTGCTCTCATCAAAAACCTACAACAGATTAACAAATACCGATAAAGGACCAAAAAACTTAACCATTCACCGTTCCCACGGCTCAAGCTTCCCATATCTAGAGCATCTCACATATTTGGCTTAGTGGACTCGTTCTTAATTATTATACGATACCTCAACGGAAAGCTCTTACGCTTGTTTTTTTTTTGCTTTGAACGAGTAAACGAGTGTTGTTTTCTATATTACGCTCTTCTTTTTTGGAATAAAACACGAGAAGCCTCGATTCCCTCATGCGTTCAAGAGCACACGAAGTACAGGGTGGGCCAAAATTATGATTACAGCGCGCGCTGACGTACATAGCATTTTTTTCTGAGTTCATAACAATTCATTGAATTTCTTCCACTCCGCAAGGTAGCTTCCGTAATTACCTTTTTTAACGATACTAAATCTCTGGTAGATTTTGAACGTAATATAAGCGTAACTAGTCCGTGAATCAAATGTCGCTTTGCATTTACAAGAACTTTTGGCACGGTGCATCTACAGACGATCTAACTTAACAAGGCAGGTGGTGCATTCAATCATAAGACGCTCTCGAGAGTTGGGAACAATTGCAGATAGGAGTGGTAAACCAAGGAGACCTGTGGTCATATTTAGGGGAAGTGTTAAGGAAGCAGGGCAAAGGTCTACGTAGCAGCAAATTCATTCTGAGTCCAAAAAGGCTAGATGAATGGATATCTCATAAAGTTTCTTGCGCGAAATCGTGAAGCATCATCTGCACGACAAGGCCTTCATACGATCAGGAAGTGATTTTCCCAGTGAGCAGACAAAAAAGAAGAGAAATGTTGGCTCACCAAAGCTGCCCCACCTCATACAAAAAATTGTCGTACGGGATTCCTGTTCACCAGCGGAAAGATATCCGCAGTGAAAAAGGTGCCCAATAAGCAGGGCTACAAATTTGTATAAAGCAGAAAAAAATGGAAGTGATACAGCGCCTGGCTCACTAACTTTCTGTGATGGCCTGTGCTAGCATCACCGCCGAGGCAAAGACACCGATCATTTTTGTAAATTATGGAGTGGAAGTTGGTTTGGAGGCCAGTTTGATCTCTTCGTGCGCAATGGGACACTTTGGGGATTCGAACCGGTCATATTGTCAAGATAAAGCTCCTGACCGCAGAACAGAAATTGTCTAGAAATTTCGTAAAAGGGGCTCCCTGACCTAATAAGTTTTGATCAGTGACCACTCTGGAGCCCTGACCTAAATCCCATGAATGTCTCAATATGGTCAGCCTCTGATATAAAAGCATCTTTCAGCCCAAACAAGAAAGGAAATAATCTCGAAAATGCTTAGCAAAAAGCCGGGACCAAATCGATGACCCTAGCTGCGTGCCACCGTCAATGCCGCTCATCGTCGTCTCTGGGGTTGGGTGAAAGCAGAAAGCAACAGATCCCAGTTTCAATGTACAGTTTTGTTAAGAAATTAGTTATAAACACTTTAATGAAATTGGTCTGCTCTATTGGTTTTCCATTCGTTTTCTGCGATGTGATGTCTGTGTAATCATAATTTTGGCCCACCCTGTAAAATGGATTGATTGGTAGACCTATAACCTGAGCGAAAGCTCCGTGTGCAATTGAGCAAAGGCAAGAGGAATGCAAAGTTCGAAAGATCAACGGTTCCGGATCACTTAAAACGAATATTAGCAGCATAACATTGAAAACGACAACTTGAGATACGAATCAAGCGAAAAGAGCTACAGGACAATTATTAAACTATTTCGTAGTTTTTTTGCATCAGATACGTTTGTATGCATAGATGCGAATGGTCAGGAAAGTAAAAAAGTGGATTCCGTTTCAGAAAAATAAAGCAATGCAGCTTTGCCTGAGACGTAACATTTGGAGATCGTATTCATGATATTCCACGATGACAAAGTGAGGAATGTTCCTTCAGTGAGGAGCCTTTCTTCATGGTAAACGCTGTGCGACACCATGGACATCGAATCGGTATTGTAGACTAGTAAGGCTTTAGGTTTGTGATGTGATTCTAGTTACATATTTGAGATGTTTCTTTGAGAGAATCGTTCATGAAAATCAGTCGTCAAAAGATGGGGTGGCGAAAGATATGTACGCTCAGGTTTTGACTTGATGTTTTGTTAACTGCTGTTATTTCGCCGCAGTTGACATTCCGAAAGTCTCACCTTGTGGTTGGCGTGTTATGGACAAAACCTTCGCCTCTGACAGGACTAGAACCTGTAGTTGTGTTGCCCGGCCACCGTGCTCTTTACCGCTTGCACTACCGAGACCCTGATGCCCTTGCCTTTTTAATTATTTTTATGCTACAGCTTATCAACACTCACACGTAAAACGTGGTGAGCGGTCAGGCAATAACAGCAATAGACGTCCGAGGCCTCACCAACCTTATGAGACACGTTCGGTTTAGAACTAAGCAGCTTCTCGACAAGGAAAGGTGCAGGCTTCTGATGTCCGTCGTCTCATAGGAATCGACCTCCACTGTTCTACAACGATACGAAGAATGCAGGGATCAATAAGTGGGTGATCTGACGAAGTTTATATAAGGTACGTGAAAAGGCTGCTGGAGAAACGGGAGCATAGTTTTTTTCCAACATCGAGCCCCAGACCCCAGAGAAATGGCTGACTTCACCTAGAATGGGAGATGGGTCTTGGCCGAAGGAATACAAATTTTACCTAAATTCTAAGAAGCAAGGAGCACCGGATGAATGAGCTGGTAAACTCACATAGACAGCTGGGTTGAGTGAAGACTAAAAAAATTATTTGATTCACGCACCCGACACTCCTTCCCTTTTGAGCTTTAGGTAATAAAAACTATGATCAATACGAATTGTGCGATGAAAAAAACAGCAAAAAGAGAACACTGGACACCAGATGAATGAAGAGCAAACGTGAATGGTGAGATCGTGCGACGACAAATAATAAGTACATCACGAATATCCTTGAACACTGATGAATGTCTAGACAGCTGCCGGCTTCGATCTTGTTAGACAACAGAGTCGAAAAAACGCATATGTTCGAGTCACCTCATTCACTTGCTCCATTGCCCTCCAGATTATTTCTTCCAAGGCCATAATTGTACACATTAAGTGAAAGGACGAATAGGAAAACGAGTGTAATACCCATATCCAGCAGAAATAAATAGAAATATTTGTATGGACTGTCCGGTGAGTAAGAAAGAGAAAGAGAGGGTGAGAATGAGAGCGAGAGTGAGAGTGAGAATGTGTGTTTGTTTATGCGTGTTTGTATGCATGTTTAAGTGTATAAGCGTATGTTGTTTGTTTTTGTGCTTGTGTGTGCTTACGTGTGTTTGTGTGTATGTTTGTTTGTTTGTCTGTGTGTTTGTATGGTCGTGTATGTTGTGTACGTGTTTTCGTGCGTGTGTGTATGCGTGCGTGTTTGGTGCGTATTTGTGTGTGTGTGTTTGTGTTTGTGTGTGGGTTTTTGTTTGTGTGTGCGTGTTTGCGTGCGTGTATGTGTGTATGTGTGGTTTATGTGTGTATGTGTGTATGTTTGTGCTTGCGTGTGTGTTTGTGTGTTTGTGTGTACGTTTGTGCATATGTGTGTATGTGTATGTGTGTATGTGGGTGTGAGGGGGTTAGAGATAGTAAAACATCGCACTTCTGATTACTCGCGGCTGCAATTCTAAGAATCGCGTCGAGCAGCGCATGTAGATTCATCCCGAGCACGCTTGAAACTGATCTCCTTTCAATACTAGATACATGAAGCACAACATCAATGCTATTGAGTAAAAACCAATAAGTATGCAGACATTAGTTCCTATGGATGCTATTCTTAACTAACAGTATTGTGAAACGCATCTTTAAGTACCCTAAAATTCCATAGATAAGAGCGGGTGAGCCTCCCGGTGAAAAATTAATTGGAAAAAATCGAAATTGAATGCAGTCACCCCTCTAACTTGATGGATGGGTAAATTAAACCTCGAGGAAGAAGTTAAGAAGAAGCTCCGCCCCTCAACTCCAAACCCCGCCCACTTAACAAACAATTTATATAAAAAAAACAGCGATCCGTAAAAATCGCTGTTTTCCTATATGAATTGTTTATTAAGTGGGCGGGGTTTGGAGTTGAGGGGCGGAGCTTCTTCTTAACTTCTTCCTCGAGGTTTAATTTACCCATCCATCAAGTTAGAGGGGTGACTGCATTCAATTTCGATTTTTTCCAATTAAATTTTCACCGGGAGGCTCACCCGCTCTTATCTATGGAATTTTAGGGTATTTGCTCTTAGCGATTTTCCTGCTCTCAAGCTATGTCCAATCAGAGCTGCGCATGGAGAAAGACAGATTTTTCACTAAAAAACACAAGTAAAATCTACTGACTTTACAAAAAAAAAACTCCATACAACACATAGAAGATACTTTTATCAGCATGAGGCAGCCGTTCACAGTCAATCATACAGTTATATCATTTCTGTTACAGAAATAAAAGATTATTATTATCATGTTCTCATTGGAATAGAATGATTATAAAGTGATTATTATGAAGGTAAAACATGGCTTCACACGCGCTCACATTTGATCACAACCCATCGTTAGCTGATCCCTCAGACCCTACATAGTTGTTCCGTGCACCAATGTAATTGTGTAATAGGCGCTCAATAAATATTGAGATGAGAAACGTTGCTCTGTGAGAGAAAAAGGACACGGAATCAATATCGCTTTCAACTTTTAGCCCTTCTATTGCACTGAAAGCTGATGAAGTGAAACATGTGAACACACATAACTAAATTAGAGGGATTTTAAAGTCCCGTGATTGTGTGAGCCAGTAATTTCCTGGCACCCTGGCACCCCGTTCACCAATATTCTAGTGAATGCTGTGGAAGAGTGAGGCGATCGAAGAACAAACAGGGGCTGACGAGCCACTAGCCTGACGAGGTTGATTGTTGGTGCGAATCGATTCAACAATCGGCTGGGAAAGCAGTTGAGACCATCTTGATCAAACACGATTTCGCAGGTTATGCAAGGAAAGAGAGCCGAGCTCGTTTGAACATTAAGAGGAATGGCGGAATGACCGTTAAAAATTATCCTGGTTTATGTGATAATTACTTCTGTAATATTACCATATTGTTATTTGAAGAAAAAGAGGCATTGTAGAGAATAAATAACCCACAATGGGTATGGAATCTTCATACTTGATAAAGGAAAATGCGCAACTCAATAAGAGGCTCGGGCAAGAGATAGCTTGTATAGGATGTTCGAAAGAACAACATATGAAAGTAAGGAATTTTGCTTTTACCCGTACCTGCGCTGTTTTAGCGCCTCTCTTCAACTATCACAAGACAGAAAAACAACCATGAAACCTAACTGATAAGCATCTTCTTACAAGTAAACGGAGGACCACTAAGAAATTGTAATTTTGGTGAGGTGAACGACAGTGGAAAAGCCCTGAGCTGAGTGGCTGTAAGGTTGTCACTGGATTGCATCGCTAGGTGCGACCTTGGCGGCTAGATTTCATTTCAAAAAGAATCAATAAGCCAAAGCTGTGGAACTAGTGGTAGTCATGGAGTGGAAGGCAGTGCGGCCATTCACGAAGCAGCCAGTGGCTTAAATGGAAATAAACTGAAAGGTCATCAAACAAACTTCCAAACACATCATATTGATCGATAATGGTGCTGGAAGCAATTCGAAAGGCTTCGTATCCGAATAGATGTCACGCGAAAGTAGCTTAGTGCTGTTCAAAAAGCAGGACCCAGTGTCAATAATAGAGCGAGTAATCGGAAAAGTACTCCTGATTAACATCTGGACTATATATAAGTAAATATATATAACTGTAAATAAATAAGAGAAAAAATAAAAAATATAAATAAATACATTTATATGGATGTATAGTTAGGGTGTCCCAAAGTTATGGGCAAAAAAATTCAGGAACTTCCAGGGCAGAAACCATTCATCAATTTCACTTGATACGTTATTGATTAGTTACGCAATTAGGTTTTCTTGCAATGAGCACGTTACTGGAGTGGAAGCCCTGATATCTCTCGGAAGGGGGAGGCTCGTTCGATGCCCCTTCCAACCATTTGCATCAGGAGGCGGAAAGTCATAGTAATATACTATATGTGATTCCATTAATGTCCTCACAGAAAGCTGTTGAACGACTCATAAGAGCAGAACCAACAGAAGGAAAACTGACGAGTAGTAGAAAGCTGATTTTTCCAAAGATTGGACTATATAAATAGTTTCTTTGAGAATCGATTGTGATCCTGTGTAACTCACGAAAAGGAGGGAACTTGAGCAAGACTTAACGAAGTTGTCGACGACGCAGATTGTCAAGCGAAAGCTTCATAGACATGCCTATCGCGGGCAGAAATGCCACTTCATTTCCGATATCAACGAACAGTCTAGGACTGAAAAATGTAGAAGCTTGCTAACTCGCTTAAGTGAGGACACACATCCTTTTCCACAACCATCGCTTTGGGCAAAAACATCAGAATTGCAACCACTCATAAAAAAGGTAACCATGCTCGACTGTAACTTAATTACGCATAGTATGGATGATAACTTAGGTGATTTCTCTGAAGCCGCGGCCAAGATGATACAATGTTTATATAGCTAATGTTTCGGCCAGTCGCCTTCGTCAGAGCTTGGAAGCCATCAACATTTGAGACTCATCCTGACCAATCGACGTACAGACCTCAGCTAAGTTCAAGTGTGGTTTATGGATATCTAGGAAAGTATTGCAAATCAAGGATGAACATCAAAGGAGGGTTACCTGTTGTGATTTGCAATACTTTCCTAGATATCTATAGGCCGCACTTGAACTAAGCTGAGGTCTGAAAGTTGTTTGGACAGAATGTGTCTCAAATGTTTTTTTGGCTTCCAGGCTCTGTCGAAGGCGACTGACCGAATAAACATTGTATCATCTGACCTTGGCTTCAGGGGATCACCTAAGTTATCATAAAAAGTTGTAATTTCCAACTTCTCTCTTGTTTTAATCTCGGCATTTTTAGTTAACGTTGTTTGAATTCTTCTGCCGTTCGAGGTTTTTAGGTGAAACACTTTATTAAGTTAACGGCCTAACGTTGCGACGTAATCGTCGTCTTTAGAGGCCTCAACGCAATTCGAGAAGTTTTACATTATCCGACAGCGTTTGTTCTTGAGCAAAAAACGACCAAAACCCAACGGAAAAACTACCCACTTCGTGAAATACTCGCCAGGCTCCACCGTTAGAGCGGATAGAATCCGCTGTCGCCACAGGCGACTGTCAGTAGCGAATGAGACTTATTGATGTCTCTCTTATACTGATAAGAGAGATCGCATTACGATGCTACTGATCATGAGTCAAAACTCGCAGAGCGGTAAGCATGGCCAGAGGTCGCTGGTGATGGACGGACACTCATCTCTGTTGATCATCTTGGAATTCTTTTGTAGAATCCAGAACGCCTCTAATGCTTTTCTTGCTGAAATTTCCGTCTCCTGCGCTAATACCGTCACTTTACTTCAAAATTGTCGCCGTTGTGTTCCTTAACTTTATGTCGACCGAGCGCTGTCAAAAAGTTTCCGCGCTTCATACTAGCTAGATGTTCTTTTATACGTATAGCTAGTTGTCGTCCTGTCTCGCTGATATAGGTCGATCCACATGCCCGACATTCTAGCTGGTAGATCACGCCTATAAGGCGCAATCACCTGTTTTTCCGTAAGGGCATATGGAACAGTCGTTTGTCAAGCACTGTTTATCGTAAAGCCGATTTCGAACCAACTGCTGCTTGATGTTGCTGTTGGGTATATTCACCGATTGGACAACATCTTGCAGATTAGCTCTGAAAATGCTTTGTCGTATTGCAGTGCTGACTTTATCGGAGATGAAGGGAAGACAAAGTGGCGACTTCGTAATGCGCAAAGACCCTTGCGCATTGGTGCGCCGCCTTCCACGGCTCTGCGGTATCGTATAGCCATTATCAGCAGCTATCTCGCAATCTGAACGTCGTGACTCGTGAAGCTCAACTTCACCGTGCAGATACTTGTTGTCGTTCTCAGCATCTTGTTAACGACTGCACGTTTGACGGCTTGCGGATGAGCTAAAATAGCGTGAGTTAGGATATTTTTCGAACTGGCTTTACGGTACCACTTTACACTAACAACGCCGCTGGACACTTTGACTTGTGTGTTGAGATAAGGGAGCCAACTGTTGGGTGGTATCTCTCGTGTGAGTTCAATGTACTGTGACTGTTCAGCCATAAGTCGAAAACACTCGTCCATTTCGAACTGTGTAGAAGCAGTCGTCGGTATATCTGCAGTACATTAAAGGATGACGTTCAAAACCGGTTCTTCAATTCTACCCATGGAACAAACTGCAAGAACTGGTGCCAGCCGTTGACCCATAGCAAGCCCTCTCACTTGAGAAAAGTATTTCCCTGCCCATTTAAAGATGTTGCAGCTCAAGCACTCCTTTACTAAAGTCATTATATGCGTTTCACTAAGTCCAAAGGTATTAATACCATTAGCATGCCTATCGAGCATTTCGGATAATGCTTGTAAGACCTGCTCGTTTGGACATTAGTATAAAGCGAAACAACGTCAGAAGATTCTATTACATTGCCCTCTCCGAAGTTGGAGGTATGTAATAGATCAGGGAAATGCTCAGTATTGGACAGGTGAGAAGGAACTAAAGTCAACAGCTGGCTTACAATGTTATTAAGAAACCACGAGATTCTATCAGTTGGTCCCCCCACACAACTAATGATGGGACGAATTTTGTAAGTCTCCGGGGATGTTGACAGCGCATCGGTAGACGAAAGTTTGTTGGTCTTTATGAGGCTATAAAAAACTGGACAATTTGAGTTATCCAGTTTAAGTCTACTCCTTATGGCTAGAGCCCCCAGCGCACGCGATAGCGTACGTAGTCGCCGGTAATATTTAATATATATAATATATAATATATAACATATAATATATGTTATTATTTTTTTATTATTATTATTTATTTATTAGAACATGTACCTTACGTACATGAATTAAAAATATAAAATGAAATGAGCCTGATAAAAAACATGAAACCGGTCTGATAAAAACCATGAGGAATGGTAGAGATTTACTAACGAACATTACGAACAACCAACAAAAAGGACAAACAAAGGTAAATAGTAATTGTAAAGAGGAAATAAGAGAACTAAAAGAACTAAGTGGCTAAAATGTGACCAACCACCAAAGTGAAGAAGAGCATGCTGTCTGAAAACAACCCGCTAACCATAGAACTTATTGATGTTATTTTTCAACTCTACGATGCTTCTAGGCACGACAAACTTTTTAATTACCTTATTGTATTCCAAAGAAGCCCTTGCAGAGAAAAATTTTCTTCGAACTGCAGCATTATTTTCAGGAAGGAAATGTTTAAACCCACCTCCTCTGGTGTGGGACGGAAGAGGAATGAACGAGCTCTTACTACTCAAGCACAACTTGCCTGTGATGATTTTGTGAACTGTCACCGAATCAGACTTCTTCCTTCTACAGAGAAGAGACTCAAGCCCTAACATCTGATTCCTGACATCCCCCTTAGGTATGCTGTTGTAGTTATACCCTAAAGCACGAGTTAGAACTTTCCTGGTGAAACTGTTTTGAACCGCCTCAAGAACTAAAGTCAACTTTTTAGAATGGGGGAAGAAGATGACTGAACCATACTCCATGATAGGACGGATATATGTATCGAAGGCCCTAATGAGGATACCAGGATCTTTAGTGTACAAACATCTGAAGAAGAAGAAGCTGAAACAGTCTAGATTGGGCTTTATTAGCTATGATCCTACAATGCGATTCGAAAGATAGATTTCTATCAATGATGAAACCTAAGTCTCTAACCTCGTCAACGTTTCTGTCGTCACTCGCCTACGTAGTAGGTTCCACTGTCCTTCAAGTTACCGAAACGAATTACCGATGTTTTTTCAGGGGCTAAAGGTAGTGACCACATTTTAGACCATTTAACCACTGCTTCGATGGCCTCTTGTAGTTTAACAGTATCCTCCTCACCTGTTACAGCCTTGTAAATCTTAACATCATCCGCAAAAAGCTTACAACTGACTCCTTGCTCTTGAACAACATATGGAAGGTCATAGCTATATATATATATATATATATATGATAAAAAGCACAGGTGACAGAACCCCTCCCTGCGGAACACCGCTGGGAGCTACTCTGGGAGCAGAGGAAGTACCGCTGATACGTACTTGGAATGAACGGTTGAGCAAAAAAGCTTGAATCCATGAAATTATTCTGGAATGAATACCGACATGCTTCAGTTTAAGTAGGAGCTTGGAGTGGTTTACTCCGTCGAATGCCTTAGAAAAATCGAGATAAACGACATCGACGTCTTTTTTAACGTCCAGAGCAGCAGTCCAATCATTCATGGATTCTATAAGCTGCGTTACGGTTGACTTCCCTTTTCTGAACCCGTGTTGACTATCAGGCAAAATGTCAAGCCTTTCCAAATGGTCAACAATCACACGATCACATATATAATATATTATATATTATGTGAATGATTGAATAAATACATACATATACAGGGGTGCCCAAAAAAAGAGACACTATGCATGGGGCCTAATCCAGAGCGGAATACGTCGCACCAATTGAAGCAGCAGAAGAATGTGATTGAGTAAATTGTACTGAGAATGTTGCTTGATGAAAGGAAGCAGGAACTCGTGTGGTTCCTATATCGGCATTAAAATATGAAGCCGTCTGCCATTGCGGACGTGCTCAAGACGACTTATGGGATATCGGTCGGCAACAAGCAGATACGCAACTTTCTCAATCGAGTCGCTCACGGACAGATTCCTGGGCATCGTCGCCTAGGATCTGGACACCGCTGACTTCCTGTAGCCCTGACAACCCCGCAATGGTCTGCGACGTCGTGGGAGACGAGCCGACGCCGACCTCAGACGACATCAAATTTGCGTGGCAAAAACTTTCGATTTCGTCCGTGCGGAAGGCCACTGAAGAATAACGTGATCGAGAACAATGTGTTCTTGAGTTTGCGGTGGTAATATTCAGTCAGAGTTTAATAAAGTATGATTACATTGCTGGTACAAGCCGAGCAGTGAAAGTGTCTCTTTTTTTGGGCACGCCTGTATATGGGATACAGGGTGTGCCATTAAGATAATAGTTCCCGTCATTCCCGTCACTGTATATCGCCTTGGTAAACATGATAATACTAGATCACGACTTGTAAAGGTTGTTCTACCTACTTCTAAGCACCAGAAAAGTGTTCTTCAGCGTGCTTCCCGGTTACGTTCGTTCTTCCATAAAGGGATCTTCATCAGTCCCTCCCTCACTCAAGAAGAAAGACTGCGTATCCGCGAAGCGCGCTTGGCCAACTTGAGCTTGAATAAGTCTGCTCACCTTTCTAAGCATGTTGACGAGTTTACTCAGATAGATTCTCCTAGTTCAGGGTCTAATGGTAATATCTCGGTAAACGCATAAAATCTCCTCGGCCATTTAGGTTTTTCTTGAATTGTTTCTATGCCAATATCCGTTCATTGTTTAAAAACGCAGATGCTTTGACGGCTTACCTTCGTAAGGAAAACTGCGATCTCGCCATTCTTGCTGAAACGTGGTTGAATTCTAGGCACGAGATTGCCTCACTATTAGGTATTGCTGCTTCACATATACGTGTTTCAGAACTGATAGAAAGTTCAAAAAGGGAGGTGGAGTCGCCATACTAGTAAAACCTCAGCATTCTACTACTGTCGTTCGAAGTGAATCTATTCAAAACTCTTATGAAATTCTGGCTTGTGACATAGCTTTCTACTTTGAGGAAATAAGATTAATTGCTGTTTACAGAGCACCTAATTGCTCCTCTTTTTACAGCAATCAGCTTCTTAAGGCCCTTAGTGATCTGTGTTCCTCCAATAAACCCTGTGTTATTGCTGGAGACTTCAATCTCCCGCAAATTAATTGGTTTCCTCGAGTTAAAACCAACGATTGCCTAGGAACTAAGTACACGGAATGCTTTGCCGCTCATAGTTTTACTCAATTTATCTCATTCCCAACTAGATTTGATTCATTTCTCGATTTATTACTATGCAACAATTCGTCATTACTGCACTCAGTTTCTAAAGTCTCTCCCATTGGAAGCAGTGATCACTCTAGTGTAAGGTTTTTCTTATCACTTTCTAGACATTCCCCTGTACATAGGTGGTGTAGAGACTTTAGTAGGGCTAATTTTCGTGCTATGCGTAATTATTTAAGTAATGTTGATTGGTTAGGCTCCTTTAGGTGTGCGAATGGAGTGGATGCTAAATATGAAATGTTTCTCGCGATCATACACCATGCGATGGATCTATTCATACCTTTTAAAAGGCTCTCTCCATCAATGTTCAAGTTACCCCTTTATCTTGTATCATTGTGGAACAGAAGGGAACAGCTTTGGAATTCAGCCGTGAATACGCAACAGCCTTCGGAATGGGAAAGATATAAATTATCAGATAAGAAGTACACTAAGAAACTGAGTAAGTACTACGCCTATGTTGAGGCCAAAATGTTGTCCAAGGGTGGGATAAGAGGCTTCTATTCTATTTTGAATTCGAGGCTTTCAGATAAGCCATGCATTGCTACTTCATGCAAGGATTCAATAAGGGCAGTAACCGATGAAAACAAAGCTGAGATGTTAGCCGATCTTTTGAAAAGGCCTTTGCTTCATCTTGCCCTGTATTGAAACCTCTGTTGTATCCCAGTGTTGATTGCACGGACCCTGCTCCTTGGTTTTATAAAGAGGATATTGCGATGATTCTGCTTGAGTGGGCTTCATCAGCCTCGAATAACCCTGATGGACTACCATACTTAGTTATCAAACAATGCATTCATGAAATCACTGGCCCTCTTGAGTTCCTATTTAATCTTAGTTTCATGAACAGTGAAGTACCTCGCAGATGGAAACATGCCATTGTCATTCCGCTGCCCAAAAAAGAATCACTGTCTGATCCTGGAAACTATAGGCCTATAAGCTTGACTTCTATTTTTGCCAGAGTTTTTGAAAAAAATTCTCAGGAAATACATGGTTTCTCATCTTGATAAGTTTGGTATAATTCCGAATTCTCTTCATGGTTTTTGTAAAGGTAGATCTATTGAGACTTCATTACTGGATTGTCTCAGCGACTGGACAACCTCTTTGGATCGGGGGAAAAGCGTGGATGTGATTTATTTTGACTTCCAAAAAGCATTTGATAAGGTTTCCCATGAGTTATTGATACAAAAGCTGGAACATCTTGGTTTCCATCCTCTGGTGAGGAATTGGATAAAAGAGTTCCTGTATAATAGAACATTTCAAGTTTTAGTGAAGGGCTCTTTCTCATCAGTTCGTACCGTAAAATCAGGAGTGCCCCAAGGTGGGGTACTTTCACCGGTTTTGTTCAACATATTTACTTCAGGCTTTCCTTGGTTTCTTAAGGATCTTGACTTTGTTTGCAACCTTTATGCAGATGACATAAAAATCTATAAAGAGGTCTCCGGAATTGGGTCTGACATAAATCTCCAAAAAGCAATTGATGAAGTAGCTGAATGGTCTGAAATGAATCATATTCCACTTTCCATTGAGAAAACACAAATGCTGTGCCTGGGCAAACATGCCCGAAATCCTTCATATCGTTTGGGCAGCTCGACACTTAAAGTGGTTTCAGAAGTCCGTGAGCTGGGATTTCATTATGATAGAACTCTTAACTTTTCTAATCATTATAAAGTATTAGTTTCAAAAGCCCTCCGTCGGAGTTTCAATGTTTTCAAGGTGCTTCGCACTAATGATTCGAAAACTCTGCTGAGGGCTTTCAAGGTTTACGTCCGTCCCATTTTGGAATGTGGATCTACTGTTTTCACACCCTATAAGAAAAAAGATGTTTATGCTTTGGAAGGAGTTCAAAATAGCTTCACTCGTAAACTTATGATGCGAAGTCATCATTTAAATCATAATGAAATACCTAATGGAAGTGAGCGTAATAAGATACTCGGTTTAAAGTCTCTCGAATGGAGAAGAAAGAAATTTGATATTCTTATGGCATATAAAATTTTAAATGGCATAACCACCGTGGATATTTCGAAGTTCTTTACAATCGTGTCTTCCAACACGCGAGGCTCCTCCGCTAAGATTTCAACCATGCCAGCAAGAACTCAAATTAAAGCGCAGTTTTTCAGTAACAGAGTTAGGTCTAGCTTCAATTCGCTTTTACGTCGTAATCTCATCCCTCGAAATTATTGTACTTTCAAGAAATCCATCGACAGGTTGATTTCACTTAGTTGAGTTCATTATAAGATCTTATTGTTTGTTTTACTTCCCTTTTTCATAGTCATGTTATTTTCCTCATTTCACATGTTTGCAACATGTCCGTTAAATAAATAAATAAATAAATAATAGCAAAATACAATACTGCTACTAATTTGTGGTCAATCGACGGTTTGCGACGGATTAATCCACCGCAAATAACTTTTCCTAAAGTACTCCAATCAAGTTGTAAGTAAGACCAGCGGACGGCCCTTCTCGTGAAC
Source organism: Haemonchus contortus (assembly GCA_000469685.2). Lineage (NCBI taxonomy): Eukaryota > Metazoa > Nematoda > Chromadorea > Rhabditida > Trichostrongylidae > Haemonchus > Haemonchus contortus. The sequence continues at coordinate 45,613,932 of LS997567.1, read as the reverse complement.
AATCCAGCCATGTAATAAATTTCGATTTTCTTGAAACCTTTGTCTTCATTTCTAGGAAAAATCAAAAATGAGTCTCACAGCACCTGAGGTGTTACTTGCGGATACAACACCATCGTAAACCCTCCAGTTCAACTGAAAACTCCGTTATCAGTTTCAAAAAGGCATTTGTGGCACTTGGATACCATTCATGATAGAATTTAAACACTTTCAGTTCGATTCGATCATTCAAATTACCAGTTCTTCAGATATTTGATACTTTTTTCAGTCATTCATGTTGAATGTAAGTCCAATAGTCCTGTTCACGGAGAGTTGGTCATATCGTAAATATTTGATTTGTTTCAGTTTTGCAGCTTCATTTCCACGAGTATCGAAGAATGATTTTTCGAGTACCCGAGGTGTTAACTGCGTACATAACACCATCGTAAGCCCTCCACTTTAGTTGAAAATTTCGTTCTCAGTTTTTATGGGCTTATATGGCCCATATTTTAGGAGAGCATGGTATCTTGTTCACTTTAATGCCCTTCATGATAGAATTTAAAAGTTTCAGCTGAAAGCAGTTCGCTAGTCTTCCCAAAGATTCATTTCATGAAATGCAGGTTAGTTTTCCACCAATTTGAAAGCTTCGATCATGTGATTCAACGAATACTTACTAATTTAGCCGAAGATATGTGGTCAACACTAACTGGCCCCTCGCCATCGATCTCTATTGGCCCATTATCTTCACTACTGCCGTGTCCATTCAAAAGCGCACCTAGTGACACGTGATGGTATACAACTAGCAGAAAGACGCTGTGAGAAATGCTGTCCGACTTGGAGTACCAAACCTACATGGAACTACTTCGAATCGCTCGGAGCCTAACGTTTTGCATGTTCAAATCTATTGGTTTTGAATTGCCCTTCAGCTCCCCATTTTACGGGAGCTTGGGGACGTTGACCTTAAGAAGCAGCTCAATTAGCTCAGAGCAGCGCACATTGCTTACTGACATGCCGTTTCAGCGTCTGCAAGCACTGTGCACGACGGCGGATTCGCACCCAAACGAATCCCTCTCGAGAGCAGACATGAGACGCAAGCGCTCCCTCTGCGCCATTGGGCGATTCAACATGGGCAGTTTCGGTCAATCATTTGATAGCTGCTCAGGCTGGTCGCGGTGACAGTAAGAGTGTTGGCGGGTCGAGTTACGACATGATTAGCACACTATCTCAGTGATTGATGTTGTAATTGTTTTAAATGTAATGAATGTTTCAATAATGTTGAATATAACTACAGTGCAATACGTCTGTGAGTTGAATGCACTTGTGTGGCACAAGAAAATATGGCCTTGCAGAATCACTAAGTCCTGGGGAGATCGATAAAGAGGGGTCAAGTTACCACCTTCACTAATGACTAACAGGCGTACATACATGCATATACATTATATATATACACAAGTTATTTGAACTACTATTCCGTGAGAACAAGAATTCTTCATCCTCAGAGGTGAGGATGAGGTTCAACATGATTCACAATAGAAGATTAGTGGCACTTCATATCAGCTAACGGTCACGTTTCCTTGAGTAACCGTAATATTTGGGAAAAAAGAAATAACAAATGAGATTGTGTTGCTGAAATCTGCCTAGTCTCCTTCTAATGGGCATCACATAAAAAGTGCTATCCAATCGCTTCAAACATGCTGGTAAAGATTAGGGATTCCACATGGTGAAACTGAAATTACTATTCGAAGTGGAGAGCTATAGTAGAAAGGATTTTAAGAAGAAAACTGTCGTGAAAGCGTTTCCAAAAAGTATTCGAAAAAAGATTCCTGCGTGTTTGAATGTTATCTGTTATAAGACGTACTCTTGAAGTGGCACGGTAATGGCGAAGGACATGGGTCATTAGGGATCCATGGTAAGGGGTCGACCACCTCAAGTTAATTAGAAGGCAGACCTTCTATCTCCAGACTTTTTCGTAATTTTATGACCTACCACGACAGCTATTGTGAAGCAACATGTACTATGCTAAAAAAGTATCAAATATGTAACAAATGGTAATTTGAATAACTGAATTAAACTTAAAATATTTAAATTACCTCATAAATGATATCAAGATGATCGGGAATCTCTGCTCTCATCGAATTTGGTGCCACTCATGCCTTTTTAAAATTGTGAACGAAGTTTTCAGTTGAACTGGGGCGTTTACGATGGTGTTGTATCCGCAAGTAACACCTCAGGTGCTGAGAGACTCATTTTTGTTTCTTCCTAGAAATGGGGACAAAGATTTCGAGAAAATCGGAAATTTATTACATGGCTGGGTTGTTCACGAGAAGGGCTTTCCGCTGGTCTTACTTACAACTTGATTGGAGTTTTTTGGGAAAAGTTATGGCGATGCGACGGTTCGCACGGATTAATCCGTTGACCACAAATTAGTTGCAGTATTGTACGTAGGTTGCCTTTTAAATTTCGGGATTAGAGAGCAAGAATTAATTTTAATCATCGAAAATTCATTCATTTTTTCCAAGATTTTCTCCAATAATCTATACACTTCTGCATGCATTTGAACCAATTGTAGAAGCACTTTTGCCACCCTGATTGCGGTATCTGCAAAACATGCATTTTTAACGCATCAACCGCTTCTTCAGGTGTCGAAAATCGTCGACCTCTAATTAATTTTTTACGTACGGGAATAAAGAGAAGTCATCCGGCACCAAGTCAGGACTATATGGCGGATGCCGCATCAAATCGAGGTTTTGAGAGCTCAAAAATGCAGTTGTTTGAGCCAATGTGCGAGAGCTCGCATGTGGTGAAGAGTGATCCGTCTTCGACACTTTTTGACAGTCAAATGTTCATGCAATATTTATTATATGCTTGTCCCACTAATTTCTAAGGTTTTATCAATCTCACGATAGGTCACATGACGAACTTGCAGTATTATTAGGATTAGATGCATAATTTTTGCGGATTTTTTCGCGGCTTGTTTTCTCCCGATACAATTAGAGTGTTGAGCTCGGAATTTTCATTGAAATAATCTCCTTGCTTCCCTTTACAGAGATGCGCTAGAAAGTCTTCTTCACATTCGTCTTATTATGCTCTTCTACTTCGATAAAGGTTGGAAAGTAGCAGAGCCTTGCGCGATCTCAACGAACTTTTGGCGAGCGTTCAGCCAAAGTCCAAGTCCATGTCCATGTAAGAAATGGGATCTGCTCGTAAATCCGTCATACTCACCCACAGAAACTCCCATGGTTTATTTCGTCAACCGCTTGTTGAAAAGATGGCCGGCGAACAAAATCAACGACGAAATGGATGACTTGATGGCGGAAGTCAAGGGGTAGACTGCCTCCAAAAGTCAAAATTCTTCGCCTGTGGAATCCGACTGCCCAGCAAAGGAGAGCCAGTGCTTGACGTAGATGGTGGATAAATTTCAGAATAATAATAATTACTATTATTATTCAATCATTTGTTATCATGTCTTTGTCAATTTTTCATCGGTTCTTTGAATTAAATCTGTTAAAAAAATCCGCCTCGATTAAGCATCAATCTAATAGTTTGCGCACAGCATTAATGGCTTCCGGCTTCCAAAAAGAAGGCTCGGCCTAGATAAACCTTTTAAGTCAGTGTAAACAACACAAATAGCGCTCATATGTCAAAACGTTCTGAGTACGTATAATCTCAAAAATGTGAAACTTTACGATAGAGCTGTCGGTCGCCCGATTGCAACACTAGGGTTGCTCAATACCGAAATATAAAAGGCAACCCTCGTAATGTGGTGCAGAAACTGCTATTCGAATCGATAGATGGTGGATTCATGTGAACTATTTACTATGTATCGCATAGATCAAACAAGTGTGCGGTCATTTGATATAACTGTCTCCTGTACTACTTAGGCTTGAAAACTCTACAGGTGCTTATCGGCGGCAGCACTTTTTCAGGTGCTCATCGGTGGCAGAATTCCAGTCCGGAATTTCTCAAGGAAATTCCAGCTGTGTGTTATCGAATACAGGCTTCCCTCTTCAGTGTAGACTACACCCAGTGAACCATTGGACGGTACTCGGGTGTATCAGAAGACCAGTCGGAGGTGGGGATAAAATCACAATTAATTTCTCAGCACCTGTCTTCATCTCCTTTCATTTGACAGCAGGTACTCTCATGAGTGCAAATCGTTCTTCCCTTTAATATCTTTGGCCCTAGACAGCACCTTTTTAGAAACATCCTCCATGAGGATTCCTGAGCAATTCATACTTTTTTTTAGCAAACTCATACTTTTTTTAGCAAAAGAAGGATAATGGTTCGAGTGCTTATATTCCATCTCAAGTGGAGAAACAAAGTGGTTACGATAAGCGATCCGACTCCTCTGAATGGCTTGGCTTTGGCACTCCTAGAGGGAAACATGCGTTTTCTCTGAGACCAGGACATTTATTTCTCTCACACTGAACACCTTTTCATCAAAGAAAAGTGTTCCGAAGTGAGTGCCGCGAGCGATTAGGGCGCAGTATATTCTTCCTAGCTTCTTCTCGTCAGAAAGACTATAAAGCTTTTTCTGGATACAGTTGTAGTTGCTCCAGGAATACTACTTCAATCAGAGGAGCAGATACATTCGATTTGGCAGTTAATTTTCTTAAGCTTCTGCAGGTCCCGCGACGCAATCATTCCTTAAAAAACACTTTGAGAACAGGAGTTTTGACTAAGGCATTACAATCAATTCGAGGCCTATTGTTTATCTGACGGTAGATGGTCTCGCGAGAGGCGTCTTAGAGATGAGCTAACTCGGAAAACGATCCATCAAATAAGGCAGGCAAAGATGGCCTGCTGGACTAGAGGGAGTCCCTAACATTTTTTGGGAGTTGACGAACAGGGATCAACAATTCAGATATGTGAGCTAAAATATATCGTAAACATAATAGAAAGTACAGATGTCGAAAACTCCTGAAGGAAAAACAGCGTGAGGTTGTTGCCGTATTTATGTTGCCGCACCATTATATATAGGCAGGGATGGCCGAATGTTCAAGATTAAGGGCTCATATCGGTGCTCAGAAAGACCACAAAGTTCGATATCAGTAGAAGCAGAACTATGCCTTGCAAGATTTGCAAAAATGGTGTCGGCCATTCAGGCCCAGGTTACAGGCCAGCTTAGGGAGATACTCCTTAACAACAGCACTGTATAAAATCCTTATAGAAGTCAGTATGAAGGCTAGAGGGTCATCGGAAAGTGACGACGCAGGACTTCCGCCCGAGTTTTGTGCAGAGCTTGTGGGGGCTACTGACGAGTAAATGATCGGAAAATGAAAATAGCTCGAAGTGGAGAACGCATGTTGGATTGCCGGATCATTCACCAGAAAATCACGAGATATTGCTGATGTTATAAAGTGGAGAAAGTGGAGCTATGCTTACAGAAGACACGTCAGACAGCAGCAGAGGTTAGAGAAATCGGGAGTGTCAAGCCTTATTGGGAAAAAAACACTAAATCAATGGTGAAGCCAGAGCAGCAGCGAAGTCCATCGGAGACTCTCTCTCTACCCTCAATCTGTCAACAGGTTCAATGGTTGAATCATGGCGGTGAGGTTAGTACCAAAGAAGGGCAGTGGACAATAACATCCGTCTACGCACCGCAACCAAGCTGCTCCGAGTACGAGAAGGACGAGTTTTTTCTGAGGTTTGACGGTGTCATAGCGAATACGTTGAATGGCCACGTTGGCAGTGAACGGAGAAGCCTAGACAAGAATAGCGGAGTTCGATGAATAGGAGCCAGGAACGAAAAGGGCGAGAGAGCCCTCCAGCTGTCCATAGCCTACGATCTGTCAGTCTGCAGCACCTTCTCTGCAAAAAGAAAGTTCAGAAGGTAAGCCGCAGCAGTGGAAGGAATCAAACTGAAAACAGTGAGTCAGTGAAGGTCATCCTGCAATGTGGAAAAGTTATGGAACAATAAAGTTTGAGGACTCGTAAAGGAGGGGAGATCTTGAAGACCAAACTTTCTGGAGGAGTTGCAAGAGGCTCTACAAGGCTGCCGTGTTCAAGAAGTAGAAAAGTTTCTTTGGCTGGCTGACAAAGTACTTCAAGTAACGATGAAACGGGGTGACAGCCCATACGATGAAATTCTACGAGCGCTTCGTTGACTAAAGATTGAGATCTCGCAGGAGTGGGCTTCATGCCAGAAAGGTCTACAACGCAAGCCAATTCCATGGCTGGATAGGTGAAGATGTACCGTGTGGAGCGTGGGCCCTGCTACCCAGCCATCCCTCATGTGGAGGAAGCGTTCGACCGCTCAGAATATCTTAAAGGCACCGTTCACGATTAAAAGTTATTGAGTTCACCTAATTAATACTCGGCGGCCCCCACGGGTTGTAGAAGGGACCCTCTCACTCCCCCAATCTCGACGTCCAGGGCATAGTGGCAGCTCCGTTGTTGCCGTAGTTCGCGTCTCCGCCCTCGATCGGTGTCACGTTAGACTAGTGTCGAGACGACACAGTGTCATGTAATCGCGTCAGGACCCACCCTGAATTGCAAATTGGCAATGTGCTGTCTCTGGCAATTTGCCAACTTGCCCGAACACTCCCTAACCGACGTTCTTTCAATGTGAAACTCGTCCAACCCCCTTTCTAGCTCTTTTTTGGCCCTTTGTAATTCTTTTTGTTCATCGTTTTTTGCGCTTTTTTCATTGTTATCGCTTTATTTCAGAGTAGTTCTATCAATTCCCGTCAAAAAGGGTACCCTAACTTTTTTGTGAACGGTGCCTTTAAACAACTACACACACTCCTTTCTGTCTAACAAGAACAACAGACGTTACGGCTGGCGTACACCAGGGGTTAACTTTAAGCCTGATGACAGCCCGCTTACGTTGATGACATCTCTCTGATAGAGAAGGGTCAGGAAGATCTCAGCCCAAACTGTTTTGGATTTCCTATTTCCTACAAGGAGAAAGTCTGAAGTTCTGAGTAGCCACTTTGTTAACTTTTCTCCACGCAAGCTCTGAGTGTGTACACCGCCCAGCGTAAATTTTCTGTCACATTTGCGGCGTCTTCAGTGTGCTCACCGAACTCAAGCCTTCCTGGCTAGCTATGTGATGACGTCACTAGGTACTTGTGCGTAACCGTGCTCGTTAGTTTGGCAAGTTATTGGCGTGGATTTCCAAAATTTTTGTGCTTCTTGTAAAAGCACTTAATATTTGGAAAGTCGCTGGGAAGTTCAGTCTTTTCTGAATCTCCAACAGCTTGTTGTTATTCGTTTTTCGACCTGTCACCAATTTGCTTACTGCTGCCAAGTTCATTAAAAGCCACATCAGAGGAAATGATTTGGTTTGTTTCAGTACATTCAAATTGGTTCCGGAAGAGCAGCATGGTTTGAATGGTGCTTCTACAGTCTTTATCTCCTCGATGCCTACAACAGTTGAGCTGTTGCCCTGAGTAATTAGAGAGCGGTGATGTTATTGTCATGGATTTTCCTGAAGTCTTTGACAAGGTAGCCCATTCGAAGCTTCCAACAAGATTACAAGATTTTGGCATTGGTTAGCAGCTGCATAGTTGTTTCGAGTTTTGCTTTAGTGAAGGCATATGACGGTAGAAGTCGGCCAAATTTTTTTTCACCGTTGCAATTGTTCTAGTGGATATCCTCAAGGCGATATGCTGTCACCCCTCTTAGACTTCATAGAAAGTTCAAGTCACATTTAAAACACAGATTAACGCGGATGGCATAAAGATTCATGCATCGTGTGATATGGGAGGTCGCCATAAAGCCCAGCTAGCTCTCAAATGTTCTAATGAAAAGTTGAATGAGGAGTCACGCTGAAGGTTGCTCTGAAGCCTATGGAACTATGGGCACAAAACATAGGCTAAGGACTTGGGAATTTTTCATTGCTTGAATTTCGGATTCTCTTCTTACGTGACTAGTGTGGTGAGCGCGGTTTTCACTGCTTTGATTTTCATCTTACTCAATGTGCTGACTAATCGTCACAAAACTTCAAATCGTTTGCATTATAGAAAGCAAGTGTTCATCCTTTTCTTGAGTACTGCTTTCAAGAGTGGAAGCCGGAGCAGATGGAGGACATCGGTAGATCAGCGGAAATCCGGAAAACCTCCACCAGTGCTAATTAGGTTGTTTCCTGACGCGGATTATAGGCTTGTCCTTACTTATGAAGGACTCTCAAAAATATTCCAACTAATCAATATAAAGATGATGAGTTAATAAATAATCGACGACCTCATTCTATGCTGCCGCAATATTCGCAGAAAAGTCAAGTTTAGAGCTAGTAAGTACTGGTATTTCGGCGTGGTCGTGCTTAGTCTAAAAGCTTCTTATTGCGAAGTGACTGGACATCCAATCCGTCCCTCTTCACAGGAATTTGGTTAGAAAGGCTTCAATGGAAGGTACTACAACCTAGTGATAGTATTATCTTTGGAGGCAAATTAAAATTCCTCAATGATTCTTTAATGGCCAAGGTATTCGACATATTAAGTTAACACATTATCATAACTGTGTCGTTTACAGATATTGCTATAATGGCTTTCCTAGAGACTAGATGCGAAATAATAGCAAGTAGGAATAAGAGGAAGAATAAAAAGAACATGTACTTTTTTTGTTACCCTGAGTAACATGGACTAGAATGATGTCCCGCTAGCGGTACCCAATGTGATTGTTATCCTGCTTCGTTGAATTTTGTTTGCGCTACACACCTTTTATACTGACTCAAAGCCTGCGTCGTTAGACAAACTGCTTTTGATTCTCTTCGTTTCCTTTTTCTGCATTGTTGATATCCTCAAGTTTCTGTTTTTTTCGCAATGGTGATACGAGTTGCAGTTCCACAGCTCCCCCATATGGGCAGAATCCAGCTTTTCTCGATGTTTTTTATTCAGAGCTTTGCCTTCCTTCATTCCCCAAGGAATGTGGTCAACACGGTCAGCTGGTGCGATTACTAGTTGCTATCAGGGCTCTTTTGTTGTTGGCTGCTATTATAGCTCTTGAATATTGGCATAAGCCAGCGATTTTTTCTTCTCGCATTCTTCATAATCTCACAGTGTACAAGGTCGACGGATGGTTTATTTGCTACCACTCATCATAGTAGTGCAGGAGAGTATGAATAAATAAATAAATAAATAAATGGGAGGATATATTACATGTTTTCCGTAACTCTTGCAGGTTAGCGACGAGTCCATGTGAGGCATCCCGGTGGCGGAAAGGGGAATAAGTTGCCAACCAAAAGTCGCCGGTACATGCACAGAGACGCAAGTTGGTTCAGGGGATGGTATCCCTGTTCCTGCTGTGCTGGGCCGTACCTTCTGTATCACGCAGATGCCCACGCCCTCCCCCCTCCCCTCCCCCATGACCTACCACCTCAACGCGATGGAATGGTGAAACGTGCGGCGTGTGGGTGTGCCTTTTTTCCCCACTCTATTTTTGTAATATATAACCGACTTTTGTGAGTTTTAATCATCTTGTGCTTTGATGCAGAATTCCAATGATTCTCAGTCATGCGGGGATTATGTTGAAGGGCTGGCAAATTCGGATTTGAAGTTGTGGTTAGATGATTGCCGAGGAATAAAGGATGGCAGCCCCTTGCTTGAGTCCTCCTAATCCATCCGACAACTCGGTTGAGTTCGTTGTCCGCGCGTTATGTTGCACACAGCAAGCCCCAGTACTATACGTTTGAGCTTCTGCGTTCTGGCGTTCTGTACTAGAGAAAAGGATATGCCTGGGAAAAAGTCTACCTACCAAAAGAGAAGCAACCTGTTGCCCTGTCACACGCTTTTCGTTTTCGCCATCAGATGTCGGCTCGCATAGTCCGAAAGCTCTAGTCAGTATCTCTCCTGCTCGAATTTTGAGCTGGAGCTTCTATCGTTCTCCTCAATAACAATTATTTAAAAATGTAACTTCAACTGCATGTCTGCATGTTCGCGGGACTAAGACTAGTCCCCCCCCCCTACTTGTCAGAGCCTGGCATGCTACACATGAATATTCATATAGCAAAAACCGTAATAAAAATAGGCTTCATCCCCCTGAACTTGAAGGAGCCTCCAGTATGGCAGCGTTGGATAGGACTGCTCGGGAAAGAATGCTTAAACCAAAACAGGCTTTCCAAAAGGAAACGGACAAAGATGGCGACCTGTACATTTCAAGGCACGGACGCTTGCATAGGAGAAGTGTATTGGAGATCTGATAATGCAAGTTAGGAAGCTCAAGTACGACGTCATCGGACTGACCGAGACGAGAAGACACCTCCCGCTACACTCTGTATTTGGGACAGGGAAAAAACTCTTCCTCGGAGCATGCGACGCTAGCTAGAGGCGCCGGCGTTGTAGCTGTCCTCTTCAATACTTTCTTGGCCATGAAAATCGATTCGTACAAAGCATGACAGACCGAATCGGACATTTGCGGTTGTGACGATTATGTGACCACTCAAAAAATCTCCGTTGCCTTCGCTATGTGAACCTTGAAAACATCTTCATAGCGGGTCATACTTTCTCAAGATCCTCATCGCTGATTTCATCGCCAACACTGACTTGAGAACAACGGCTGAAGAGTAACACATTGCGACTCACGGAACGAAATGAGGTGGATGGAGTGGAAAATTGTCCGAGTTTATCATGCCGAGCCACACTATCCTGGTAGTTCGCAGTTAACCCATTACGATGGGCATGGGAGTTACCTCACGGTCAGTTTCACAGTGAGATAAATCATATCATATTCAGTCGAAAGTTTTGCCTGACGGACATCGCCGATGTTCCGACGTTGTTGTTCTACACGGAATAATACCATCCATTCGAAGCATTCATGGACAATATTCAGCCATTCTGCAAGAAAGCCATGATCGATGCGGACAGAGGGGCTCGGCAGGGCGATACCATCTCGTCCAATTCATTCAGTGCAGCTCCGAGAACATCTTGCATCTTTGGAATTGGGAAGTTGTCTATACCTGTCTTATATCACCACCTCTTTGAAGACAACATCGTGCTTATAACACCGGGCACCGAGCAAGTAGAACGAATGCTAGACGACTTCGACAAGATCGGCTAGTGAAAAGATCGGCTCAAGACTGAACTCAACGAAACCGGTGTTGAGAAACGGATCGGTACCTGATGCTTCTTTGAACGGGAACGGGACAAATATCCTCAAATGCTCTAGCTACAATGCATCTAGGTCGAGAAGTCGGCATGATGAAGTACCTAGCTGCAGAACTGAGCAGAAGGAAAGCATTGAAAGCATCTAGGAATATCGGGGGACTAACCAGGGAAGGATCCCAAGTCCCAGTGTGATCCAAAGCGCTTTGAATTACCTTGACAGCATATGCATCCTCTTTTCGTAAAGTCCATATCTCGGAGGTTTATTCAGAGCAGGGAGGACAGCTGTGACAGAAAGGTGAGAGCGGAGGCGGATGTATGCAGTCTTACCAGAAAACGATCCCAAGCCGAAGTGGTCATTTGGAATGGGACCTAAGCTGCTAGACGTGTTTTTGGATGTTGAGTTCAAATTTGCGTTCCAAATTTGCCAAGCGTTTCTCTGAACGGAGTTAAGAGGGTGGTCAGGGAACTTAACATAAGAAAACATAAATTACATGGATAAGCCTCGTTTTTTAAAGGCGGCTTGGTGTGATGGTAGGTGTGTCGCTTCATGTGCGAGAGGCTAAGGTTCGGGTTTTAAGGGGGACAAAATTTTTGCATCATATAGACTTTCCCCTTTGAGGATTAGAAAATACTCTCATGGTGATTTTATCCCTTCTATGACCTTTGTAATGCTTCAGTTTTACGCATGCCCATGCCATCTATATTCACAGTAGGATAACTTTTGCTACTTTATGAATAAATGTGATACTCTAGCACGAAATGCTCGGAACAAAAAAGCTTCTCACAGTGGGAGCAAAGGATGAAAAAGAACGCTTCACAGCCCGTTGCTTCAAGCCTACTAACCCCAAATCAGAAACAGAATTGTGTAAGCGTCCTAAAACCAGCCGGGTGAGTGCTTAAGTAGCCGGCGGCATACCATGAATAAAAGAGAAGTTTTCTAAATCTAACCGCACAGAAATAAAAGTAGACAAGCTATAGTAAGCGAAGAATAGGGTCTCGCGTGTACACGCAAGAGTTGAGATCATGAGCTATTACATATAGGTGGTGCGTATAACAATATATGTGTTTGAAAGGAAATAAGAAATGAGCTTCTATGGCTGTAGTAGCCCTGTGGTAACCTCGAGCAGGACGTCATTCCCTTCACCTGCATCTGTGGAGGTGAGACGCACTGAACAGCTTTCTGGTCTCTGAATGATGCCCACGAGTCCACTAGTCTACCCCCGAATTTTGCACATGGAGGAACCTCACACTCGGTAACAGGTAGGTAGGTAGGAGAAGGTACCAGCAAAGCATCAAAATGTCATAAAACGTGATAATACCACCATGAGGGTATTTTCTAGTCCTCAGAGGAGAGATTCTATATGATGCAAAAAATCATTCCCCACAAAACCCGAACCCTAGCCTCCCGCACATGAAGCGTCACGTCTACTACTACACCAAACCGCCGTTGAGAAAGGAGACGCATTCATTTGATTCAAGTTTCCTATGTTAAGCTCCCTGAGACCACCCTCTTAAATCCGTTCAGGGAAACGCTTGGAAATTTTGGAGAGCAAATTTGAACTCAACATCCAAAAACACGTCTAGCAGCGTAGGTCTCATTTCAAACGGCCACTTCGATTTGGGATCCTTTTCTGGTAAGACTACATACAACGCCTCCGTTCTCACCTTTCTGTCACAGCTGTCCTTCCTGCTCTGAATGAGTCTTCGAGACATGGACTCTACGAAAGAAGGATGCATATGCTGTCAGAGTAATTCAGAGCGCTTTGCATCACACGGTGCTCGGAATCCTCTAAGAAATAGAGGTTGGTATTCCGGACATGTTATGCCATATCGCGAACCATGCGGTTAGCGGCTGGATCCCTTGGAAGATCGAACGTGCACCAGTACCGCTGCCAACGCGACGGTCAGACTTCTTCATGGAACCTCTGAACGAAAGGAATGCTATGCATTTTGTCTCTTGTGTCTGGAACGATCTTCACGTCTCCGGCTCGCAACAGGAACGAATGGAAATTTACTGACTCCTTTTCGAGAAATTCTATGATAACGAGACGTCAGGTGATAGGTGATATTGAAATACTTCTTTCCTGGAGGTTCATTCTGTCTTGTTGTCTTTTGATCATGAGGTTTTCGGAGACGTATTAAAAGCGCAGTTCACGATAATTTTGAGGCACTCTTTTTAAGTTGAAAAATTCAGAGGTTGATTGAGAATATTGCATCGGTGACGAACTAAGCGAGGAAGTCTGCTGAATTCGTCAAAATTGGGGTCCTAGTGAAAATAGAAGTATTGGATCACCATAACGGAAGTAACATGAAATAGAAGTAGACCAGATTTCAGCTGCTTCGTTTGCGTTAAGAGCTGACTACATTGAGCCGAGAATGTCCGGAACTGCTTTCCACCCTTACCATGGGTGGCGATTAGCTATTTAGACTTTCAACATAGGCTTAGGGCTCCTTTTGTGAATAATGCAGACACTTCAGCGCCGTCAAAACTCGTCCGCCTTTGGGTGTGGCATACAGCCAATACAACTTTCAAGTTCTTATACCACACTACCCAATCCGCTTTCCGATATCACAGCGCCACGCATGGGAATTGAGCGGGTCACAGATTCATCCTAGGGGCGTATCACAGAAACAATTTTTATAGTGAATAAAATTCGCGCATGAGAGATGAAAGGTAAAACGGTCAGCAGAGTGTCTGATGAGATAGCCGATTCCGATGTAGAAGCTTTATCCTACCTCCTTTCTTTTTCGGTCGCTCCTTGACTGAAAACGCCTTAATAAGGTCCATCCTGCGACAATAAGCAGGGAAGGGTGCTAAGTGGGTTGGGGGGTGCCACGCGGCGCGGCACTTTGCCGTCTGGCGCTCTCTCCAGCGAGATATTAGTACTGGGCCTGAGTGTGGGAAGGGATGGTGAGGTTGTACTGATGTGTTTCGTGATTTAACACAAACTAACTCTTGGCACATGTTAACATGTTATATGCTTGCTATTATGGATACTCTTCGTCTGAGCCGATAAAACCTATTTTTAAGAAAGGAGGGGCTCCGGGGTGGGTGAGAAGATGGTTATCTCGAGCAAAAAGCTGAGATGAGATAAAAGTTGAACGTCCAGTTGGCTCGCCCACCCCGGAGTCCCTCCCTTCCCTGAAACTAGGTGAAAAGTACATAGTTATAACATAAAAAAAGCTACGAAACGTCCTAAACACCATTATGGGCTCGGCTACTCTTCCTTCTCTACTGTCTCGCTGGAGAGAGCGCCAGACGGCAAAGTGCCGCGCCGCCCCGAGGCACCCCAACCCACTTAGCACCCAGGAAAGTTATGACTCCCAGCCAATGACGTCTCAAAGTCGTCCGTAGTGCTGTCTCAGAACACCTTCTTCTAGGCGCACATAACATTTCACACTCCTCATAGCGAATACGTGACTTTCAATGATGATGATTTGTTGATGCCAACAGATGCCGATGTAGAAGCTTTTCTATCCTACCTGTACTCTTTCCTGAAAGCATGATCGCCCCTTGACTAAATTACCTAAATAAGGTCCATCCGGGACAAAAAGCAGGGAAGGTATGATTCCCAGTCGAAGGCGCCACGAAGTGATCCGTAATGGTTGAGGGAACGATAGAACAGTCCCGGTCCATCTTATTTCAGAACTCGTTCCTCAGCCCGCACACGCGACATAGTGTCACGAACTTCGCCGCGACAAAGTGCGCGGCGAAGTTCGTGACGATTTGTACGACTCTAACGCCTATTTTCGGGGCACAAACTTGAAGTAGAGTAGTTTAGCAGGGTCAGATGATCTTTCTGATCTACTCTAGAGTAGTTTAGTAGGGTCAAATGATCTTTCTAATCTACTCTACTTCAAATTTGTGCCCCAATGATAAACGCCGCATCCGTCCAAACTGCCGCGAACTTCGCCGCGCAATTTACCGCGCGCGTCCTCGGACGCACGAGGTGACACATACCCCTCTCCTTATAGCGCCTCACTCCGTGACTTTTTGCGGGGGTGTGTTGCGATTCGTGCGATTCTGGGTGCGTGCGACAAATTGCGCGGCGAAATTCGGTGCGATTTGGACGACTGGAACGTTTATCATTTGGGTCTAAATTTTGAGTGAAGTAGGTTAGTAGGATTGTCCGACCCTACTGAAGTGCTCTACTTCAAGTTTGTACCCCAATGGTAGACGCCAGAGTTGTTTGAATCATCGCGAATTACGCCGCACAATTCGCTGCGCGCACCCAGAATAGCACGAATCGCTCGTCCCCCCCCCCCCCCTTTTTGCGGACTGACACATAAAGTAACATACAAAGCGATTCAGAAAGTTAGTGCCTAATATATAAACGATGTCCTTACTAAGGATAAACCACAAGTTTGTCTGTCTGTTTGATTGTCTGTCACGAATTTCTGTATCACATGAAGATCGGGTCAAGTTTGGGATAAGTGAGGTCAAGGGGAAGTTTCTCCCAGAGGTGCCTTGTAGGTCAGAAAAAAGTTGTTGAATTGATATAAAGTCTGAGTTCTGCTATCTATGGGGAACTCAACAAAGCTCGGCCTGTTATGTAATGGGTGGATCGTGCTCTCGAGTGGAAGGTAATTCAACGAATATTTATAACTTTCATCAAAAACGTTCTAGACTTCGTAAAAGAAGTGGTTTGAGGTAACTAAAGGGAAAGGCGTTAATTTGATAGTGAGCGGTAATTACTTTGAGGTAGGAGGCGCTACGAACAGACAACAGTTAATTGTGTTCAAAGGCGTCCCAGAATCTCCACTTTATGTAAACCACAAATATCCGTTTTCTCTTTATCACCACCTTACACTGGGCCTCGAAGTACACCGAGAATACATAATTCTTGCACCCGGGGCCTCGAAGTACACCGAGAATACATAATTCTTGCACCCGCAAACCTAGAGCGTTCAAATTTAAGTAGTAATGGGAACACTGATAGTACGTAGGTGAGATGGGTAAACTTTGCACAGTGGAGGGAAGGCGTGCTCGAAAATTGCGCTCTCGGAGCCGAAGTGTTCAAACTTGAAAAGGGTATAGATGACGGAATGGGAACACTGATAGCAGGTAGCTGTGTAGATGCCGGGAGTGGGGGTAAGCGGAGATCCCGAACCGCTTCTCAGTAATTCCCAGTCACTCGAATGCAAGCTAATGGCTGAACCAATGTGCAGAACCGCTCATGCTTGCATGGACACACTTGCGAGGAGAAAAAAGGTGTAAATCAAGCTAACAATGTAAAAAATCGTTCTGCACCATTCTCTAGATCTACCTCCTTTTCCATGCAAATATCGCTGACTTTCGGTCCTCGATTTATTCCTCTATTCGCCTCCTGGGTTCCCTCCACGTATTCTCGCCACCGACCGCTAGAGTTCCTTCTCTGCAAAGAATTCCTTGGTGAAGGAAATCCGTGATCTTTTTCTCATAGTGGAGGTATGTCTTCAAGCTCTACACTAGAAAATGCTCTCGATCCCTACCCACCATCTATAGGTGGTAAGCCAAGTATCATGCATTGAAGGTTATCAGATGCTCTTTCCATCATCTCAGGCAATAGCGACCGTCAGACTGATTGAAGTATCCCGTCCAAACTTTATTGTTTGATTCTTTTGTCAGAGTTTGAAGATTGTCCGCTGAGTGGAGACGGCAGATAAAGTTTCTCATCTCAAAAACGTTTAAATCCTCCTGTAAGTTGGGGAGAGGTGGTGAATAAAAGCATTAAACGATTTGATTTGTAAACTGTTCAGTAGACCTCAATCAAATTCGAAATAAAATCGAACAAATATTGGGATTGCATAGAAGAAGAGCTTCAAAAAGACTTGAGAAGTGCTGTCAAGAAATAGAATTTCGGATGAAGAAGCCTTATTCGGAAAAGTCGCCATGGCCCATAACTTGAATAGAAAGCAATTTTGAAGAAAAAAAAATTGAAAAGGCATATCAGAGAACCCAATGGTGAATTACATATACGAGATCGTGGTCAAGTTAGAGTGTGTCAATGGGCTTTGAAGCGGAATATAACTCAACCTTTCTACCTTGCATTCTTCATATTACAACCCATTCTGGAAGCAAATAAGATAATTCGAAGAACACGAATCAATAACACTTCTAACATGCGTCACACATTCAACTTCTGCTTACGATCTCAGCAGATTCGGAATGCACGCTTGATCGATGTGTAAGCATGCGAAAGCCAACAGATGGGTAATCCCCCTTTTAAAGGGACGGCTGACATGTTAATCTGAGTGGGACCAACTGAAGGTTAAACCCCAACTATGTATAAATGTAATCACGTGGTGACCCTATCCCTCTTTGTTTTCATATAGAGGCTTTGATAAGCGAATAATTATGATGAAGTCTTTGGGTTTAGTAGTCCCATTTTTAAAATGTGCTCTCGCATTCTACCTCCATTAAAAACCGTTATTATTATGACGTCCTGAATGCATACGAGAACCATCCTGTGCGAGAGATGAAGTGTTCAAATGAAAAAACAATCAAAATTGAAACGGTAGGTATAGACTGAAAGCACAAACAACAAGGAAACCTCTGAATGACAATTTAGCAAGAAATGATCAATTCAGAAGGATCGTCTATTTTTAGAGCGAAGGTTGTCGCTGCACAGGTTAGTGGTAGAAAACGATGATTCAGGCAACGATATGGTTTTGGTAGAAGGATGTGGGCTGGATTTATCAAAAACGGAAACCAAGATTTATGCGTCACTTTCTGATTGCTCAATTATTTCATCCATGTTAGTTGTAGTTGCCTTTTCCCCGACTTTTTTGTAATATCTCAATAGCGAAGCAGCCTGAAGATAAGAGGTATGCAGCATCACCATGCACCGCTCGACGCCAACGCTCAGGCAGCTTGTCACTTCCATTCGTCCAGAAAGGCGGAGCTGCAACTCGAAGAAGTCGTCGAGTGCCTTACTGACCTCACCCTCTGTGACAAAGTTGTGGAAAAATGTGCGGCATTGTGATCTTCGTTGCAGGATGGGGGGGTGGGGGGGGGGAGTGATAGCTAGTGTGTAAAAGAGTATCATGCACACTTCACGCACACATGATGGCGAAATACCAACATCCATGCAAACGAATTACGGAATGATCAGACACACGGTGGAAGAAATAAATGCATCAACCTAATAGAATAAAGATAATAGGTTCAGAAAGCTCAAGAGGCAAGTACAATGAGATATCTAGAGCTAGTTTGCCAAATCGAAGTATAATATGCTTTTGGGAGACTTCCTTAAAAAGGAATTATGGGAATGCATCTTTTCGTAGCCGAATTTTGTTGCTTAACAGTGGATGCGAAACTGTCACAACAATAAAGAAGTCATTGCAGTTTATTATGAATGCAACTATAATAAACCCCCGTCACATGAGCTTGGATACGTTGTCGATGTCCATGTTTCGAAAAACAAGCCGCAGAGCCAGCTATGTGTGGAGCAATCAAAACCTCGTTATGAAACAAACAAGAAGTCCAAGATACCCCCCAATTAACAATAAAGCAGTAGAAATATACTCGAAAAATTGTAAAAGTAGACTTTAACCTCGAAGAAAAATTGAAAACAAGCCTTTGGGAATTTCGGGAGAACAATTATCGAAATGAATTTTAATACCCAATCATATGCAGAGATCTTCTCAATAGAAGCAGAAAAGTCATAAAGTGGCGTTGCCGTGATAATGAAGTCGATGGAAGAAATGTTTCGAAGAATCTGCGGCCGGGATAGACTGTACAGGGACCACCAACTGATAAGGCGGGCAAAGGGCAGCAGGCCACTTCAAAATGTGCTACCCATGAATTTTGGTTTTGACGTGACACTGCTTAGCTGACCAAAAGCTCTCTCGAGGTCCCCTAGTCCACTGTTTTCGGCTGTCACTTATTCTTCTCTAACTATTGTAGATACCCCGAAATTAGCATGAAATATGCCTCTAGGAAGGTTCAGCGCAAATGCGTAATGGCGAGAAGTTATTGGGAAAGCCAACAAGAAGCTAAAGGCTCAACAGTAACAGTCACTTGATAAAAATTCACTCTACAAAACTGAAACATGGAAGAATTGACCGCACTCTGCTCAAAAACACTTAAGAGTACATTCTTGAGCCCTCGTAAGCTTACCAAACGACAGTATAAATCAGAAACTTTGTACCTCTCCTCTTCTACTTTCCATACCTCGTACAAAGAAGTTGAGTTATTGAGATTGAGCATTTTCTCGAAGCATTTTAGTCTCGTTCAGCATATACATGCAGAAGTTGTTGGTAAATTGCTTGTTCTACATACATATGTAGTGCTCAAAAGTTGTTGTCAAAACACTTTTTTGGTTACATATTTAATTTGTCTATACCAGCAGAAGGATATGATATTCTACTGTTGTTCCTGGGGATATCACGAAAACACCACAGTCTTCCGGTTTTGCTCTACAACAGCTAACAGAAAGAATTTACAGAGAGAGTATTTGAGCACGAAATTTTATTGTAACTGCAGCTACCACACATTTAAAATAGGTTTTTTTTCAGTTTTCTGTAGGCTTCATGTGTTTCGCTTTTTCATTTTCGATCTGCATTGAGCCGCTGCATTCGAGAGACATGACAAAAATGGCAGAAGTTTCTCAAAGAGTTCGCGGAGCAGCCGTGAGCATGGAAGCATGAGCATGAGCACGCCCTGGATGAAGGTCACCAGAACAGTGAAAATTTTGAATGTCTCACATCAAACCGTCCCTTTGATTCTTCAGCGCTACTATTTCAGGCATTCCGTTTGTAACGTTCAGAAAACGGGGAGACCTAGATGTACAATTGCTAGGCAAGATGGAAGAATCATACCTTGTTCAAATTCTGGTCTTCGACAGTTTCCGACACCTAGCATGGACTTCGGCTGAGTGGAGCACAGCACTTAGATGTAAGCAAGCTCAAATTGGTTGGAAGTGATTGTATAAAGTACTGCCACGTCTACCAAGTGAGGGGTTCGATTTTAGTATATTCAGCCTGCAGAAAGCACGGTGGTAGATCGGTGATGGTCTACGGTGCTTGCGAGCGCAATGGCATGGGCCCTATTCTAGGAGTAAGCAGAACTAGCGCGGGTAGAGGCTACAGGGGCATTATGGTGGATGACTGCCTGCCCCGGACACAGTAGAATATGCCTGGTGAGTGGATTCTGCAGCAAGATAATGATATAAAGCCCACATCAAGTTTCGCGAAGGCATCATTTGATAAATAGCAATAAATCGGACTTCTCTACTTGCCAAGCCAGTCTGCCGACCTGAATCCAATAGAACACGTATGAGAAGAGCTTTGGAGGCTGTGTTCGAAGAGGCCAACCAAAAGCAAAGATGAGAAGTTTGCTCAGTCAGTTAAAGAGAAGTATGCAATACCGCTGACTTTCATGCAGGAGCTCATCGACTCAATGTTTTCTCATTCAATCACGATTCCCTCCCAAGTATTAGACTAATCGAGCTTTTTGTGCCTTTACTACGTGATTGAGTCGTTTTCCTGAAGATTATGTTCTTCGCCCTTTCCCTAAAATTACGTCTTTCCCTCTTTTTTCTATAAAGCACCACGAATCAAAATACCTGGCAACTAAGAACTGCGAAATATCGTTGTTCGACAATGTGGTTTGGCTGAAATATTAATGTTGCATATAATTGACTCAGTAGAAAAAAAGCTATAGTCAGAAGTAAGCTCCGCCGAATACTTTTGAGCTCTACATATATATGCTTAATTCTCATACATATACAACCTGCCATTTCTGCTAGAAATCTTCTTTCAACTTGGACCACAATCCTGGCAACACCTTTTCACTACACGTCTTAGCCATACCTTTTATTTTATTTCTTGACGTGCATATGCTTCACATACAGTAATCGTTTAAATCTGTTCCTGAGTACATTGCATTTCGTGTTGAAAGAAAGCGTTGCTATTTGTCGCATATCATGTATGAATGGTATTCATAACTGAAGACCAGATAGTATATTTCGAACCACCACTCCACTTTTTTATCGTATGTTTTGTTATGTTTCCGACTGGCTTGTCATGAATAATCAGTGCGTCGCCACTACAATAATTTGAAATGCAGTGCGCTTCACTGCTACACGTCACTCATTATTGTACTAAAACCTTACTTAATGCGCCGTCTATGCACTATCAGATTCGCTATGAAAGAAAACAATGGGTTCCATGTTTCCAAAACCGTGACCTATTCGAATTTTCTCGAAACAAGTGCTCTTCGCCTTTCGAGTGTTTCACTTCATACTTCCATCCCCCATGGGAGGTCTGAAAACTTCCTTCTGTTTTGAGCCGAGTACATACTTTAACCCAATGTAGAAATAAGGGCTATACACGATACCGAAGTCAGTAGCCGTCAGATCGTAAAACAACTCGGCAGGAGCCACTGTGTTGTCTGCTACTACCTCAAACATTCTGATACTCAAAATACCGTTGGATTCACTGAATGATGAGCGAAGTGGAAGGCTGTGCGCAAGTAATGAACGACTAGTTTGGAAGCAAGCCTTCAAAAGCAGCAGAGCAAGCAATATCAGTAGGCTTGGGGCTGCCTGTTCTGAAATTGACGGTCTGGAGAGCTATCAAAGGCAACGGCAACATTGTGTGAGAATCTATCAGGAGAGCACACGTCCAGAAATCGACCCGTCCCCAGTTTGCCCGAAGATATGTTTCGACGGATGGGAAGCAGTCGATGTTTTGAAATTAGCTGTGCCTTTATGTGTAGAGGGATATCTTGTGTAAAGGTATTTTTTTTCAACGAGAAGAAGTTCAGCTTGGATGGGCTCGATGGCTGTCAATGCTACTGGCGAGAGCTGAGAGAACAACCAGTGCGGTATAGGCGGCGTACATTCAGCGGAGGTTCGTTCATCAATTGGTGAGCTTACTGTTGGGCCCGAAAGCTTTCTCGTCGATTAGATTCGCGAGAATCGAGAAGTTCTTGAGTTTATTTTACTACCATTCATGACAGATGGCGACAGCAGAAGTTAGTATTCCAGCAGGATAATACGTCCACACTGACAGGTCAACTTTGATGTATTATAACAGTAAATTCATAGGGTATCATTCCTTCGCCGATTCACGATAACTGCTCTCAGTTTTTTACAATGAAAGTTAGATTATGGATATTAGGAGCAATCTCGGCTCTGAAATCCATGATAGTCTGTCAGCAAGTGTGCCACAACTCTCAATTCTCAGTGAATTGCCTTATTGACTCTACTTTCGAATAAGTTATTAATGAAGTCCGGAAGTACATAGATACATAAAACGGTCTAAATTTGGGAAGATGTTTGAAGAAAGGATCCCGAGTGACAACCTCCTTGAAATCAGGTGTGTCATTGCTTTCTTGTTTAGTGGACCTGACCTGTATGCTACAAATTTCAGCTACTGCTTCAGATAATGCTTTTGGTAAAATGAAAGATGCACGTAAAAGGCACTGCTCGTGACGAAAATTCATGAAATTGTATGTTGCCCTCATTGCATAAATAACTGCGTAGCGTATTGATCGAACCATTTTCTTTAATAAAGGTTTTCACTGTTGGAACGAAACCACCGTTTTTCCTTGTTCCATTTAACAGGGAAGAGAAGAAAGTGTTACTCGCTTCTACTCTGCCCCAGCTCGTTAGACGAGACCTGTCTTCCTTATCTTCTAAGCAAGTGTTGTGAGGAGGATGCTGAGAGCTGTCATTGCATTGACTATGCCATTAACTATCGTATTTTGTGGCGCACAGCTTATTTATGTCTCCCGCTTTTCCCTAGCAATAGGGTATTGTTTATTCATATAGTGTGATGAGAAGTGAGGAGGAAACGAAGGGTCTTACACTAAATAGACCGTATTGAAGAGAAGAAATTACGGAAGTTCGAACAACCATGTCATCCCTTAGCTAAATTTTTAGGAAGGTGGGGTGCATTTTTTAAGATGAAGATGAAAGCAGAACGCTCCCAATACCAATAAAACAGATAGCTCTCCAGTTGCGGGTCAGATGAAGGGTTTAGTAGGAAGGAGAATAATACGAAATCTTGGGTGCTCAGCGCAATTCAAGTGAGCGGAGGATCCTGGATGGATCTCAGACGACTAGCAGGTGACACGACTGGCATCTTGCTGTAGCGGTGCCTTGATACGCGGTGTTGTCGAGTGATTTCTGCTGCATATTTCACCTACACTCCACATCAACACTTGTTTCTATCCCGGTAGCAGTCGTATTGTGGGTGTGTCTAAGGTGCAACAGTAATTTTGCCGAAACTGTAGCCCAATGGAGGGAGCTTACATTGATTCCGCCTTCTCCCGTTGACGTTGCAAAACAGAGAAAATACATTTGAGGCCCCCTAATTTGATCCTCCGAATGTTAACTGTTACGCCTTCATTGATGCATGCATCGTTTACTTCCGTTTTAACTGGTCTTCTTTGCAACAATATTGATTTACAGTGTGATAGCAAATATGATCCTTCATTGTTATCGCATAGTTGCTGTTGTTAAGGGTATGATCGATGGTACGACTCTCTTTCCTAGACCGTTTCCGTGAAACCCAGCTGAATGAACTTCGGTTCGTTTTCGACCGACTTTCGCTGGGACCCTGGAGATAGCGGCTGAAATTGTGTTCGTAAAAATAAGTCACAACAAAAGGTAATTCAAGTCTACAGCTCACGAATGTTACATTTGCTGCATCATTAGAAGTTGCTGAACTTTTTCGAAGAGCACGGCCTTAAATTATCTTGATTACCGACGGCAATATTGACCGCCAAAAGACGTGATCTAGAAGCGTGGACTGGTTTTGCACAAGCAAGATCTCCCTGTGTATAGTGATCGCGGCCCATCCACTGGTCACCTATGTAGGTGCCTGATGCTCCTGTCCAACCAAAGAGTTAAGAAAGGCAGAGTGTGGAAAGATGTTGGTTGGAGGATTGGGGTAGATAAACAAAGCCTTCCCTTTGAAATGCAACAAATAGGCAATGAATTACAAACCTGAGGAATTGTTTTGAATGATATGCGCCCTCTTATGTCGAATCGATCGATGCTCAGTCGTTTCACTGAGGTAGCGAATGAATTCAGGGGGAATTGACCTTGGCAGTGGTTTCCAGCCAAAGAGAGCTGAAGAGAACAATGAGACTAATGAATAAGAGGCCAGAAAATGCCCCTCCATCACTTCACCATTACATTGATTTCATAGCAATAGCAGTTAAGTAGCTAGAGGTGAACTCTAAAATACTAAAGGAGAACTAAGGGCACCCAATTCAATCAGGCTTGTCACTGCATGAGTACGATAATGTGGTAGGAGTCTAGTGTGGAAGAGCGCGGAAAACGACTTGTACACCTGCTCCGCAGTTTACGGCTGAACTTGAATTTTTTCGTATATAAACAATTTAGAGTGAACCGATTGCTACATGCATTTAGATCAAAGGAAACGGTGACCTCGAGCCTTTCATTCCTAGCGAGACGTAACGAGGCTAATCATCTGAAAAGCACAGTCCACGATAAAAACGATTTCCGAGATTCTCCTCTGAAATGAAATCGTAGCCCCCAAGAACGCCATAGGTGCAGCGCCAGGCCGAAAAACGACCTAGAATATGGAAGAGATGAAGCAGAACAGTGCAACGGTGGCAGAGAAGGCGCAAAAATCGAACGAAAGAGCATGAAAAGAGTATTCGAGCAGGATTTCAGTTGTGCGCAAGTACGTAAACAGCTGGCTCAGTTGCCATGAGTCGCGACTGTGTACATCTAAAATTTTGGTTCCTTCATGTTGTTATTCTCTTTTATTTTTGCAATCTTGTCGTTATTATTATTATTCTTTTTTCACGCTGCGAGAGGTTGTTTCCGTGATCAACTGTTTGATTTTAAACATATCTGCTTGTGAATGGTGCAGCTTCCTCAAGGCAGTTAAAACACAGCTCATCTGGCAAAAGTGGCATCACAGAAATAACTCTAGGGGGCATGGAAAAAGAATAACAATAACAAAGACAAAAATGCAACAGTAGTAGAGAATAACAACATGAATGGACCGAAATTTCGAGTGTACATAGTCGCGAATCATGGCAGCTGTGCAAAGTGTCTTTGGCATTTTTGCTCACTGGGGCCAGCTGTTTACGCACTTGCACAAGACTGACAGTTTGTTCGAACAATTTTTTCATGCTCTTTCGAGGTTACGGAACAGTGGTGTGTGTGGAGATGCACACGGCAAGTTGGGCGGCGTATCAATATCCACATAACTTTCTTGTATCGATCAAATCGATGCGCTTGCTCATGATCACCTTCAACTCTGGGAATCGTCGTTGTTTTGTGAACATGCTTTATTTCTCGGTGATAAAGCCAGAGTCACGGTTTTCGCCGCGCGATTTGCCGCGTGCATCTCCGGAAGCACCAATGCACCCATACCCCTCTTTCGTCGTACTAATTTTATACATCCTTTACTTTCACTACTTTTTGAAATTTTTGATATTTCTAAACGCTCTGAATTTGCGTTTTCTTTGCCACCGGTGCATTATTCCGTACCATCTCTTCTATTATTTAACCTAAAATAAGTTCCTCGAATTCATCGGGAACTGTGCGTTTGAGGAGACTGCTTGTTTGTACGTTATACGATATCGAAGCTGGAGTGGCGCCAAAGCTCGCCAACTGCTCTAATTGATCACATTTGTTGACTCGAACAAACTGTAGGAAAGGGCACTCTGTTCTCATCTCCTACCCTGTCCTGCAATGCTCCTGCATTTGACTTCCATCCAGGTTCAACGAGATCATGTGAAAATGCGTGTGTATTCGTCCTATACAATAAGTTCTGTGGAACAAGTCTCAAGTACCATTCTCAATCTTCCCTGTTGAAGTTTGTACCAATTTGTCCACGCTGATGTTAAGGGAGTCTCTGTTCTGGTAAAGTTTGTGCCAAAACTCGACCTCTGACCGGGGTCCATAAAGTTCATGGGCCATTCGTTTTTCACAACTTGTAAAGATAACTCACCAAGTTAACTTACTGGTCCATGATATAATCGCATACCCACCACCTTTCACCAACGATCGGGTACAGAGGCAACTCCATCCTCCCAAAAGCCGGCCAGCCGTGACTCGGTTCACTCCTCGATCACGTCCACGAGGTCGCGCTCATTCTTCAGCTGTTTTCCGTCCAAGAAATTTTGCATGGACCGGAAGATGTGGTAAGTTATACGGTGGATGTGTGACCGTCTTGATGCCCAGGCTGTCCAGGACGGCCTGAGTACCTCTCGCTCTGTGGGGGCGCGCGTTGTCCCAGAGCAACCCCGGATTCGCAAGTTTCTGGCACAAGGCGGCAGCTTTCACCTTGACCTCCTGCAATTCTTTAGAGAGGGTCTCTTCCGTCACTGTGGCATTGTTGGGTAGGATGCTGTAATGGGCGACGCTGCGGCGAGGGAATCAGAATGACAGAAGGCGCTTCTTTCCATGCATATTTCCCCTTGCACGGGAGGTTGTCGGAGCACACCTCAACCCGCTTCCTTGCCTGTGCCGGCGTGAGGTCGTGAGGGACAACTCGACGCTTCTTCGACACCTTGCCAGATTAAATAAGGACTTTTTGGATGGTGGAACGGGATACCTGTGTGACCTTGCTTAAGTCGAGCAAGGACGACGTCGGTTCATCGTCCAGGGCATCCAGAATGCCTTGTCGATCGACGGTGGCTCGGCATATCTTCGACGCCATAGTTTCCATCGGTGGAGCGAGTTCACCATTTTGACATTCAGTTCTTAGAAGGGGTGTTATCACCAAACTGCTGACGCATCCTGGTCGTGGCCTGACGTCTGATGATGCCCAGATTGTAGTAGTCCACCAAACATCGGCGGTGGTGGTGACTATCACTCATCTTCACTGCTTTATTGTGGGAAGACCAGGAAAGGAAATCTAGAGCTAGCTAGCTCAGAAGATAGTCCATCGCGAGTCTTTCAGTATTGCAAAATCATTATGACAATCTCGACGCGTTGCGTAACGCGACGCTGTTTACAAATGGCCAACGAACTTCATGAACACCCTATAGTAACACCGCGACATATGTATGTCCATCTCTGCCTTAGAATTGTAATGCATATTGTTGACCAGAGGTGTCTTCTAAAACAGGAATCACAAGGGACTCTGATGAAGCAAGGTTTAATGTCTGTGTGACAAAAATGGCAACCCCGATTCTAGTGTATGTATAGCTTACCATCGAATTTCACACATATGCTCGCGCGAAACGTCCACATAGCGTAACGAATCTCAACTAAACGTCTAGCGTAGATAAAAGCGTCGGCAACCAACTTCAACACATTGAGCAAATGGCTCAGAATTCTGTAATACATGTTTAAAACTGTTGTGAAGGCGGATGATCAACCTGTTCGTACCGAAGATACATAGTCGCACGTAATGGAAGTTGAAATAGACAGCTGTCGCAAGTCAGAACGAAGAGTACGGTCGTTGGCAACCATCCTGTAAGAACATCACAAAGCAGCGTTATACGATGAATGATTATCACTAGATTTTGCTCATTCAAAGCCCTGGTTTACCAAGACGCAATCGAGGACAGAAGCTCTTGTTGTTGCGATGAGACACTGATACCGCTCCGTTCTATTCAGTTGGTTATGAGATTTAGCGTACTGCATGAACACCTTCATAAGGTATAATGTTCATCAGAAAATTCAAACCTTCTAGTGATAACAACAAGCAATGCTAGAGGATAGAAGACTAAAGTCAATAGAATTAATTTTAGTCAGTCTCTCAGCTTCGTAGGCTGTTACTAACCTTCTTTCTCAATAAGAAGAAACCCTTTCATGCATAACGCTCCGGGGCGGCGGGGTTGTAATTTTTTACACTTCAAGTGAAGGTATAAGATAGATACGCGAAACTCCTACTCACAAAACTTACCGAGGCAAGCTGATCCGGCCAAAAGCATGATAGTGACAAGCAGCTTACGATTTGTCGTTCGTTTAGTTTTTTGCGCCTTCAGCAGAGGGTCTTTTGAGACCTTATGCATATGTACGAGAATGTGTAGGTAGAGAAATGATATGAGCAGTACAAACAGTATAAATGGGGCTACCAGTACCCATCGCACCATGATATTTCCTGAAACAGTGTCGTCGTGTTCTGAAATTTGAAACGTGCTCTTATGCGATTCTTTAGAAGGTTTAGTGCTTACTTTCCGAGCGCATGCATATAGAGTTTAATAGACTTGACGTACATATATAAAGGACGACCTATGTCTTTTCTGAAGTGCAATTCAACTCCTTTGACCCCTTTTCTACTCCTTACCTACTTTGTGGGCCAATGCTCATAAAGTAGTGGTGGGCAATATGTGTGCTCCAGTCGAGCGTTCCCATCACGCCTCACAGAGTGCTGCTGCATGAGTGCTGTGTATTTCGAGCTTTGAGAGCAGCTTTCACAATATATGAGAGATATATTATTGAGATAACACGGAAGGTCCAGCCCAACTCACTGAGTATTCCGCCACCATTGCACCCATCCTTGGAGAAAAACGCGAATGCAACCGGCGCTCGGAAACCTCCTGGTACTGTGCAGAACATTACAAGGAACACTGTTGAAGGCACGAGGTAGGCTAGAGCTATTGCACAACGAACGCTTCGGGGTGTGATCACATGTCTGAAAATTTGAATTCTACGCTCGGACAAGAGTCTAGGAGTTTTCAGGTTGTAAGAAAAATTCTTGCCGTTTTGACAGCTAGTTCTCGAAAGATCACAACTCATCTCTAAGCAATCACAACTCATCTGTAAGCAAACATTTTCATTCAAAACTAGTTCCATTCGATTCTACACATTTTTGCAAACGTGGTAAATGTTTGCTCATTCGATTTTTTATTGAAGTTCGGTGGTCTGAATTCCGAAAATTCGACAAAGGCAGCTTCCCCGTTGCCTTGATTTTCGAATTTCCGAACCTTTGAGAAGTTGTCCGAAGGTTTGATGAAGTGAAGGTCAATTGGTGACAGATCTGGTGAGTAGGGTGCATGATGGAGAGCTCCAATCTGTAATTCGTTTAACTTCTGGGACACGATTTGTGGCACATGTGGTCGCGCATTGTCGCGCGCAAAAACGTTGGACCATTGCGATCCGCTAGTGCTGGTTGCATTCTCTCCAGTTTCATGCAAATCTCGTGAACTTTATCACAGTAGGACTGTGCGGTGATGGTGTGACCTGGGCGAAGAAACGAGTAGTGGATTAATCCATGGTTGGGCCACCAAAGTGTGATCATTGTCTTCTTGGTGCGTTAACTTGGGAAAAGCTTCAAGAGGCTTTCTGTTGAAACAAGTATGTTGAGTGCCTGGACGATTGGGCAGATGCTCTTGATGAGAAGCTTTCCGCAACGTCATTTACTTTGACTTTGCCGAAGCTTTTCGATAGGACTTCGCACAAGAAACTGATCTGAAACTGAAGGCTTTGAAATTAACCACGATCATTACGAATTGGATCTCAGAGTAATGAGCAATAGAACGTTACAAGTTAAGATCGGTCAGTCCTTTCCGGAAGTCCGGCGGGTAATGAGTGCTGTGCCCCAAGGACGTGTACTGTCACCGGTGTTTTTCAATATTTTCACGGCTGAGCTTCCCGAAATGCTTCGTGAAGCAGGCGTCACTCCAAAGGTGTATGCCGACGACATAAAAATCTATAAGGCAATCTCATTGTCAGTAGAAGCAGACTCTCAGGAACTCCAAAGAGTAACTGATCTGAGGGTGAGTTGGTGGAAGAATTGGCAACTGCCTATAGCGTCACACAAGGCAGTGTACATGCGACTACGTTCTTGTAATTCACCAACGCGAATGTACGCTGTTGGTGGTGTCCTTCTCTCTGCTGTGCAATCCGTCAGAGACCTCGGCTTTTACTACATCGACAATCTGGACTTCACGGAGCACACTAAAGCGAGAATCGGAGTCGCTGAACTTCGGACATTCCAAATTTTCAGAGGGCTGTCTTTAACTAATAAAGGAGCCCTGTTGTGCTTCCAAGTCGTATGTGCGACCTCTGGTCGAATAGAGCACTACGGTTTTCAACGGCAAGAATAGGAAGCATGTTTACGCGCTTGAAAAGGTTCAGAATAATTTTATAAGATTTTATTAAAACCTGATCGAGAGTCGAACATGCTTAGGTTCAGAATATCGGTGGTTTTCCGAATACCGAAGGCTGCTATCAGGAATCAGTATCTTGGACCGACATCTTTAGAAACGCAACGCAGGGTTTCCGATCGTTGTATGGTTCACAATCTTGTACACGGCACGTACGGTTACGGTTCCAATGTCTTCAAGCTGACACAGTCGAGGACTAGGGGTGGCTCCATGAAGATTTCCTTGGCACGTCCTTAAGTTGCGAGCGGTAGCTTTACCTTCAGGGCTGACAATGATTATCTAAGAGTGGTAGCACAGTTTAAATGCCAAGTGGTTGAGCTGCTACTGAAGGGACTGGTCTTAACGCTTCCTGAGACTGATTAACTAAGTAATTTATCTTTGTATTGCGAATTGGTTGTAATGTACATACATACATGTACAAATGTTCGATGTTTACATTGTGTTTTGTTTTCCTTCTCACGTTTGCCTTCTGCAGACGTAATAAACTTATAAACTTATAAACTTATGAGAGGCTTATCTACATCTGCTCACTGGGCAGGACGTTTTCTGTTCTCATATGAGATCCATTTCTCTCACACGTTACAGCGAACGTTTCAACATCATCCCTTCTTCACTGCAAAGTTGAAATCTCTGAACTTTTACTTTTAGTTGCTGCTGCTCCGTGAGTTGGTAACTTGGTGTGTCAACCACTTGTCAAGTTTCTTCGCTACAAGTTGCTTGAGGCGGTCAGCGACGACTGTAAGAAAGACGCCCATCTCTTTGGCATCCTCTCTTTAAGGTTGACATCCATTTTTTGACAGCTCTTTGCAGAACATCGTGATCAACTAACGATGGTCGACCAACTCGCTCGTTTTCTTCCAGTGACTCGTCTCCATTTCTAAAGCTCTAAAGCCACAGAAGAAATATTTGCTTCAATGCGGTGCCTTCTCCCCATGCAACGTTTGTGTTTGTGGCTGCCTCCTTCGCAATTTGACCAAGCGTGAACTCATGGTGTAGAACCGTTCAGAAAACAGTCTTATCCATTCTACAAAGAAAGTGTCTAAAAGTTTGCATAAACCTTCCAGAATTCCGGAAAAAGCGCACGCAGCCGCCAAATTTTGAATTTATTTGGCGCCTGCGTGGAAACGGCAACAACTTTCTTTATAACCTACATCATAATTTGAGAGACCAGATATTTCATTTTTTAGGCGATGACATACCGACGATTACTGAGGGGATCGTATGCATCCACGAGCTGAACTAGTGGTATGGATACGAGAGCTTGAATCAAATGTCGAAAGTACTGACGCACAGCGTCCATTGCAGCGTCTATTCAAAACGTCTTTTATATAATATTTAATATATGCGGCATGCAAGAACAATGTCTTAAGAGTCTATGCTATGGGCTAAGCAAAAAGCTTGAAGATGCTAAGTTCAAGGTCAGCGCATGAGCATTCTGTTTGAGACTGATTAAGTATGCATTCAAACAATATTTACCGCGCTCTGACATCATCCTTGCTTGCTAGGTGGGGTTGTGAAGTGTTCTAATGCAAAGGAAAAACAATGCCAACGTAGTGATTCTGGGCCAAGTGAAAGTTTACCGTATAGCACGACCTGTAGGGATTGACCCAGGCTTTGTTCCATGACCTACATGTATATTATTTGAGACTTTGCTATTGAGCTATGGAGCGTACCGATGTAATGGATGAACAATTCCAATGTAGTGATTCAATGCCAATGCCAACAGGGTGAATACTGATGCAAAAAATGTGGCCAACTTGAATACCTGAAGTCATGACGTTAGCCTGAAGATTTCAGTCTTCCAGTGAACATATTGTAAAGTGGTTCTGTAATACTAATTTAAAGGTACCTCGAGAAGTAGCGACCAACAATTTGAGAGTAGATTTGGCAGGATTACATTTATCATATAGGTTAGAATATAGAAGAAAGCGCAGAGAGCGTCTGACGCAGTCAGACTGACGCACAATCGCAAATTCACTCCGATAGGCCTCCGTAAGTAGCGAGAACACTGTAATTTCAGGCGAAACATGCATTAAAATAGGATGAGTGGCAGATACAAAAAAGTAGCTTTCAATCAAATGGAACCTTTCTGGAGACTAGTAAGCCTGATTCACACAAGTAATAGTTGGAGTTTGCCAGGTCCCATGATTGAAACACAAGCCTAGCGAGAGAGCTCACAATTCCTCTTTTTTCATTCCCCTTCCAGTCCCTCCTCATTAAAACTAGCCAAATTCCTTCGTCAATATGACAAACCTATTAATCTGTCTTCGGCTTAATGCTAGCGTCACCTTTACCTCCCCCACTTTCTTTTCTTTTGCTGCAGTCATCGTTAGACATATTATACGGAACGCTGCCTTTACCACCTGCAGAGTGAGTAATGCTAACTTCTTTCGAGTTTGTACGACGACCAATCATTTCCTGATAAAATCAATCCATGGGAGCCGGAACAGACTCGCAAAGGCTGGCGGGTGTGACAAGTATGCGTGAGTCTCCCATGCACAGTAGTGCTCAAAAGTCGTCCTCAGCAAACTTTAACTTGCCGCAACTTTTTTCCCAGCGGAGCAAATCGCATGAAATTTTGATATGTTTAGCTGAAGCCTATTTTGCACTATCCAGCACTGTTTGACTGCAAAGCAGCAATGTTCGCATAACCAAGGGAAGGCGTTTGTAGACTATACTGAGAGCAAGTTTGTGACGTCTGCAATTATTTGCACCTTATTTGCGTTTTTCTCCTCTTCTGTGTTCCGCATTAGCGCTCGTATGCTCTGGACATGGTAAAAAGGAACGAAATCCTAGAAGCACCAATGCCCCTATTTTCGGTTGATTTTGAGTTCAAGCCCCTTGGGATATTTGGAACATTATCAAAATGCAGATCGATTGTAGTAGTTATTCACACTATACAAATGCTAAACATATTGAAATTTCGCTTGATTGGATTCAGTAGGAAAGGAGTTATGACTGTAAAGTACGAGTGAGGAGCATTTGGCCGAATACTTTTGAGCGCTACTGTATGTAAGTAAAGCATTGAAGGACAGCTATGCTACTTTAGAAAACCCACAAGGAATGGAAAGCTAGCGTCGCAACGTCAAGTGTTGGGGCGTTAGCAGGCCGTTACTGCAACTAGTAGATGCGCTGGAGTGTGAAAATAGTTTTCTGTACCGTGCACCAAACGCGATCTTTTTGCTGCAAGTTGAAAGACATCAGGCACGATTTGCAAGTAATTCTTTGCGGCAGCCCCGAGACCACAAACGGCGTCGGAGTACTGTCTTCGAGCATTTCCGGGACTCGATTGTTGGCGCCGAACGCTTCAATTACCGCCTTATGAAGATTGTGGTCATTCTTGAACACCAACCGTACCCTATGTTCTCGGCATGAGCTCAACAGACCGGTTGCTCTGAGCGAATCGACAAAGGGACCTTGCTTGATGATAGCGAACGGATCTTTGAATGTGCTGATTTTTATGACCTCACTATCGTGAATACAACGATTCAAAAATGTGACTATCATATCTTCACGTTCTACAGCGCAAAACCAGAACACAAATAGATTTTGTTCTCGTCAGACGCCGCGATCAAAGGCTCGTGACAGATGCGAAAGCTGTGTCGTAAGAGACGGTGGCCGCGCAACATCAACCACTGACTTGCATTCTTAAAACCCGCCATCGAAACAGAAGCAAGAGGAAAACAGTGGGTCTGTGGGAATCAAGTGGTGACGATTTGCGATAGTGCGCTCCGAACGTGTCTGGTAGGAAGAACCACGCCCGTTTTCCGAATGCTGCAGCTGTGGCCCACCGGTACACACGGTCCCAGAAGCAACCCAATTTTCTAACGAGATTCATCTCTGAACTGAGGTTTCATGAAAACGTCATGGGAGAGTTAATAAGTCATTCAAATGTAGGGTCTAAGTTGTGACATTCACTGTTGTCTTCCAGTGTTTTACAGGAGGTAGTAATTTTCTCTCAAATCATCCACAAACCTTCGTGCATGTAGGATCCACATCCAAACAAAATAGCATAACATTGTACACAAGACACGAAGATGAATTTTCTTCATTTTTTCATCATTCATTCATTTTTTCATTTTCGCTTTGAATCGTCGATGGACCGGTTAGCGGCAGATTAGTCTGTTGTGATAACTAGTTCACCTCAGCCGATTAGTCAGAAAACTTCCAATTAAGAAACATATTAATTCGTTACCTATTGAAACATCCCTCTAAAATCACTAAATACACTGCGTGTCATAATCATGGAAACAAAAGCAGAAACCACAACTCATATCGATACATGATGGATCTATGTGAACTATTTACTGTGCATCGCACCAAAGGAATGAGTTCTCACGGTCATCCTACTTACTATAAAGCGCTTAGTCTGTCTGTCTGTCTGTCTGTCTGTCTGTCTGTCTGTCTGTCTGTCTGTCTGTCTGTCTGTCTGTCTGTCTGTCTGTCTGTCTGTCTGTCTGTCTGTCTGTCTGTCTGTCTGTCTGTCTGTCTGTCTGTCTGTCTGTCTGTCTGTCTGTCTGTCTGTCTGTCTGTCTGTCTGTCTGTCTGTCTTCTGTCTGTCTGTCTGTCTGTCTGTCTGTCTGTCTGTCTGTCTGTCTGTCTGTCTGTCTGTCTGTCTGTCTGTCTGTCTGTCTGTCTGTCTGTCTGTCTGTCTGTCTGTCTGGTCTGTCTGTCTGTCTGT